>CAJQUN010000127.1:1200000-1787923 GCA_907163345.1 Haberlea rhodopensis | reverse complement strand
GTAAGGACCCCAAGCCTTAACACCTTAATTAGTGTATTAACCACTATGTGTGGCACATGCTTTCAACAAAAAGCCAATCGGGAAGCTCAGATGATACTCATCATTGCATGGCATTATAAAAAAAATTCCTTTAACACTCAATGATTAAAAGGTCATCTGCCTAACAACGAATAGACTCACAAAGTTCGCCCAATACCAACCCTTTTTGCCACTTTTCACGTTGTGGACTTTTATAAAAATTTGGGCAGAGTCTCCCCATAAATAGAGCTATCCCGAAATAAAAGCACAACACAAACAAATATTCCCGGCCAGGGAAAACATAATACTCATCCAGAAAGCAGTAATACCAAGTAAATTCCCAGCCAGGGAAGACACCACACATATGACGACATAAATGGGTCTCAACACCCACATAATACACTAACGACTCTCATATCATTAGCAATTCTACACAATGAATGCAACACAAAATGAAAGAGAGGAAGGCTCATGCCTTTATATACAACCCATATACAAGATGTTCGTGCTCACATGCGAGCATCATAATGTGTATAAACCCTCGGTGTATATAAGTACTCTATACGATACCGGCTCCATCAAGCCTGGTACCACGATCCTGTGAGTACATTCCAATCAACAGCTCGAGCTCAGCTCCACAGCCATCGATGCACCTGTTCACTGCCCCAACAGAGACAGCCCCCAACGGTGAGCATACCAATACACAAAATCTCATAATCACAATAATGAAAATTCATAATTTACAACACAAGTAAATATTAATGAATTTAAAATGAGACTCCCTGGATGGCAACATCCTCATCCGGGATTCCGTGTACTGTCCCTGTTCTCACAATCATCAACTCATCAAATCTCATAAATCAGTAAATCAACACATTGATTAACTCATTGCATGCCTAGTTCTCGAATATCAATAATTATGATTCCAAGTTCATCATCATGCAAATGTAGATATCTCAATATCTAATACTGATTTCTAGCCTCGCTATTAATCACAAAATAGCTCAAAATGCCTAGCATTTATTTTAACAATTCTTCATTATACCTAGACATCTCAAATGTCCTATAATGAATACATGATCCCGCGATCATTTCTCAGGCATCTCAAATGCCTACAATGGTCATATAAACCCAGTACCCCCCATAGATCATGTAAGAGTCATCCTACTCTAGTGTTACGCACGCTACAAGCGGCGATATCAAGATTTGGGTCATTCATTGGCTATATCAACATATATATATAATCCTCATGCGCGATTATTCAAATGAAAATCAATTTCATTATGCATTCACAAATGCCCTAATATATAGAAATGCTCGTACGTCGCACGTACCTTAAATCTCCGAAGTCCGAGCCAACCTTGCTCGAGTTCCATGCCCCGAGGAATGATGTGCTACACGATAAATAATTCACAATTATTTACGAACATGCAACCCATGCTCAAGCACAAACCCATATCCCTCAAAATATTGTCAACACACGACAATAAACCAATATCGAAAATCGCTCAAGAATACCCCACAAATTCTCGAACCTTCACAACACAAATCGAACCCATGTAAACACCATAATTCATCTAAATATGAACTTTAATCATCCATAGCATGAAATAATCATCCCACATGCCAGAACCCCCAAATTCGAAATCCAACCCCTAAATTCGGACCCAAGAGCATCTTTATACAACTAAAGCATGTAATAAACGACCCATAACAAGAATCGCCCACAACCCCTTCCAAAGATTACAATTTTTCGAACCCATTCACCACACATCACAAAATTCGAACCAACCCTCACGAAATTCGAATAAATTCGAGCCAATAAATCACAATTAGGCAGGGAATCACATCATACAAGCATGGAAAAGGGGGGTTAGGAAGATTACCCAAACGAAAATCGGAAGACATCGTAACCAAAATCGAAGTAAACCCTAGAAAATTGGTGATCGGCGCACTTCCGCAAAATCCCGACTTCCACACGCATGAAACTATCGAATTGATTGGAGGGGAAAGCTGCCGTTCTCGTCGGTAACGAAGCCGGCTGATAGGTCGCAACGCGGCGAGCCGGTCGGCCGACCGGCGGCGGCTGCAGACCGCTTTTGCGCGCAAGAGGCAGGGGAGGATCTGGGAAAGGTGCTGTCCCTGCCGCAGTCCGTGAGAGAGAGGAAGTTGGGGCTGAAATGTAATTTTTGTTTAAAGTCTCGGGTTCAATTGGTATTTATAGCAAAATACCCCCGAAAACTATTAGCCCCACAATACAATCATGATTCCTTAAAAATCATCTTTTTCAAAAACTCTCTCTCTAACTCCAAATCCCCTACCGTGCTCACACAGCACCCGAGATCCCGAGACCACAACAAAAACCCAACTCTTAGGTTTTACACCGTAATGTGAATACATCTCACCTCTGGATCCAACGATCCAACTACCCAATTAAAACGAGCCCAGAAGGCCCAACACCGCGATTAAATTCCAAATCGCCACGTAAAACCACTTTAGGGATTATTAACACTACGGGATTAACACCTATAATCCCTGGTCATCACACGAACTCTAGTACACAAGCCCTCAACATATCTTCGAGCGTCTGTATCGTACGCTCGGTATGTCCGTCCGTCTGGGGATGATAGGTTGTGCTCAGCCTCAACTCTGTACCTAGAGCTGTCTGTAGACCCTCCCAAAAGTGAGATTTAAACCGTGGATCTCGATCAGACACAATCGAAACAGGGATCCCATGCAGTCTCACCACATCTCTGACATATATCTGTGCCATCCTCAAGTACGTGAAGGTCATACAGTACGGAATGAAATGAGCACTCTTAGTCAATCTGTCGACGACTACCCATATGGCATCAAAACCGGAAACAGTCCTCGGTAAGTGGGTCACGAAATCCATAGATATGTGTTGCCACTTCCACTCAGGTATCTGCAAACTCCTTAATTCACCTCCAGGCCTTTGTCTCTCAGCCTTCACCTGCTGACAAATCAGACAGCGCTTGACAAATGAGGTGACATCCTGTTTCATACGCCTCCACCAGAACTGGCTGCGTAGATCCTTATACATCTTCTTCCCTTCCCCGCCCGGGTGGATACTCATCCTGCTGCAATGAGCTGGCTGTAATATACCCTGGTGCAACTCGGGTGTATCTGGAACCACCCATATGTCGCCAAGTCTCAGAGAACCGTCCTCAGCCACTCTGAATCTCGATGGCTGACATGAATGGACCACTAACATCCATCTCTGAACCTCTGCATAGGTCCCCTGAGCCTTCCTGATGTGATCATAAATAATAGGCTCGGCTAGCAGGTCAAAACCTGTACTGGTGAAGTAGACACATCATAATCAAATCCCAAATGGCAGTAGGAGCCAAACATAGCTGATAGACACATAGCATCCTCTGCTGTGCTCCTCACCTTCCGACTCAAAAGCGTCGGCTGTCAAGTTTGCTTTCCCCGGGTGATATTCGATTTCACAGTTCGTAGTCCTTCAGCAGGGTCCATCCATCTCCTCGGCCTCATGTTCAGCTCAGCCTGTGTAAACAAGAACTTCAAGCTCTTGTGATCAGTGAAGATGGTGAATGAGGTACCGTACAGTAGTGTCGCCAATATCTTCAAGGCGAACACTATAAAGAGCCGCTAACTCCAAATCGTGGACTGGATACCTCGTCTCATGTGGGCTTCAACTGTCTCGAAGCATAAGCCACTACATGTCTGTCCTGCATCAGTACGCACCCTAGGCCCTGTAACGATGCGTCCGTATAGAGAACAAATCCTTTGTTCTCCCTGGGAATCACTAGAACTGGTGCAGTAGTCAGTCTGTGCTTTAATTCCCGGAAACTCTGCTCACAAGCCTCTGACCAACAAAATGGGACTCCTTCTGAGTCCGCTGTGTAAGTGGCTTGGCGATCTTTGAGAAACCCTCGACGAAACGTCGGTAATAGCCAGCCAAAACCAAGGAAACTCCGAATCTCACTAACTGAAGTAGGGGCAGACCAATCCATAACTGCCTCTATCTTCCTCGGGTCTACTGATATCCCTTCTCGTGATATGATATGGCCCAAGAATGCCTACACTGTTCAGCCAAAACTCACACTTGCTGAGTTTGGCATACAACTGATGATCTCTGAGGATCTGGATACTATCCTCAGATGATCGGCATGATCCTCATCACTCCTTGAATAGACCAGGATGTCATCAATGAATACGATCACAAACTGGTCAAGGTACTCCTGAAATACTCTATTCATCAGGCTCATAAAGACTGCAGGTGCATTTGTCACACCGAAAGGCATCACCAAGAACTCATAGTGCCCATACCGAGTTCTAAAAGCCGTCTTTGGACATCAACCAGCTCTAACCCGTACCTGGTGATAGCCTGACCTCAGGTCTATCTTGGAGTACACCTCTGTACCCTGAGCTGGTCGAACAGATCATACAATCCTCGGAAGTGGATATCTGTTCTTCACTGTAGCCTTGTTCAGTTGCCTGTAGTCAATGCACAGACGCATTGATCCATCCTTCTTTTTCAGGAACAAGACTGGTGCACCCCAAGGCGATACACTAGGATGAATGTATCTCTTGTCAAGGAGCTCTTGTAACTGTATCTTCAGCTCCCTCAGCTCTGCCGGTGCCATCCTATAAGGATCACGGGAGATAGCAGAAGTCCCTAGCAGCAGCTCAATAGCAAACTCCACATCCCTGACAGGCGAAAATCCCGGAATCTCATCTGGGAATACATCAATGAATTGTGCCACAACCGGAATGTCCTCGGCTCTTACTTCCTTTTCCTCAGATACATCCACGGCATAAATGATGTACCTGTGTGGCCGCGCTCCAATAATCGCGCCATCTTAACTGCTGATATTACCGGAATCTTTGGACGAGAGCCGTCCCCATAAAAAGTCCACTGGAACCCCTGATCAGATAGAAAACGAACAATCCTCCTTGGCAATCTACCATAGCTCGGTATCTTTTCAACACATCAATGCCGATAATGCAGTCAAAGTCTGCCATCTCTAACTGAATCAAATCGGCCCTCAGATCATTGCCCTCAAAATAAATGAGGCAATCAGATAACAGTCGGTCTGCAATCACATGCTTTCCCGTGGGTGTCGACACCATGAGAGGCGTGGGTAACAAAGACGAACACAAGCGGTGTCTTTCCACAAAAGCAGTAGATACAAAGGAATGGGAAGCACCTGTATCTATCAATATATGTGACGCCCCGAAATGATTAATTGCAAGTAAGGCATTAATTATGTTTATATGATTAATTATGTGATAATTGATTTACGTTTGAAATTAATCTTCATGATGAAATGCTTAGTCACAGGATAGGTATGACCCGGGAGGGAGTTACGTTTCAAGGTGCATGTTATGCATGATAGAAAATGGGGTGTTAACATGATTTATTGTGTTGATTGTTAATTATGAGGAAAGTATGGATTTAATGAAGTTGGTTGCATTTTTGTAAAATGCTTTTAAAATACCATGTTGGGGTATTTTATACATCATGTTAATTTTTGGGTACAATTTAATTAACCCATACACCCCACTACACCCTCCTTCCCCTCACTTAACCCTTTTCACTCTTAAATCCCCAAATTCATCCCAACCCTATCATTTTCATCCCATTTTCGTCCAAGCCAAGGAGGAGGAGGAGAAATCCTTGCACACTCTCCATTTGTTGAAATCTTAGTAAGATTTTGGATCCTCAAGAGGTATGGAACCAATCCTAAAGTTTTTATGATGTTTGGTTTTGAAATGGGATGATTTTGAAGTGATTTATGTGGGTTTGGTTGGGTATATGTTGTATGTTGTTGGGGTATGATTTTTGAAGTATTTTAAGTGGGTTTTAGTGGGTTATGATGTTATTGTTATTGTTTGGAAGTTTGGTTTTTGTAAGGTATGAGGATGAGCTCGAAAATGTACAAAAATGGTGAAATATCGCGACTCTGTGCGAGGCGATCGATCGCCTGAAAAGAGGTGACCGATCGCCATAGGGCAGTACCATTTTCGCAGGGGAGGCGATCGATCGCCTAAAATGAGGCGACCGATCGTCGAGAGGCAGTAGCCAATCCAAGTGTTAGGCGATCGATCGCCATGTTTGAAGCGATCGATCGCCGCGAAGAAAAATTTGAGGCGATCGATCGCCTCAAGTAGCGATCGATCGCCACTGTGTAAAAGTTGGAAAATGATGATTTGTTGAATTTTTGGTATTTGGCTATTGTTTAGCTTCTAATATCGATTTGTATGGTTGTGTAGAACCATCCCAGGTGCCAACAACATCGAGAAGATAGAGTTCTTCAATTTCTCCACTTTTGGAATTAAGGTACGTAAGAAGCGTACGGGCATCGGACGGTAACACACGCCTAACTCTGACTATGCATTAATTGCATAAGTATTTACGATGTTTATGATGATGTTATGATAAATAAAGATGATATGATGTTTATAATGACGATTATGATAAGCAAGTTTATGATGATGATGTTATGATAAATGAAGATGATATGATGTTTATAATGATGATTATGATAAGCAAGTTATGATGATGATGATTATGATGATGAAGCTTATGATGATGATTTTGATAAGTAAGTTTATGATGATGGGATACGATGTTATTATGTGGTAAGACGCCACGGGGTAAGATGCCCATATGGCAAGAGGCCATACTCCTATATTATAATCATACTATGATTGCATAAGAATTTACGATGCCATGGTGGTGTACATAATGAATAAAAATGATAAGATGTTTAAGATGATGTTATGATAAGTAAGTCCATGATGAAGATGATTTGATAATGAATCAAGATGATAAGATACTTACGATGATGTTATGATGAATAAAGATGATTTTATGATGAATAAAGAGGACAAGGTGCTTAAGATTATGTTATGATAAATGATGATGATAAGACGTTACTATAACGATTATGATGAGACGATGATGTCTATAAGATGATAATGCTTATATGATAATGATGTTTACAAGATGATGATGTTTATAAGATGCTACGATGTTTAAGATGAATATGAAACTATGTTCTTAAGAATGGTTGAATGTCCGGTGGTTATTATGGGCAAGCGAGGAAGGTCTTGCCGCTCACATAAATGAGCGATGGGGTACATCCGCTATCAAGGTGTAGCGATGGGTATCATCCGCTGATGAGCGATGGGGTACATCCGCTATCAAGGTGTAGCGATGGGTATCATCCGCTGAGCGATGGGGTACATCCGCTATCAAGGTGTAGCGATGGGTATCATCCGCTGAACAAAGAGATACATCCGCTATCAAGGAGTAGCGATGGGTATCATATGATGTATTATGTCGAGCGAGGGGGCCAACAATACCGCTGTCATAATGGAACCCGGACAGTCCCATTTCTAATTAACATAATTTGTTGTGAGCATATATGTGAAGTATGATGTTTAATCATTTATGGCAAGAACTAATAATTTTATGCATGACTATGAAACAGGGACAACCAAAGAGGGTTAACACGATTAACCAGGAAGTATATGTTATCAATTACTTTCATGCATTTATTTATATGCCATTTCCTTATGATTATTAAGTAAAGATGTATATGCTCATGATGGGTTGTTCCTGTAGGTACATCTTTGGACTAATGGACTAAGGGCCGGGTTGAGGCAGTGAGCTTTGAGAAGCATGGAAGAAGTTAGGATGCAAGAACTTTTGGATAGTATCTACTCTAGGAGTAGAATAATTCTATCGCCTTAACATTCATTTTGTGAATGTAATTATTTTAGCTTTTAAAATTTCATTCTCGGCCCATAATTTTACTAGCTCTAAGCTGCAACTGAAACCCTAAGACGTTATAAATGCATGTTTAGTCCCTAATAGGTGATTAAGACGATGCCAAGGTAGGAATACCCTACATTAGTGGTATCAGAGCAGTGGTTAGATAACCCGGGAACGAGTGAAGGGTAGCCTTAGCAATAAGTTGGCTAGGTGCTTACTTTTAAACATGCTTTGTGCATAAGTTGCATATGAAGTATATGATGTGGTACTAACATGTTTCGCTTCTCTAATGATGTATTATGTGAATTGCTGTTGGGTATTGTTGTTAACCCTTATCTTGCAGTATGGTAGCAAATGTCAACAAGTTTTGTGGAAAGGCACAACATATGTACTTTTCCGTCGCCCACGCCTCTTGTAGTCTCGACCCCCGCTGGAAGAAGTTTGATAACTGATCAGATTGGTTAAGACGGCCTCATCTATTTTGAGGATAACGAACTGAGGACAGACTTGATTGTTCTGGGGATGTCAGTTTGTAGGCATTGATGTTCTGAACAGGTATCAGGCAGTTGTGGACTGCAGACAAGGACTGTCCGATTCAGGTCTGATATGGGAGTCCGATGGACATTCTATGGGGATGATTTCCGTTCAAGGATTCCGTTAATATCGGTTGTCAAGATGGCACAGTTATTGGAACGAGACCACAAAGGATATTTCAACTATACTGTGGTTATTACTGAAAGAGGAAAGAGTTAAAAGTGGAGGATGTGCCCGTAGTGGCGGTGTTTCCTGATGCATTTCCGGAAGAGATTCCCGGATTCCCACCGACGAGAGAGGTCGAGTTTGGGATTAAGTTACTACCAGGGACGTCTACCATTTCTCGTGCCCGTATAGGATGTCACCAGCGGAGTTAAGGGAATTAAAGGTTCAGTTGCAAGTACTCCTTGGCAAGGACTATATACACCCTAGCATATCGCCTTGGGATGCACCAGTCCTTTTGTCGAAAAGAAAGATAGTTCGTTGCGGTTGTGCACCGATTTCAGACAACTGAGCAAAGCCATGGTGAAGGATAAGTATCCGCTTCCGGGGATCGACGATTTGTTTGATCAGCTGCAGAGTACGAGGCTCTACAGTAAGATCGATCTGAGATCGGGGACCATCAGATCCGAGTTTGAGAGGACGATGTACAGAAGACAGCTTTCAGGACCTTATGTGGGCACTACGGATTCTTAGTCATGCCCTTTGGGGTGATGGATGCCCCAACTATTTTATGAGCCCGATGAACAGGGTGATCCAACCATGTTTGGATCAGTTCGTCATAGTTTCCATTGACGATGTACTTATTTACTCTCGAACTGAAGAGGAACATGTAAAGCACTTGAGAACAGTACTCCAGATCCTTAGGGATCATCAGTTGTATGCAAAGCTCAGTAAGTACGAGTTCTGGTCGAGCAGTGTAGTATTCTTGGATCATGTTATATCAAGATCGCTAAGCCGCTGGCACGGTTGACTCGGGAAGGAGTCCCATTCTTGACGACAGTGCCAGGGTTGGTGATTCCTTCTGAAGACAAGAGGTTGCCTTGTACACGAATACATCACTTCAAGGTTTGGGCTATGTGTTGATGCGAGATAAGCTTGTGCTGGCTTATGCATCGAGGCGGTTGAAACCACATGAGGCTAGGTACCCAGTCCACGATTTGGAGCTGGCAGCCATTATGTTTGCCTTGGAATTTGGAGGCATTACTTGGATGGTACGTCGTTTACCATCTACACGGACCATAAGAGCCTGAAGTTTTGTTCACACAGGCTGAGTTGAATGTGCGACAAAGAGGATGAATGGACTTACTCAAGGATTTTGACTGTAAGATTGAGTACCATCCTGGTAAAGCAACTTAATAGCAGGCACCTTAAGTCGGAAGTGAAAAGTACTGCTGAGGACACTATGTGTTTATCAGCGATGATGACTTCTTATTGCCGTCCGGGCTATGATATCGATGTAGACACATCGCCGGTGCGAGTGTCGATCTTGATGGCCGAGCCAGACATATTTGAGGTTTTCAGGAAAGCCAGAGATCGGATGATGAGGTTCAAAGATGGTCATCTATAGTACTTCAAGGACGGTCATCAAAGTTCAGAGTGGCAGAAGATGATTCATTGAGATTGGGCCACCGATGGGTAGTCCCAAATACGCCGGAGTTGCGTAAAGGAATCTTGGAGCAAGCTCACCGTAGCCGGTTCAGTATCCACCCAGGAAGAAGAAAGTTGTACAAGGACCTAAGTGGTCGCTTCTAGTGGAGACGTATGAAGCGTGATGTTATGGCCTTGTCAAAAGATGTTTGATCTGCCAGCAGGTAAAGACAGAAAGACAGAGGCCTGATGGCGAGCTGAAGAGCTCGTAAGTACCCCAATGGAAGTGGGAACATGTACCTATGGACTTTGTAACCCACTTGCCAAGAGCGGCCTCTGGATTCGATACGATCTGAGTGATCGTGGATAGGCTGACGAAGTAGCTCACTTCATCGTTTGTCATGTGTCTTTCACGCACCTAAGGATGGCTAATTATATGTGCGGGATGTAGTGAGGTTGCATAGAGTTCCAGTCTCGATTGTGTCTGACAGAGACCCAAGGTTTACTTCACATTTCGGGGAGGGTCTCCAGACGACTTTAGGCACAGAGGTGAGACTGAGTACGGCCTATCACCCTCAGTCAGACGGCCGGACAGAGCGTACCCTTCAGACGCTCGAGGCATGTTGAGGGCATATGTTTTGGAGTTTGATACTCCGTGGCAAGATTCAGCGCCAATGATGGAGTTCTCCGATATTAACAGCTATCAGACGAGCATTCGAATAACTCCTTTTGAAGCTCTTTACGGACGACGATGTAGATCACCGCTGTATCGGGAGGACTTGACTAGTAATGCGGTCGGAGGACCGGATATGATTAAGGATATGTAACACATAAGGATATGTAAGACAAGATTAAGTTGATACGCCAAAAGATGAAGGTGACCCAGAATAGGCAAGCGGCCTATGCCAACAAGCGGCGATGACCGCTAGAATTCCAAGTAGAAGACAGGGTCTTCTTGAAAATCTCACCCTCGAGAGGTGTAGTTCGTTTTGGTATGCGGGAAAGTTATCCCCGAGGTATGTTGGGCCATATGAAGTATTGCAGCGTACCAGTACTTTGGCTTACTGTTTGGCTCTACCGCCGTCTTTATTTGGGATGTATGATGTTTTCCATGCCTCTATATTACGGAAGTATAAGCCAGACCCATCTCATGTATTACAGTCTACTGAAGTGCAGTTGGACTCAGGGGTATCCTACGTTGAACGACCGGTCAGAATTCTGGATCGTGAGGATCGCAGACTAAGAAGTAAAGTTTTACAGATGGTCAAAGTTCAGTGGGATCGTCGGGGTGTCGAGGAGGCTACGTGGGAGACGGAACGGCACATGATGCAGCATTACCCGGAACTATTTCTGGTATGATTTATGTGTAGTTTCATTTTGGGTAAGTGCATACGATTTCGAGGACGAAATCTTAAAAGTAGGGGAGTAATGTGACGCCCCGAAATGATTAATTGCAATTAAGGCATTAATTATGTTTATATGATTAATTATGTGGATAATTGATTTACGTGTTGAAATTAATCTTCATGATGAAATGCTTAGTCACAGGATAGGTATGACCCGGGAGGGAGTTACGTTTCAAGGTGCATGTTATGCATGATAGAAAATGGGGTGTTAACATGATTTAATTGTGTTGATTGTTAATTATGAGGAAAGTATGGATTTAATGAAGTTGGTTGCATTTTTGTAAAATGCTTTTAAAATACCATGTTGGGGTATTTTATACATCATGTTAATTTTTGGGTACAATTTAATTAACCCATACACCCCACTACACCCTCCTTCCCCTCACTTAACCCTTTTCACTCTTAAATCCCCAAATTCATCCCAACCCTATCATTTTCATCCCATTTTCGTCCAAGCCAAGGAGGAGGAGGAGAAATCCTTGCACACTCTCCATTTGTTGAAATCTTAGTAAGATTTTGGATCCTCAAGAGGTATGGAACCAATCCTAAAGTTTTTATGATGTTTGGTTTTGAAATGGGATGATTTTGAAGTGATTTATGTGGGTTTGGTTGGGTATATGTTGTATGTTGTTGGGGTATGATTTTTGAAGTATTTTAAGTGGGTTTTAGTGGGTTATGATGTTATTGTTATTGTTTGGAAGTTTGGTTTTTGTAAGGTATGAGGATGAGCTCGAAAAATGTACAAAAATGGTGAAATATCGCGACTCTTTGCGAGGCGATCGATCGCCTGAAAAGAGGTGACCGATCGCCATAGGGCAGTACCATTTTCGCAGGGGAGGCGATCGATCGCCTAAAATGAGGCGACCGATCGTCGAGAGGCAGTAGCCAATCCAAGTGTTAGGCGATCGATCGCCATGTTTGAAGCGATCGATCGCCGCGAAGAAAAATTTGAGGCGATCGATCGCCTCAAGTAGCGATCGATCGCCACTGTGTAAAAGTTGGAAAATGATGATTTTGTTGAATTTTTGGTATTTGGCTATTGTTTAGCTTCTAATATCGATTTGTATGGTTGTGTAGAACCATCCCAGGTGCCAACAACATCGAGAAGATAGAGTTCTTCAATTTCTCCACTTTTGGAATTAAGGTACGTAAGAAGCGTACGGGCATCGGACGGTAACACACGCCTAACTCTGACTATGCATTAATTGCATAAGTATTTACGATGTTTATGATGATGTTATGATAAATAAAGATGATATGATGTTTATAATGACGATTATGATAAGCAAGTTTATGATGATGATGTTATGATAAATGAAGATGATATGATGTTTATAATGATGATTATGATAAGCAAGTTATGATGATGATGATTATGATGATGAAGCTTATGATGATGATTTTGATAAGTAAGTTTATGATGATGGGATACGATGTTATTATGTGGTAAGACGCCACGGGGTAAGATGCCCATATGGCAAGAGGCCATACTCCTATATTATAATCATACTATGATTGCATAAGAATTTACGATGCCATGGTGGTGTACATAATGAATAAAAATGATAAGATGTTTAAGATGATGTTATGATAAGTAAGTCCATGATGAAGATGATTTGATAATGAATCAAGATGATAAGATACTTACGATGATGTTATGATGAATAAAGATGATTTTATGATGAATAAAGAGGACAAGGTGCTTAAGATTATGTTATGATAAATGATGATGATAAGACGTTACTATAACGATTATGATGAGACGATGATGTCTATAAGATGATAATGCTTATATGATAATGATGTTTACAAGATGATGATGTTTATAAGATGCTACGATGTTTAAGATGAATATGAAACTATGTTCTTAAGAATGGTTGAATGTCCGGTGGTTATTATGGGCAAGCGAGGAAGGTCTTGCCGCTCACATAAATGAGCGATGGGGTACATCCGCTATCAAGGTGTAGCGATGGGTATCATCCGCTGATGAGCGATGGGGTACATCCGCTATCAAGGTGTAGCGATGGGTATCATCCGCTGAGCGATGGGGTACATCCGCTATCAAGGTGTAGCGATGGGTATCATCCGCTGAACAAAGAGATACATCCGCTATCAAGGAGTAGCGATGGGTATCATATGATGTATTATGTTGAGCGAGGGGGCCAACTATACCGCTGTCATAATGGAACCCGGACAGTCCCATTTCTAATTAACATAGTTTGTTGTGAGCATATATGTGAAGTATGATGTTTAATCATTTATGGCAAGAACTAATGATTTTATGCATGACTATGAAACAGAGACAACCAAAGAGGGTTAACACGATTAACCAGGAAGTATATGTTATCAATTACTTTCATGCATTTATTTATATGCCATTTCCTTATGATTATTAAGTAAAGATGTATATGCTCATGATGGGTTGTTCCTGTAGGTACATCTTTGGACTAATGGACTAATGGCCGGGTTGATGCAGTGAGCTTTGAGAAGCATGGAAGAAGTTAGGATGCAAGAACTTTTGGATAGTATCTACTCTAGGAGTAGAATAATTCTATCGCTTAACATTCATTTTGTGAATGTATTAGCTTTTAAAATTTCATTCTCGGCCCATAATTTTACTAGCTCTAAGCTGCAACTGAAACCCTAAGACGTTATAAATGCATGTTTAGTCCCTAATAGGTGATTAAGACGATGTCAAGGTAGGAATACCCTACAATATAAGTGCAGGGTACGTAAATAAATGGCACGTACCAGCAATGACCTCCTCCGGGGCTGCCTCAGCCTGCTCCCTAGTCAGTGCATACACCTGTCCCTGCGGCGGTCCTGCCGTCTGACCTCCCTGTGGTCGTGGTGCAAACTGTTGTCTCTGTGGTGCCCTCCCAGCATCAAACCTTGGCCTATTCGGCCCTGAGTCTGTCTGAACTGCCCGATTGGGGAAACCTCGAGCCATGTGGCCCATCTTGCCACAGATATAGCAACCCTGACAGTCACGTAACAAGTGCCATCCTCCACAGTTGGTACACCTACTTCCCCCTGTCTTGCTTCCCTGTGTGGGTCCCCTATTGTTCTGCTTCTGCCCCTGTGGCTTCTTCCCACTAAACCTGGAAGATGATGAGGCCCCACGAGCCTTGAACTGATCCCCTCGTGGCCTCAGACTATCAACAGCAGGCCTCTGTGGTGGTACGAAAGGGGGTACAACATCCTTGTACGCGCCCACGACAATCTCTGCCAACTCTGCCCCGTGTCAGGGCGTCATCAAATGAGCTGGGGTTGTTGGAGAAAACCCTATCAAATAGCTCTGGCCTCAATCCTTTCAGAAAGTTCCTCATCTTTGCATGGTTGCTCACAGCGATATGAGGTACATACCTCAGCAGTGAGGAATACTGCATAGCGTAGTCTGACACTGACATGCTACCCTGCTTTAAAGCGTTAAACTCGTCTTCCTTTAATTGTCTGGCAGCTGCAGAGAAATACCGGTTAAGGAACCGGGTCCGGAATACAGTCCAGTCAACTGCCATACCTAGAGCTCTCAGCTCCATCACGGTGGTCTTCCACCACATAGCAGGCTTCTTAGCCATCTGAAACTCGGCTAACCTCAGCCATGTCGTGCGTGCACAGGGTGCAGTCACAAGTATTTGCTCTATACGCTCCAACCACTCCTCGGCTTCTTCACCAGACTCAATCCCCTCAAACATGGGCGGATGGAAACTCAGAAACTGCTTCAAACTGATCTCCCCTGGCAGTAACATCTGCTCACTGGGCTCCACGCCTACAGCAGGTGGTGGTAAAGGATTCAGCTGAGCGATACTGGCATTCCTACTGTCCATATCCCCTACCTCCTCATTGGGGTTCTCCGGGTTAAGCTCAGTCATGCTGTAACACAAGAGTTAACAACAATACCAAAAGCAGTTCATAATATAAGCCGTTAGATAACAAGAGTATCATATTCAAAGCATGTTAGTATAACACTTATACAACCATATGCATCACATGCATAAGCATGCCCAAATGAATGCCTAGCCAACTTGTTTCTAAAGGCTACCCTTCACTCTTCCCTGGTTATCTAACCTCTGCTCTGATACCACTAAATGTGAGACCCCATTACACATCAAGATATTTAGGTGCAATTAAGAGAACTAAGCATTCACATGCATAAATCAGAGTAGTAATGTCGTGTTGATTAACCTGAGCTTAAGAGATTACAGTACCAAAATTTCAAAAAGGAATTTCACATATTCCTACAAAAAGGTTCTACGTTATAGTCTCATTCTACTACAAGTAGAAGCTATACAAAATTCTCTAACATGCTAATCCTGTAGCACTCCTTATAGCTCAGCATTTCAACCCCGACCCTTGTTCTCATCATCAAAAGCACCTACAAAGAAAACCCCCAACACATGAGCATAACATAATTCATATTCAACATAATATGAATGTAAAACGTAAATGCATAAATCATAAATACAATCACTTCCTGTATTTCCAAGCATTTACAACGCCCATTGGTTGTCCTTGTACCATAACTCATAATAACACGTTATATGAACATATGGTTCTTTTATAAATAAATGTCATGACATCCTTCCTCCTTAAATCCTTATTTCAATCCTGAGTCCTTATCATTAGTACATTTTAATGCTTCTTGCCACTCCATGAAAGCGGAATTCTTCCTCGCTTCCTATGGACCTTAGCGTAAGCATTAAAATCCTTACTAAGATAACCTTGACTCGTGAAATACACCTCTTATATTTCACAACATACATATGCAAAAACAATGCATAATAACATGTATCATAACCTTAATGCACCACATTGCATTCATCATGTGTCAAATAGATAAACATAAAGTACATGTTACCGTTGGGATGCCCGTACGTCGCTTACGTACCTTTCCAAAATGTAGTGTGTTGTGGGACTCTATCCCCTGCGCTGTGTAGTTGTCTGTGAAGGCTCTACACCAGTGTACAACACAATATTAGATGTCTCATTACAATCCAATATCAAATTTAAAAACAAATTCTACATTTTAAAAAAAGGCACTACCGATCGATCGGCCCTCATCACCGATCGATCGGTGAACTGTTTGAATTAAGGAAAAAAGCTATGGCTTTTGCCGATCGATCGGTGCCGATCGATCGGTGTTCTTCACCGATCGATTGGTCGATCATATTCAACCCAGATTTTCCAGAATTGCTTAACACCGATATTCATACCCTTAAATCAAACATGTAAGACATAATACATGCCAAGACCAACATGCTAGCAGTTGCACTACACTACCCTGAGTGTATTAAATCCAAATTTACACCCTAAACATAAGCCCACATGCATAAACGTCGACCATTTAAACAAGTACTGGTTCAACTTTTCTGGAAACAGCGCAACATATTCATTTCCAGATTTCTTGAGCACCTCTTTTCATGCTATTAAAACTATCACATATACCATAAAGAATGCTCGAACAAACATGCCAAGGGCTTCACAAAACTACCATGCATGTTTTCACATCAAAGGTTTACCAAAACCTAAGCTTAACGTGCATGATATCGCCTTCATAAAAACACTCCCCACTCATAATTTTCCAGAAAACAGGGCACAGCCTTACCCAGATTTTCGAACACCTTACTTTACATGCTTATTTCCTCTACATAAAACATGCAACATGCTCAAGGAAAAATACAGAGAGCTTCATAAACATCACATAAAAGTACTCATAACAATATTTCTTTAAACCCTACACTAGCATGCCAAATCTGCTACTAAGAACATACATGCTAGAAATCAGAAAACTGGGAAAACGTGTGACTCCTCGCCACTTTTGCTCTTCGATTTTCTATATGAAGGGATGAAAGAAACCGACCAAGTTGCAGACGAAATAAAGAGAAAAAGAAGGAAGCTTTTTGGAAGAGACGATGTGAAAATATCTAAGTCCAAAGTAGCATACTTAGTCAATCTGCTTTCCAGAAAACAGGGGAGGGGCGTGGGTTCAACCAAGTGGGGGTGGGGTGGTTGCATGTAGGGTGGTTTTGTGGTGTTTAATTGTGTCCCGGTATTTCATACGATGTATAAAAATATCTCTCCTAGATATTTTATTATTTTACCACATCAACACAACAATTAAAAACACCTAAGATGCTCCCTAAACCACATCATCAAAATAAATAAATCACTCCCACATAAAATACGCCTTTAGCACATAGGCTCACAATTAACAACCCTTAATTGTATGCTTACCCACATAATCATTTCGGGGATATCACATAAACAAAACTAAATAGCAAAAGGATACGCTTGGGTTGCCTCCCAAGAAGCGCTGATTTTTGGTCTTCGGCTTGACCATCAGAAGCAACCATCAAAGAGCGGCTGCCGCCCATAGTAAGTATCGTATGATACCACTAATGGGTCTTCATTCAATATGCCCTCAAGATTGGCAAGATTGTAGCAGTGTAAGCTCGTCGCTCCAACAACATTCTTGAATTGGTAGTGTGATGACCAGGGATTATAGGTGTTAATCCCGTAGTGTTAATAATCCCTAAAGTGGTTTTACGTGGCGATTTGGAGTTTAATCGAGGTGTTGGGCCTTCTGGGCTCGTTTATTTGGGTAGTTGGGATCGTTGGATCCAGAGGTTGAGATTGTATTCTCATTTGGGTGAAAAACCTAAGAGTTGGGTTTTTGATGTGTCTCGGGATCTCGGGTGCTGTGTGAGCACCGGTAGGGGGTTTTGGAGTTAGAGAGAGAGTTTTTGAAAACAGATGATTTTTAATGAATCATGATGTATTTGTGGGGCTATTAGTTTTTCGGGGTATTTTTGCTATAAATACCAATTGAACCCAAAATTTTAGAATTAATTTCATTTCAGCCCTTACATTCTCTCTCTCTCCCCGCCGCGCCCCTTTTCCCGTCTGCACAGCCGCCGCGCGCAAAAGCGGTGCGCCCGCCGCCGTCCGGCCGCCGTTCGGCGCGTGCGACCTATCACCGGCTTCGTCTCGTCGAGGCGCAGCTATCCCCTCCGGCAATTCAAAGTTTGGTCGCGTTTCTCGTTCGGATTTTGGCAGAATGCGTCGATCCCCAAAAGTTAGGGTTCATCGGATTTCGATCGATTTGCTTCCGATTTTCGATTGGGTAACCTCCCTTACCCCTTTTTCGTCATTTTCGTGTATTTCCCTGCCATTATTGTGTTCGAATTTGATGAATTATAAGGGTTCGAATTTAAGGGCTTGTTTGGGTTCGAATTTAAGGGATTGAATTCGAAAATTGGGGGTTTTTGGCAAGGGTGTTGATTCTTGCTTGGATAGCTTAATTCACATTTTAGATGAATTATGGTATTTATTTGGGTTCGATTTGTGAGATAAGGGTTCGAAAATTTGTAGGGTGTTCTTGAACAATTTTCGATATTGTCTCATTTATTTCCCTCCCTGCATGTACCCTGCCCCGGGTCTTTTAAAAGGTTAATTGTCGTGTGTTGACAATATTTTGAGGGATATGGGTGTGCTTGAGCATAGGTTACATGTTCGTAAATAATTGTGAATTATTTATCGTGTTAGCACATCGTTCCTCGGGGCATGGAACTCGAGCAAGGTTTGGCTCGGACTTCGGAGATTTAAGGTACGTGCGACGTACGAGCATTACTATATATGTGAAATGCATAAGGTATTTTTGATTGCATTGAATATTGTGCGTATGGTTATACATATATGTTGATATAGCCAAGGAACGACCAAATCTTGATATCGCCGCTTGTAGCGTGCGTGACACTAGAGTAGGATAACTCTTACAAGATATAAGGGGTACTGGGTTTATATGTATCTATTATAAGACAATTGATATGTCTAGGGTTGTAGAATCATGTATCTATTATAAGACATTTGAGATGTCTAGGTTCGTAGAATCATGTATTCATTATGAGACATTTGAGATGTCTAGGTTCGTAGAATCATGTATTCATTATAAGACATTTGAGATGTCTAGGTATAATGAAGGATTGGTAAAATAAATGCTAGGCATTTGAGCTATCTGTGATTGATAGCGAGGTTGTAAAATCGGTATTAAACATTGAGATATCTATAATTGCATGTTTAATGAATTTTCAATCACTATCTGTTGATATTCGAGGATTAGGCATGCGATGAGTTAATCAATGTGTTGATTTACTGATTTTTGAGTTTTGATGAGTTTGATGATTGTGCGGACAGGGACAGTACACGGAATCCCGGATGAGGTTGCCATCCAGGGAGTATCATTTAAATTCATTTGTATTTACCTTTGTTGTAAATTATGAATTTCATTATTGTGATTATGGGATTTTGTGTATTGGTATGCTCACCCCGTTGGGGGACTGTCTCTGTTGGGACAGGTGAACAGGTACATCGATGGCTGTGGAGCTGAGCTTGAGCTGTTGATTTGAGGTACTCCCAGGATCGTGGTACCAGGGCTTGATGGAGCACGGTATCGTATAGAGTACTTATATACAACTGAGGATTTTATACATATTCATGATGCTCGCATGTGAGCACGGTTATATTTGTATATGGGTTGTATATGAAGGCATGAGCCTTTCTCTCTTTCATTCTATGTTGCATGCAATTAAGGGTAGAATTGCTGATGATATGAGAGTCATTAGTGTATTATGTGGGTGTTGAAACCCACTTTTGTTATCTTATGTGTGGTGTCTTCCCTGGCTGGGAATTTACTTGTATTACTGCATTATGATGAGTATTATGTGTTCCCTGGCCGGGAATTATGTTATGTGTTGTGCTTTTTTTTGGGATAGCTCTATTTATGGGGAGACTCTGCCCAAATTTTTATAAAAGTTCACAATGTGAAAAGTGGCACCAAGGGGTTCGTAAAGGGCAAACATATGAGTCTTTTATTGTTAGGATGATGATCTTATAACATTGAGTATTAAAGGAAATTTTGTAATTGACATTCAATGGTAAAGTATCATCTGAGCTTCCCGATTGACTTTTTATTGAAAGCATGTGCCACACATAGTGGTTAATACACTAATCAGGGGTTAAGGGCTAAGGGGGTCCTTACATTAGTGGTATCAGAGCAGTGGTTGCTCATTGGGGTTGTTAAGGGCCTAGGAAGTTATTGATAGCACATATTTATGCATGATGGCATTAATGTTGTATGACATAACAAATTGTTTATGTGCTATTATGATATGAAAAGTGGTATTGCTAACCATTGTGGTTGCAGGAATCGTGTGGAACACGATAGGATGGCATTAATAGGGATGTCTGGCACTCCGTGTGTTATGTGCCAAGGAAGCTGGTTTTAAGAAAATCAGGTAAAGGGATATTTCCGAGGTAACATGTACTTTATGTTGTCTTGTTGACACATGATGAATGCAATGTGGTGCATTAAGATTATGATACATGTTATTATGCATTGTTTTTGCATATGTATGTTGTGAAATATATGAGGTGTATTTCACGAGTCAATGTTATCTTAGTAAGGATTTTAATGGCTTACGCTAAGGTCCATTGGAAGCGAGGAAGAATTCCGCTTACATGGAGTAGCAAGAAGCATTAAAATGTACTAATGATAAGGGCTCAGGAGTCAAGGTTATCTTAGTAAGGATTTTAATTGCTTACGCTAAGGTCCATTGGAAGCGAGGAAGAATTCCGCTTACATGGAGTAGCAAGAAGCATTAAAATGTACTAATGATAAGGGCTCAGGATTGAAATAAGGATTTAAGGAGGAAGGATGTCATGACATTTATTTGTGAACCATACATTCTTATAATGTGTTTTTATTATGTATTGAATGTTGATGCATAGCGTATATGGCTATTGTTGTTAACCCTGATGGTTGCAGGTTACAGGAAATATGGAGTACAAAAAGGAATGATGATTATACATATGTACGGGCATCCCAAGGGCAACATGTATTATGTGTTTAGTCATTTAACACAAGGTAAATCAAGGTATGCATAAGATAGTGCATTATGATATGATACATGTTGATACGCATCGTTTTGCATATGTATATTGTGAAATATAAAGTGAGGATTTCAATGCTTACACTAAGGTCCATATGAGCGAGGAAGAATTCCGCTTACATGGAGTAGTAAGAAGCATTGAAATGCACTACTGATAAGTGACTCAATTCCATAAGAAGCGAGAATTCTGCTGACATGGATTCCATAGGAAGCGAGGAAAAATTCCGCTTACGTGGATTTCCATAAGGAGCAAGAATTCCGCTTACGTGGAAAAGGAAGGAGGAACCATAATTTCTTGTGACGATTTGTATTCATTTCTCTATGAGGACACGATTTATAGCGATGGTTCATTCCGCTATATTGATTGGCGATGGTTCATTCCGCCAGGTATATTTATAGCGATGGTTCATTCTGCTATATTGATAGGCGATGGTTCATTCCGCCAGGTGTATTGATAGCGATGCCTCTTTCCGCTACTATGTGGACGATGATTCATGCTCAGGTGTATAGCGAGGTTTCATGCCACTTATTATATGACGAGGTGTCATGCCGTCGATTCTATAGCGAGGGATTGTGCCGCTATGTACTCAGCACAGGATTTTGCCGCCTTCGAGCGATGGGTGCTGATTACGCACTATTATTGAGCGACGGAGACAGGTATGACGCTATATTGTTAGCGATGAGGTATGAGATATTGCTATTTTATTAGCTTTATTGTAGCTGGCATGCATTGATATACATGTTTTATTATGCCTATTTTACTAGCATGATAGTGGATGACATACGCTGATGTACATGTATCGTCACTAGTTGACAATGTCTTAGATGCCATGAGTTGGCATGTGTCGTCACAGGATGACGATGACGATGGTGTAGGAGATGTCTTATTAGACATGCATCATCGTTACGATGATCGATGCGTTGAGTATACGTATTCAGTGGTATGCCTTGGGTGCCAGTACCGAGCACAAGGTGGAGTGTGCGGCACCGATTGACGTGACCCTTATACCGAGCGGGTTGCTCGAGGAATGGTTGGATGCGCTGTACATGTAATTGTACCGCAACTTACGTTTGGGGTGATCATATTACGAGTTGTGATACCCTTGAGGTATGCTCGTTGGAATGGCTTTTGGCCATGTGATTTGACGACAGGAGTAATCATGGAGGAAAGTACTCGCTTTCTGTCGATGTGACATGTGGTAGACATGGTCACACCACCCTTGAGGGTGTAGGATGGGTCCTAAGGGAGTAGGATCAGGTTATGTTAAGTACATAGGGACATTGGAGTGTCCAGGGTGTATCGGCATTAGAGGAATGTTGGATAAAGACCCACTACTCTATTGAGTTTTCTTCCCACAGTATGATATACCATGTGGAAACGTCCGTCTTATTGGTAGGTTTGAAGTGAACCTAGAGAGGCAGCGACCAGTTTGTCTGCCGTGTGTGTGCAGCACCATGAGGGGCTTGCTAGAGCCGTTATACTGCTCGTTGGAACCAAGTTTGGCAAATCGTAAGGTAATACGATGTGGATTGTGGTAGACTCTAGTAGTCACCATGTCATTTGAGGTTGAGGCTGAGGTTGTGCATGCCTCACTGAAACGTGTATACGTTTATGTTTAATCTTGGTGAGACTTGTCTGGGACAGCTCAGGATGTAGGAGTACCAACAAGAGAGTCATCAGGTCGTTATTGACTCAATCTAAGGGAACCCGTGTATTAGGGATACAATGGGTGTTATTGTATCCAGTTTTTCCGAACAGTGGTTCGAGACTAGTGGATCTCGAGTTCGATGGCACTTCCCTTGTGAGGAAGGAGGTAGTATTATACCTATTTGGGAATCTTTGAAAGATTCGGTGAGTTGGTGCTTATGGTGTTGATTTTAAGAATCACGCCGTGTTGTTGATCGTCGATTTTCATTCTCCTTTGGATGGGAATGACTCAGGATTGACGGTTGTGTTTGGGGCTTAGGGGTATGTTGCAGATACCCGAGCCAAGTGCATTGAGTATGCATGAGGTGTTCGTGCTTAGGCAGGTATACCGACGAGTATACGGATGCCAGTTGTTGATTTCCTTTTGTCAAGCACAGAGTTATGCTTTTTTAGGATGGTTAAATCTCTGATGAGAGCTATGGAACACCTTGAGATTGGGAATCTCCATGGCACGATGATTATTAGGGATAATCGTGAAGTTAGTTGACTTCCCTTGAGGAGGGATTATCTTGTGAGGGTTAAGGTATTTCATTTTTGGTGTTTCCCTCCGAGTTATGCGATAGCCTTCCCAAGTTTGGATTGTTAAATCCTAGGATTATCAAGGGATGGCAGGAATTCGGATTGGTTGGGTGTCGCTGTCGACACAAGCGTTGAGGATGCAATGGGTTTATTGCATGCCCTTTCAGAATTTTAAACTCTGTGGAGTCTCGGTTGTTATTTATGATCAGGACGTGATTCTTGGAACATCCGGAGGTGGACATCTTGTGAGATGTCTTTTGTTTGAATTTGTGGCCGTGAGTTGCCCAAATTAAGTTGCAATGAGGCGACGGCTCCTTCGATGGAGGAGGTTTGAAAGTGGAAACCAGGTTTGGTATGTGTACACCGTGGTATACTAGTGTTTCCCTCATAACGATGTATGTTAGACATCGTGAGTCTTGTTAGAGATGTCATGGAATGATATCTACGATAGAATCAGGAGCGATTCGAATCCTTACAGTTTCAGTTGACTAACTGCTTTTGGATTATTAGCGTTGAGCTGTGCTGACGCTCTTTGACGTTATGATGGATTTGGAAGTCTATTCCACTCCAGAGTTTGACACGAGGTCAACGTTCTCACGGTTGAGGTGTCTTTCAGGATGCGTTCTTACTAGTTGTATTAGAACTAAGGATGACTGTCCGATCTACAATCGTAAGTATAGGTTATTTTGCAGTCATGAGGGACTGACTTTTGGGATGAATCGCACCGAGGTACGTTTTGCCTCTTGGGTGATATGTTGATTTTGGTATGTCGCTCTGTTTCAGAGTTTGATGAGAGGTAAGTATCCTCGCGTTTATTAATACGATTCTGATATGGTCAAGAATCGGGGTTATGGCTTCATGTTGTTGTGTAGCCTGGGTGTTACGTGATACACCAGTGCTAATTTCGAGGACGAAATTCTTTTAAGTGGGGGATATTGTGATGACCAGAGATTATAGGTGGTAATCCCGTAGTGTTAATAATCCCTAAAGTGGTTTTACGTGGCGATTTGGAGTTTAATCGAGGTGTTGGGCCTTCTGGGCTCGTTTATTTGGGTAGTTGGGATCGTTGGATCCAGAGGTTGAGATTGTATTCTCATTTGGGTGAAAAACCTAAGAGTTGGGTTTTTGATGTGTCTCGGGATCTCGGGTGCTGTGTGAGCACCGGTAGGGGGTTTTGGATTTAGAGAGGGAGTTTTTGAAAACAGATGATTTTTAATGAATCATGATGTATTTGTGGGGCTATTAGTTTTTCGGGGTATTTTTGCTATAAATACCAATTGAACCCAAAATTTTAGAATTAATTTCATTTCAGCCCTTACATTCTCTCTCTCTCCCAGCCGCGCCCCTTTTCCCGTCTGCACAGCCGCCGCGCGCAAAAGCGGTGCGCCCGCCGCCGTCCGGCCGCCGTTCGGCGCGTGCGACCTATCACCGGCTTCGTCTCGTCGAGGCGCAGCTATCCCCTCCGGCAATTCGAAGTTTGGTCGCGTTTCTCGTTCGGATTTTGGCAGAATGCGTCGATCCCAAAAGTTAGGGTTCATCGGATTTCGACCGATTTGCTTCCGATTTTCGATTGGGTAACCTCCCTTACCCCTTTTTCGTCATTTTCGTGTATTTCCCTGCCATTATTGTGTTCGAATTTGATGAATTATAAGGGTTCGAATTTAAGGGCTTGTTTGGGTTCGAATTTAAGGGATTGAATTCGAAAATTGGGGGTTTTTGGCAAGGGGTGTTGATTCTTGCTTGGATAGCTTAATTCACATTTTAGATGAATTATGGTATTTATTTGGGTTCGATTTGTGAGATAAGGGTTCGAAAATTTGTAGGGTGTTCTTGAACAATTTTCGATATTGTCTCATTTATTTCCCTCCCTGCATGTACCCTGCCCCGGGTCTTTTAAAAGGTTAATTGTCGTGTGTTGACAATATTTTGAGGGATATGGGTGTGCTTGAGCATAGGTTACATGTTCGTAAATAATTGTGAATTATTTATCGTGTTAGCACATCGTTCCTCGGGGCATGGAACTCGAGCAAGGTTTGGCTCGGACTTCGGAGATTTAAGGTACGTGCGACGTACGAGCATTACTATATATGTGAAATGCATAAGGTATTTTTGATTGCATTGAATATTGTGCGTATGGTTATACATATATGTTGATATAGCCAAGGAACGACCAAATCTTGATATCGCCGCTTGTAGCGTGCGTGACACTAGAGTAGGATAACTCTTACAAGATATAAGGGGTACTGGGTTTATATGTATCTATTATAAGACAATTGAGATGTCTAGGGTTGTAGAATCACGTATCTATTATAAGACATTTGAGATGTCTAGGTTCGTAGAATCATGTATTCATTATGAGACATTTGAGATGTCTAGGTTCGTAGAATCATGTA
The DNA here is from genome assembly GCA_907163345.1 of Haberlea rhodopensis. NCBI lineage: Eukaryota > Viridiplantae > Streptophyta > Magnoliopsida > Lamiales > Gesneriaceae > Haberlea > Haberlea rhodopensis. The sequence continues at coordinate 1,762,037 of CAJQUN010000127.1, read as the reverse complement.
TTCATTATAAGACATTTGAGATGTCTAGGTATAATGAAGGATTGGTAAAATAAATGCTAGGCATTTGAGCTATCTGTGATTGATAGCGAGGTTGTGAAATCGGTATTAAACATTGAGATATCTATAATTGCATGTTTAATGAATTTTCAATCACTATCTGTTGATATTCGAGGATTAGGCATGCGATGAGTTAATCAATGTGTTGATTTACTGATTTTTGAGATTTGATGAGTTTGATGATTGTGAGGACAGGGACAGTACACGGAATCCCGGATGAGGTTGCCATCCAGGGAGTATCATTTAAATTCATTTGTATTTACCTTTGTTGTAAATTATGAATTTCATTAGTGTGATTATGGGATTTTGTGTATTGGTATGCTCACCCCGTTGGGGGCTGTCTCTGTTGGGACAGGTGAACAGGTACATCGATGGTTGTGGAGCTGAGCTCGAGCTGTTGATTTGAGGTACTCCCAGGATCGTGGTACCAGGGCTTGATGGAGCACGGTATTGTATAGAGTACTTATATACAACTGAGGATTTTATACATATTCATGATGCTCGCATGTGAGCACGGTTATATTTGTATATGGGTTGTATGTGAAGGCATGAGCCTTTCTCTCTTTCATTCTATGTTGCATGCAATTAAGGGTAGAATTGCTGATGATATGAGAGTCATTAGTGTATTATGTGGGTGTTGAAACCCACTTTTGTTATCTTATGTGTGGTGTCTTCCCTGGCTGGGAATTTACTTGTATTACTGCATTATGATGAGTATTATGTGTTCCCTGGCCGGGAATTATGTTATGTGTTGTGCTTTTTTTTTGGGATAGCTCTATTTATGGGGAGACTCTGCCCAAAATTTTTATAAAAGTTCACAATGTGAAAAGTGGCACCAAGGGGTTCGTAAAGGGCAAACATATGAGTCTTTTATTGTTAGGATGATGATCTTATAACATTGAGTATTAAAGGAAATTTTGTAATTGACATTCAATGGTAAAGTATCATCTGAGCTTCCCGATTGACTTTTTATTGAAAGCATGTGCCACACATAGTGGTTAATACACTAATCAGGGGTTAAGGGCTAAGGGGGTCCTTACAGGTAGGCATGGGAGAATGATTCTTGTCTTGGCTTCATATATTGGAGGATGTAGTGCGGTGAAGTTGGCATCGATGGAAAATACGGATCCACATATGGCATAGAACATGTCTCCATCGATGGGCTCAAATCAAAATCTTCGAAAGTCTCTTCCTTCTCCAACATCACACTCGACTCATCTTCACATGGGAACTCCTCGGATGACATCTCTGAAGTAGTCTCAATCTCTTGAGGAGGCTCAAGTTCCTTTGAACTTCCACACTAGGAGGATCACTCCCCCAAACTTGGTTGGTTGAGTGATCATCATCATATAACCAAACTCGATTTCTCGCCTCTTGATTTGTAGCTCTCGTCTCTTCCTCTTGGCAGCTAGTTGAAATTGTTTCCATAAGGACCGCCATTTGCTGCTCCAGGTGGCGCATAGAGTTGGTTTGGCACTCCAAACTGTTCTCAGTTGATGCCATGAATCTCACTAAGGTATCCTCTAACTGAGTTGTGACATCTGCAGAACTATCTCTGATGTGACTAGAAATAGACACATCTTTAGTGCTTAATTGTCTACGATTTTGTAGGTTTTGATAGATAATTTGATACGTATGCTACCTAATCGTATATTTGTGTAATTGTAGGTACAATCGAAGAAAACGAGCTAAAAACGATGTGTAAAGACCAAGAAAAGACATGGACATGACAAGGACTCAAAGTTAATCAAGAAAATGGCAAAAATGTAATTTTGGAGGTGGCAATCGATCGCCAGAAGAGGAAATCGATCGCCTATGGACAGAAACTTAATCAACAAAATTCACGAACCAGCGATCGATCGCGAAGAAGTGGCGATCGATCGCCAAAGTCTACTGGAGCTCGGCGATCGATCGCCACTTTATAGCGATCGATCGCCTCAAGGGTTTTTCCGAAAAAAATAATGCAGCGATCGATCGCCACATTCAAGGCGATCGATCGCCGAAGAGTCCGAAAATTAGGAAATTAGGTCTTTTACCATGTTTAAAAGATTGTAACCTATTTTTATCAGCCACCAACCCCCATAACTCGAGATTATTGAGTTTTTGATAGTTTTTCATACTCTTAGAATAATTTGAGATTTTAGAATAATTTTTCTTTCAACTTTTATCAAGAACAACGCGAAGAACGGAACCGGAATCGACAAGCCGGAATCGTGATCCCTTTTAGTAACTCTTTCTTCTCCTATTAGTTTGATGTTTCTTAGATTAATTTTGATTGTTGTTAATCTAGTTATGAGTAGCTAAATACTTTTGTGATTCTCGGTTGAGGAAAACGATACATTGGATGTTTACAATTCTTGTGAGATAAGTTTTGATTGTTGATTTGCATTGAGTATCAATTGTTTTTCTGATTTGATTGTCATAATTGTTATGCATGATTGTTGGACTGGTCACCTAGCCATTGTTCATACAATTTAAAGCTAAATTAGATATCAAATACGGAATCGTTTGATCCCCCTAATTTACGAAGCAACTAAGATTGATTAAATTCCGTTTGTGAGTTTGTTAAATTCTTAGGGAAAACAATTGACTAGATTAAACATAGACGCTTGGATTATGTTGTTTAGCTTCATCGATCTCACTAGTTCATATGCTATCATCGATTTAAATCTTAATCGCTTGTATTTTGATTGATTGTGTGATAAGGGTTAAACTAGAACGCTTGGGCTACTAAACTAAACTTAAGGTGAGATAGGACTTTGATTATTGGATTAAACGTCCACGATGAATATTCATTTGGAAATTGAACCATTTGTGAAGATCGATGATCGAGATAGTAAACGCCAATTGTAAAGTTAACCGCAAATCGAGAATCGCACTTTTCTAATAAGTTAATTCATCTAGATAAGTTTGCATATTAGTTTAATTTTGCATCGTAGTATTATTACTTTGATTTCAAAACCCTTTTTATTTTCGTTTGCATAAGTTAACACAAAGATATAACCTTCCTCGTGGGATCGATCCCTACTCACGCTTCTACATTCATTACTGTTATTAACTTGAGAGGGTTAATTTGGGCGTACGCGATAAACGCTACCAAATTTTGGCGCCGTTGCCGGGGAAGGTAATTTTATTAATTTGTGTTAACTTTTATTGATATTCTTCTTCCCGTGCTTTTTACCTGTTTGTTCATGCACGCAGGCGAGTTTTCATTTGAGGAGGACGAACATCAATACGATCCCGAGATAGAAAGGACTTTATACCACCTAAGAAGAGAAATCGAAGACAAGTGAAAGAAGAAGAGGAAAGGACCATCATGGCAGAGAATCAAAGCCTACGACAGCTAGCTAATCCTACTTTGGATCAGCAGCCTCTCTGCATAACCTTTCCTACACTTGCTACTAATATAAATTTTGAATTAAAATCTGGCCTAATACATCTTTTACCTTCTTTTCATGGCCTTGCAGGTGAGGATCCGCATAAGCATTTGATGGAATTCCATGTAGTGTGCACTCGATTGTAGACAACACGCCAACGGAAGCAAGACACTTGATTGCGAACATGGCAGCCAACTCTCAACAGTTTGGAACTGCTCGATCGGACCATAAACTTAGGAAGCAAGGCGAGGTAAATGTTTCTAGCCTCGAACAACAATTGATTGATTTAATAGGTATTGTGAAACAACTTGCGATCGGAATGGGACAAAGTGCTAAGGTATGTGGGATTTGTGCACTACCGAGTCATCCAACTGACGCTTGCCCCAAACTTCAAGAACCTTCATTTGAGGAAGCAAATGCGGCAGGCGGATTTCCGGGACAACCACAACGGAAGTATGATCCCTATTCTAGCACTTACAACCCAGGGTGGCGAGATCATCCAAATTTGAGATATGGGAATCAAAATGAGCCACAGATGCAACAACACCCACCACCATATAAGCCACCATTCCAAAGGCCACAACAAGCCATTCCAACCCCAACACCTGGTGAGTATTTAGAAAATATTGCTAAGGAACTTGCTAATGGATCTCTAAAATTTCAACAGGAGACAAGAGCAAGCATCCAAAGCTTGACTACTCAAATGGGTCAGATGGCAACAGCAATAAATCGCATTGATTCTCAAAGATCAAACACTCTCCCGTCACAACCAGTAGTGAATCCAAGGGAGAATGCAAGCGCAATTAAACTAAGGAGTGGGAAAGAACTCGAAAAAGAAGATGAAGAGAAAGAGATCAAGCCTACAGGAAACAATTCCATGCAAGAAAAAGAACCAAAAGGTGAGTCTCCTCCACTCCGTGAGTATAAGATTGAACCCCCTTTCCCTCTCGCATATCAGGAAGATATGAGGAATGAAAGCATCAAGGACCTGTACGAAACATTTCGAAGATGTGAGGTGAACATTCCACTGTTGGATGCGATAAAGCAAGTGCCGCGCTATGCAAAGTTCTTAAAGGAGTTGTGCACCGCCAAGAGGAAACAAAGGCTAAAAGGATGCCACAAGGTTGAGTTGGGGGAGAACATCTCAGCATTCATCCAAAGGAAAATCCCTACCAAGTGCAAGGACCTATGTTCACCATTCCATGCACAATTGGCACAACACGTCTTGAAAAAGCTATGCTAGATCTAGGAGCATCGATAAATGTCATGCCATACTCTCTCTATGCTTCTTTGAATCTAGGACCTTTAAGTGACACAAGGGTAGTTGTTCAGTTAGCAGATAGATCTAATGCATACCCTAGGGGAATTTTAGAAGATGTCTTAGTACAGGTAAATGAGTTGGTATTTCCCGCTGATTTTTATGTGCTTGATATGGCAAAGGGGGACAATAATAGTCCTATATTGTTAGGAAGACCCTTCTTGAAAACATCCAAGACTAAGATAGATGTTCATAGTGGCACACTTACGATGGAGTTTGATGGTGAGGTCGTTAAATTCAATATACATGATGCCATGAAATATCCTTGTGATGATGATGATACTGTTTACTCTATCGATATTATTGATTACTTGTCCCAATGGATCTTTGAGACTGCAGGTAAAGACGAGTTGGAGATAGCCCTCACCACCCCTCTAGATCATTTTGAGGACGAGTTGCCACTTGGAGATGAAATGGAACACAACATTATTGCGTTGGATACCACGCCCGAGATACAAGGTAATATTTCATTTGTGTCATTGCCTACTCCTAACTCTAGACCTCTCCCTTTGGTATCGCAGGCACCCACTATTGCGTTGAAGCCATTACCAAGTCACCTAAAGTATGTGTTCCTTGGAGAGGGAAACACATTACCGGTGATAATCTCTAGCAAGTTGGGAGATAGCCAAGAGAAGGAGCTCATTCAAGTGCTAGAGGAGCACAAGACCGTGATAGGATGGACCATTACTGACATCAAAGGAATAAGCCCCTCCACATGCATGCATAGGATTCTACTTGAAGAAGGATCAAAACCTACACGCCAATCGCAAAGGAAACTCAACCCATCGATGATGGAAGTAGTGAAAGAGGAAATCTTAAAGCTTCTTGCAGTTGGAATGATATACCCTATTTCTGATAGCCACTGGGTCAGCCCTGTCCAAGTAGTTCCAAAGAAGACTGGCATTACAGTGGTGAGGAACAAAGACGATGAATTAGTGACCACTCGCATTCAGAATGGGTGGAGAGTTTGCATTGACTACCGCAAATTGAACACCGTGACCCGCAAGGACCATTTTCCATTTCATTGATCAAATGCTTGAAAGGTTAGCATGTCATTCTTATTACTGTTTTCTTGATGGATATTCCGGTTATTTCTAGATTGCAATTGCTCCGAAAGATCAAGAAAAGACAACGTTCACATGCCCCTTTGGAACCTTCGCTTATAGGCGCATGCCCTTTGGAATTTGCAACGCACCGGCCACATTTCAACGGTGTGGTTAGTATATTTTCTGAGTTCACTGAGCACATATTAGAGGTATTCATGGATGACTTTACTGTTTATGGTGACTCATTCAATGCTTGTCTAACTAACCTTACCCTTGTCCTAAAGCGTTGTATAGAAACAAACCTTGTGCTAAATTCTGAAAAATGCCACTTTATGGTAGAGCAAGGTATTGTTTTAGGTCATGTGGTCTCATCAAAGGGTATAGAGGTAGATAAAGCGAAAATTGATATCATTCAGTCTCTACCTTATCCTATTTGTGTGCGGGATGTGCGTTCTTTTCTTGGCCATGCAGGTTTCTATCGGAGGTATATCAAGGACTTCGCCAAGATAGCATCACCATTATGCAAATTATTACAAAAGGATATGGCATTCGAATTTGATGAGGCATGCAAGACCGCATTTGATACATTAAAGACATCCTTGACATCCACACCCATTATCCAACCTCCTGACTGGAGTAAGCCATTTGAGATCATGTGTGATGCAAGCGACTATGCAGTGGGCGCCGTTTTGGGCCAAAAGATTGGGAAGATTTCTCATGCCATCTACTATGCTTCCATGACATTGAATGATGCTCAGCGGCACTATTCCACTACTGAAAAGGAGCTATTAGTTGTTGTGTTTTCTTTAAAAAAATTTCGATCTTATTTGCTCGGGGCTAAAGTTGTCATTTATTCTGATCATGCAGCCTTGCGGTACTTGATGACAAAGAAGGAAGCAAAGCCAAGACTAATAAGATGGATCTTACTGTTGAGTGAATTTGATGTTGAAATCAAAGATAAGCGAGGCGCAAAAAATAAAGTGGCGGACCACCTAAGTCGTTTGGTTAATGTGAATGATACACCGTGTCTAAAAGAAGAATTCCCGGATGAACGACTATTTGTTGTACACGACATTTTACCATGGTATGCAGGTATTGCTAATTTTTTGGCCACTAACACTTTTCCTAATGGATTGAATAGGAATCAACGCGGGAAAATTCGAAGCGACGCCAAGTATTATGTTTGGGATGAGCCATACTTATGGAAACATTGTGCGGATCAAGTCATCAGGCGTTGCATTCCGGACAATGAGGTATCTTCTATACTCCGTTTTTGTCATTCCCATGAGGTTGGTGGCCACTTTGGAGCCAAAAGAACGGCACACAAAGTATTAGAATGTGGATTCTTTTGGCCAACTTTGTTTCATGATGCATATAATTTCTGCAAATCGTGCCATGAGTGTCAAAAGACAGGCAACATATCTCAACGAAATGAGATGCCCCAACAACCCATACTTTATTGTGAAATCTTTGATGTATGGGGCATCGACTTCATGGGACCATTTCCACAATCTTTTGGCCACATTTACATTTTACTTGCTGTGGATTATGTGTCGAAATGGGTGGAAGCTTTAGCCACCCGTACTGATGATTGGAAAGTGGTTGCAGGTTTTATAAAGCATAACATTTTCTCTAGGTTTGGGACTCCAAGAGCAATCATAAGTGATCGAGGCGCCCATTTTTGCAACAGGACGGTGGAGAGTCTATTAAAGAAGTACCATGTGACACACAAGGTGTCCACCGCCTACCATCCGCAAACAAATGGACAAGCTGAAGTCTCAAATCGAGAAATCAAATCTATCTTGGAAAAGACTGTGAATCCCACTAGAAAGGATTGGAGCTTGAGACTAGACGATGCACTATGGGCTTATCGAACGGCATACAAAACGCCAATAGGTATGTCTCCTTATAGACTAATCTTTGGTAAACCCTGTCATTTGCCTGTAGAGTTGGAGCATCGAGCATTTTGGGCCATCAAACACGTAAACATGGCTATGGACAAGGGCGGGGAACATAGAAAGTTGCAATTGCAAGAATTAGAAGAGATCCGCAATGATGCGTATGAAAGTGCAAAGCTTTACAAAGAAAAAACGAAGACATTTCATGACAAGATAATCTCGAGGAAGGAATTTGTCGTTGGTCGAAAAGTCCTCCTCTACCTTTCCCGCCTTCGTCTCTTTCCAGGTAAACTACGTTCTCGATGGGTTGGACATTTTATAGTAACTGTTGTTTTTCCACATGGTGCAGTTGAAGTCCAAAGCCTAGCAAAAGATAAAACATTCAAGGTTAACGGACATAGACTGAAACCATACTATGAAGGTTTCCATGCCGCCAAAGAAGGAGAAGTGGATCTTGAAGATCCACCAAGCATCACGTGATCAATGAACTGGCGTCGGGCCACCGACGTTAAACAGAGGCGCTGCTTGGGAGGCAACCCAAGGGGAGTTAGTTTCCCTTTCCTTTTATGTTTATTGCTTTATTAGTTAGACTTTTCTCATTTCTTATATTTTTGTCTTACATTGGGGACAATGTAAGATTTAAGTATGGGGGAGGGATTAGTAGTGTGTTATTGTTTTTCTTATTTCGAAAATACAAAAAAATCGAAAATTTTGAAAATTTTGAGCTCATAGTTAGTAATGAACACATGCTTAGAATCACTAGCTCATGATGAAACCTGATTGATATCATGCATACTTTTGAACATAGGTGAATTGTTAACCATGGAACACTTTGAACTCTAATGCAAAGTTTACTTTAACTTAGTAGTTGAATATTTTGAGCACATTATTGTCATGGCTTGTGAAGTGCGCATAGCTTAGTGAAGATTGGGTGAACTTTGTAATAGTCTTAAGAAGTCTCTAATACATGCTAGAACTTAACTACATGCTCTTTTAGGCGTATGTCTAGACTACTTGCAAACATGAAAGTGATATAGGCGGATGCGTTTGTGCCTTTCAAGCCTACCATGTAAACAAAATCATTCTCTAGTACCTATTTTGAGCCTTAAATGTAAAAGAATGGTAGTATGCTAAGCATACTAAAGACCCTCATTCAACATTTCTTGACTAGCTTATCATCCTACCCTTTAAGCCTAAATGTGATTTTAATCCATACCTTGTAAGGGAGTATGATGTATTTTATTCAAATGCACTTGGGAATCATTGAAGTATATTTGTGAGCTTAATTGTCAAAAGAATGGAATGCATGAAAGAAAAAGGGATGCCTTGAAAAAATAGATAAAAATATGACTCCAAGGGGAGCCAAGGCACAAAAGAAGAAAAGTGTTAAAATAAACCTTGTGAAAAAGAACAAAGTTGAAAAATTCATACAAGAAGAGAAGCTTTTAGTGTGCATTTCATCATACTCTCTTGTTTGAATATCCTTACCCTTTCTTTCATAAGCCAATGCCTAGGTCAAGCTACAAGCTAATAAAGACCTACTTGATTTATGTTTGCAAAGTAGCTAAGATAGTGGAGAAGAGTGTGCAAGTGAGCTTATACTTGTGTTAGTGTATGACTTGAACTATTATGGCTTTGCATATTTTGGATCTATAATTTGTACACAACACTTGTTTATGACCACACACACACGTTCACTACTTCGTTAGGTACGGAATGTTTAGGGATTGAACTTGTTCCACTGTTAACTTTTCACCGCCGTTCATTATTATGCATGTTAAAATTGCTGAGGCATTAAAGTGAGGACAAGTTGCTTTGTTATGAACCTATGAGCCAAACAAAAATATTGTAGTTTTATTTGTTTACTCGAGGTCGAGTAAAGAGTAAGTATGGGGGAGTTTGATGTGACTAGAAATAGACACATCTTTAGTGCTTAATTGTCTACGATTTGGTAGGTTTTGATAGATAATTTGATACGTATGCTACCTAATCGTATATTGTGTAATTGTAGGTACAATCGAAGAAAACGAGCTAAAAACGATGTGTAAAGACCAAGAAAAGACATGGACATGACAAGGACTCAAAGTTGATCAAGAAAAGGGCAAAAATGTAATTTTGGAGGTGGCAATCGATCGCCCAGAAGAGGAAACCGATCGCCTATGGACAGAAACTTAATCAACAAAATTCACGAAAGCGATCGATCGCGAAGAAGTGGCGATCGATCGCCAAAGTCTACTGGAGCTCGGCGATAGATCGCCACTTTATAGCGATCGATCGCCTCAAGGGTTTTTCCGAAAAAAATAATGCAGCGATCGTTCGCCACATTCAAGGCGATCGATCGCCGAAGAGTCCGAAAATTAGGAAATTAGGTCTTTTACCATGTTTAAAAGATTGTAACCTATTTTTATCAGCCACCAACCCCCATAACTCGAGATTATTGAGTTTTTGATAGTTTTTCATACTCTTAGAATAATTTGAGATTTTAGAATAATTTTTCTTTCAACTTTTATCAAGAACAACGCGAAGAACGGAACCGGAATCGACAAGCCGGAATCGTGATCCCTTTTAGTAACTCTTTCTTCTCCTATTAGTTTGATGTTTCTTAGATTAATTTTGATTGTTGTTAATCTAGTTATGAGTAGCTAAATACTTTTGTGATTCTCGGTTGAGGAAAACGATACATTGGATGTTTACAATTCTTGTGAGATAAGTTTTGATTGTTGATTTGCATTGAGTATCAATTGTTTTTCTGATTTGATTGTCATAATTGTTATGCATGATTGTTGGACTGATCACCTAGCTATTGTTCATACAATTTAAAGCTAAATTAGATATCAAATACGGAATCGTTTGATCCCCCTAATTTACGAAGCAACTAAGATTGATTAAATTCCGTTTGTGAGTTTGTTAAATTCTTAGGGAAAACAATTGACTAGATTAAACATAGACGCTTGGATTATGTTGTTTAGCTTCATCGATCTCACTAGTTCATATGCTATCATCGATTTAAATCTTAATCGCTTGTATTTTGATTGATTGTGTGATAAGGGTTAAACTAGAACGCTTGGGCTACTTAACTAAACTTAAGGTGAGATAGGACTTTGATTATTGGATTAAACGTCCACGATGAATATTCATTTGGAAATTGAACCATTTGTGAAGATCGATGATCGAGATAGTAAACGCCAATTGTAAAGTTAACCGCAAACCGAGAATCGCACTTTTCTCATAAGTTAATTCATCTAGATAATTTTGCATATTAGTTTAATTTTGCATCGTAGTATTATTACTTTGATTTCAAAACCCCTTTTTATTTTTGTTTGCATAAGTTAACACAAAGATATAACCTTCCTCGTGGGATCGATCCCTACTCACGCTTCTACATTCATTACTGTTATTAACTTGAGAGGGTTAATTTGGGCGTACGCGATAAACGCTACCAATCTCTCCTCTCTTCGCGATGTTCAAATGGTTGTGGCGTATCAATAAGGTATTGAGGCTCCGGTGGGTATTGGTGACTCCAACCTTGTAGTGAAGGATCACAATGCCAATGATGATCAAAGTCCGACATATCATTGAACAGGTGCACCACACTGTTCTCATCTCTGTTAACCAGGGGACTCCCAGTCACCAGTGCTCCGCTCAATACCCATTCTCGTGTCTGTGCATCCAGCCCTTTGAAAAAATATTGCATGAGAGTATAGTTCGAAAAATTGTGATACCGGAATGTGTTGGCCAATTCATTGAATCTCTCCCAAACAGCGTAGAACGGCTCGAAACGTTGTTGTGCAAAGCTTGTGAAGGCTTGTTGATGTAGCATCTCCAAGTACCTCACAAGACAAACAACACAAAACCAAAATATAATTTAAATCCTTTTTTTTCGATAATTTAGAAAACAAAACAAAAACAATGGTTAAATTATAGTCAAAGAACCTAGTATGATATTACTAAAGTTAATCCCTGGCAACGGGGCCAAAAACTTGATCGTTTATTTTTTAAACAGAAAATTTCTCAGTGTAGCGATTTTAGACCGCAAGTGCATGGTGTCAAGTTTTAGTATAGATAGGAAGAATACGGATTGTCGAACCCATAGGGACTAACAAGCAAGTACCAAATAAGATGTCTTTTAACTATATTTAACCTATGATAATTAATTTATAATTAACAACTAATTAATTAATATAAACTACTAATCCAACCAAGTCAATAAAAGTAAACGAGAAAAATCCACTAGAGAAGATTATCGAGACTTTGGCTCACCAATGGAATTCCCTACAATTCTCGATTGAATATTCAAATATTTCTAAGGTGACGAGTTCTCCCAATTTATCTAATACACTCTCTCGAGCTATATTAAACCTAACACCGAATTGCAATAAGTAACTCTCGTTCACTTATTTAATAATTCAATGTTGCATAAGATCCATGAAAACTCCTAGCTTTCAATTACTAGATATCTATGGCTATCACGCATGTTTGACGTCATCTCTCGATCTCGGTCTGAAATCCATGGTATGAGTTATTAATTCAGTATCATAAAATCATCTCTCGATCTCAATTACGATACTAACATCATTCAAAGGTGATCAATCCTCTAAAATCATGAAGAACATAAAACATACGCAAAGAAATATAAGAATTCAATCATTAAATCATCAAATCGAAGGTTCATAACAAAGGTTCGCCTAGCCTCGATAAATAAAATTAGTTCCTCATAATAAATCAAAACACAACGAAACTAAGAATTAAAGACAAAGAAAAACTCCCAGCGTCGACTCCGATGTAGATCTTCGCTCCTTCTCTTGCTTCCTTCTCGATCGTCTCTTTAATCGCCTTGTTGGGTTGTTCCAATTCCTAGGTTGAAAAGGTGAAGGTCGATGATGGTGTTATGGAGTATGGAGGTGTGGAGGCTATTCCTAGGGTAAAAGTCTGATTTGGGTTGTAATTTTCGTGTATAATATATAGGGGAAGGGAAACAAGGACTTCCTTGTTGGACACAAACTCTATAAGGAAGTTATTTTTCTGAAAATTCCTTCCGCCGATCGATCGGGACAGAAGGGCCGATCGATCGAGCTTCACAGTAAGAATTTCGTGGTTTTTTCAGCCTTTCTCGATCGATCGGAAATGCTTGCTCGATCGATCGGCTAGACCAGAATGTTTTCTTCGCCTTTTTCAGCTTCTGGCGAGTTTCATATTTTGGCCGTAACTCTCTCATACGAACTCCGAATTTGATGAATCAGCTGTCCAAGCGAATATAAGAGAAAGTTCTACAACATTTATATGGACCACATTTCCAAAACTTGGCTCGAATATATAGTAATTTGAGGAGAAATGATCAACATGTGTCTTGGATTATGGTTTTTTCCTCTTTTCTTCAACTTTATTCATTCTTTCATCATTTTAGCTTGATTTCTTCACCTTTCCCTACATTTCAACATTGATTCCTGAAATAGAGAAATATATACCATAAACCGTAAAATAATCCAAGAATCAACACGAAAACATATGCATATCATAGCATAAAAACGCGTAATATTCAACCCTATCATACTCCCAACAAAATTGAGTTGTCCCAGTACAGGTCCCTCAAAACATTCAACGTATAAACGTTCTCGTGAGGCAATCCCTGCCTCAATCCTCATGCCACATAGTGAGTACAAGAGTCTACCATAAACACTCATCGTATTATCATACGATTTACCAAACTCGGTTCCAACGTGCAGTATAATGGCTATCACAAGCACACTATAGCACTGCAACAATACCTGGCTAGCAAATCGGTGCCTCCTTAGGTTTATACCAAAACTACCAACGTATCATACGTTCCATCACGGTACGCCATACCTAAAAATCAATTAGAGTATTGGGTTATCACTCAATATTTCCCTAACACCAATGCATAACGGACATCTCGGTGTCCTTACTCAACCGCAAAGCAATCCTACTCCATTAGGATTTATTCCACACCTTCATGTGTGGATGTGATCATGTCCACCACGTGTCACATCGGTATAAGCAAGTAGTTTCCTCAATAACTACTCTTACCACCAGTCACTTGGCCATAGACATCCCAACGAGTATACCCAAAGGTACCATTACTCGTAAAATATTTATCTCAAATGTGTGATGTTGTACACTTCATGTACGGCGCATCCAATAATTCATCGAGCAAACCTGCTCGGCATAATGGTCTCGTCAACCAGTGACTCAGACACTTCCCTGTGCCCACCATTGTCACCCAAACCATACGATTAAATGCATACTCCTAACTATATTTTTCATCGTAACGACGACATCCATCCACATAGAACATCCTCTATGTCATCGTCTTCATGTGACGGTACAGGTCACCACATGACATCCATAACCTCATCGTCAACTCGTGACGGTATACGTCAATACATGACATCCATAATAACGTTAACAAAATAGTAATACACTTCAATTCATCGTTAAAAAGATAACGGTATACCTGTCTCCGTCGCCCAACAGCGGTAGCACCCATCGCTCGAAGGCGGCATAATCCCGTGCTACTTACATAGCGGCATAAACCATCGCTATAAAATCAGCGGCATGAGCACTCGCTTATATAATCAGCGGCATAGACCCTCGCATATATCAGCGGAATAGACATCGCTACATATATCCGGCGGCATGAACCACTGCCATAGAATAGCGGAATGAACCATTGCTATCAATATCCGGCGGCATGAACCTTCGCCATAGAAGTAGCGGAATAAACCATCGCTATCAATATCCGGCGGCATGAATCATCACCATAGAAGTGGCGGAATAAACCATCTCTATCAATAGCCGGCGGCATGAACCATCGCCATAATACTAGCCAATCCCTAGCCTTGTTATATCAGTGTATTTTAATGCACCTCGCTTGTCATGACCGCGGCACTAATACCGCTCGCTTCGACATATCAGCGTCATCGAATAACCTCGCTTCAAATGTGACATGCGACATTTACCCTCGCTTCAACATTTAGCGGCAAATATTCTTTCCTAGCTACGATATGACAGCGGCAAGTATTCTATCATCGCTTCAAATGACAGCGGCAAAGCATTAAAATCATCACTCGCATATAACAACGGCTCATGGGGTATGCACCAAGCATCCATCTATACCTGCAACCACAATGCATAATCCAATATGTATACAAAGTACATGTGAATCACCAATGATAGTCTTGTTATAACAGTGTATTTTAATGCACATCGCTAGTCATGACCGCGACACTAATACCCCTCGCTTCGACATATCAGCGGTATCGAATAACCTCGCTTCAAATGCGACATGCGGAATTTACTATCGCTTCAACATTTAGCGGCAAATATTCTTTCCTCGCTACGATATGACAGCAGCATGTATTCTATAATCGCTTCAATGACGGTGTCAAAGCATTAAAATCATCACTAGAGTATAACAAAGACTACACATGCCATGCACCAAACATCCAATACATATATGCAACCACAATGCATAATCCAAGATGTATATAAAATACATGTTACCGTTTGGTGCCCATCAACCCTGGGGTTAGCCCTCCATGTCAAAGCGTCCCTACAGGAACGATCCCAAACCATGAGCATATAATAATCTATATTCACCACAATATGATTATAATGAGTAAATGCATAAACCATAAGTACAAAGTACTTCATGTATTCCAATGCATTTAAAGATGCTCCCCTTGGTTGTCCCTGTACCACAACTCATAATCATAATCAACGGATTATACTACGGTTTTATAAATGTCATGCCATATAATTATCCCATCAACATATTCCTAGGTCCTCAACAGCCCCAAGAGTAAACCATTGCTCTGATACCACTAATGTAAGGACACTGTTCCCGTACCCCATTATTAGTGTATTAACCCATGCAATTAGTGCATACAATTATGTTATCAGGGGAAAAGACTGCATGCAGCGATGGCATAAAATACCATCTATAAAATTTCTTGTATCCTTTCATTACCAAGTCCATTTAACAAATCATGCACCCTTGTAATACACTAGCATGTTCTCAATTCATTTTGCAATTCCTAATTAATTGCATGCAACACATAAATGAAAAGAGAAAGGCCCTTGCCTTTTTATACAAACCATATACACATAATAGTGCTCACATGCGAGCATCAAATAAGTATATGTGTATCTAATGTATAAATATCATACTCAATACCAGCTCTGGTACCTCGATTATGGAAGTACCTCCAATCAACAGCTCGAGCTCAACTCCAAAGCCATCGATGTACCTATTCACCTGCCCCAACAGAGACAGCCCCCACACGTGGTGAGCATACCAATACCACCAATCCAAAAATCATAATATTACAATTGATAATTTGCAGAATGTAAATGCCATGAATTTTAAATGATACTCCCTGGATGGTATCATCCTCATCCGGGATCCCTGTGCTGTTCCTGTTCTCAAAATAACCGAAACCATCAAATTCCCAAACGTCAGTTAATCATTACATTGATTAACTAATCTGTTCCCCATAAACCGATACCATAATCAATAAAATTAAATCATTAAACAATGATTAAAGATATTCCTTATATCTTACTAATGGTTCTATAGTTCTATTTCATCGCTCGCTCCACAATAGCGGCATTTTAATCTCACGCACGCTCAACAGCGGCGGCGTAATAACCGATGTTCGCTCAACAGCGACATCATCCCAATCATTGCTCGCTCAAAAGCGGCACCATATAATTTCCAATGTATATCCATTTATTGCAATTACAAATAACCATGCATTTCACAGTTGCAATAATATAACAGGCTATGCTCGTACGTTATACGTACCTTATAATTCCGTAGTTCGAATCCAGCCTTGCCTTGGTCCCGTGACCGAATAATTATGTGCTAAACACAATTAATAATTCACAATTAATTACAAGCATGCAACCACGTGCCCAAGCACGTTTACAATCCCCAAATATATCGGCAATCCATGACAATTAACCATTTAAAAGACCCCGGGTGAAGCATGCAACGATACTATAACATCAACACAAAACTCCCCAAAAAATATTGGCCTCTCGATTGATTTGACATTGAGACACGATCGATTGAGAGCCACAGCAGATTTTGGCAACAAAATTCTTTTCCGCGCGATCGATCGGCGAGACTGACCGATCGATCGCCACGCGCCCGTGATCGTTCGGTAGTCTTGCTCGATCGATCGCCAACACTGTTTATCGTCTTCCATTTTTCAGAATTACGGGCAATCGATCGGGCCCCTATTGCCGATCGATCGGCGAGCTCTGAACAAGCCTAAAAATGGCGTTTTAAGTTGTAAAACCCCCAAATAAACAAACCCAACACCCAAAATACCATTAATCCTCAATATAAACATCATAAAAACCCTTAAACATCCAATCCCAAAAGTTTAAAATTTTCAAAACTCAAACTCAACATAATATCAAACCATACTCCACAATACTACTATCAAACTGAAGATAAATGTGACGGGAAAGATAATACCTTATTATCTTCGAGAAATCCGGCTCCCGAATCGAGCAAGGCTTGATTCTCCTCCAAGAGAGAAAAGAGGGGAAATGGGGAAGTGTGTTGGGCGTAAAGAGAGGGAAGAGAGAGGAGATACTTCGTACAATTACGGAATACCGAGTCCACTTGGTAGGCTCCAAAATACCAAGTCCTCCACAAATACATCATGATTTATCTCTCCAATCTCATTTCCAATACCAGCCCCAATACAAAGTACCCCGGACCCCAGATACCTCCAAAACCCCAATTCCAAGGTTTTTCACCACGATGAGAATACAATCTCAACTTTGGATCCAACGATCCCAAATACCCGATTTTAACATCCTCGGGTGTCCCCAACACCGTAATTAATTCATAATTGCCACAATTAAAATCCATTGAGGATCATTACCATACCGGGATTAACAACATTAATTCTCGGGCATCACAATTATCCCCCACTAATAAAATTTTATCCTCGAAATTTGCACTGACGTACCTCACGTACAACCAACACCACACAATCCAAATGGATTCACATCGTCGAATCATGAGCGCATCATGAACGACACACCAACTGCGAGGATTTAATTCGTCATAGGCAGCAGCAAAATAATATTTATATCCCTTTATGGAATCCGGCTATCACGTTAACTCAATCCTTCTTTTGTTGGAGATTTATTGCAAAAAAACTCCCAGTGGATTATGTTCTGAAAGACCGAGGGGTTAATATTGCATCAAAGTGTCAATGTTGTGATCTTGAGGACTTTTGACCACTTATTTTTACAAGTCCAGTAGCTAAATTAGTTTGGAATCATTTTGGCTACTTATTTAACGTATCATCTCCGTGTGTTATTGAGGCCTGGAAAATTGATTCTACTTGGAGATCTAAAGGTCATGTTCGAGAAATGATGCCATTTCTTATCGTGTGGTTCCTATGGACTAGCATAAATGATGCAAAACACCGAGATATTAAAGTTTCTGCAACTCGTATTTTTGATAGATTTCAAAGACACTTCTCATTGTGTGCTCATTTGTTAAAGCACAACAATTGGCGTGGATTTACTTTAGCTGCAAATCATTGGAATATATCAATTATAAGACATTCACAAGTTCGGATTGATGTTGTTCATTGGCATAAACCTTTGGTCGGACACTATAAATTAAATATGGATGGTTGTTCTATAGGTAACCAAGGAGATTCTTCAATTGGCGGAATAATTTGTGGCTATGATGGTGAAGTAATTATGAGATTCTTTGATTATGTTGGTTTTGGAAGTAATGTTCGAGCAGAACTCTTTGCTATTCACAAAGGTTTGGAGATATGTGTTCAAAATAACTTCTTTCCTCTATGGGTGTAGACCGATTCTATGGGTATTATGTACATTATCTCCACGGGACATTCTCAATGGGAATTGTGTAATGTCTTAGTGCAAATTCACAATTTCATGTTGAACTATCCTATCTGCATCTCTCATATCTATCGGGAAGGAAATGATGCTGCTGATGAAATAGCTAACAAAGCATTTGTTGAGCGTAGGTTCCATTTGTTCCAAGGAGACTTAATGGATTTGCAAATTAGATAGATTAGGACTGCCTTATCTTAGAACTAGAAGTAAATTTTCAATTTAATTTTTTTATTTATATCAAGAGGTTTTGGTCTAATCCCCTTTTATGTATTTGTTTACTTTTTTCGAATAAACGGATAGGGTCCGCCAAAACCCCGTCATAACAGACGTGTTTTTTTTAAAAAAAAAAAAGTTAAATTGTTAATATGCGCATTATCAGATTGACACATAACCAAGTAGTAGATCATTTTCATGGAATGATGATGAAAATTATATGAACTATAAATTTTGTATTTGAACATATAAAAGATGGCATAATTTTGTGAGAAGAAAATAGACGTGATGTACTGATGTTTACTGATGTTTGATCTTATTCCTGATAATAAACTACGGATAACAATCAAATTACTCAAATTTATATGAAACCAAAAAATTTTATTCACCCAACACAAAAAAATAAATAATATTCTGAGATATATTCATTAAATATTATTGATAGTACTTTCTTTCTTTTTCTTTTTCTTGTTTCACCCAAAGCAAAGTAAATGCATAATGCTGTTCAAAAAAATAAAATGCATAATGCTGTTCAAAAAAATAAAATGCATAATGCATATGGGTTGGCAAGCAAGGGAAATATGAAATATTGATGTTATCTTAAGGACAGTGTCTTAGAGTTACATCTACTATTTATTTGAAATATTCTATGTAAAATATTCCATATAAATAATGAATGAAACATTATAATGTCCATCAATAGCCCTAAGCAAAAATAAATTAATGGGAACCATGCACAGATCCATCAGTCACAAAGAATGTCAAATATATATATATATATATATATATGGTGGTAGTTTTTTATGATAACTTGTTAAATTGTTGCAAGAATTTGCTCCTGGCATCACCGCCTTGCATGGTGAAAAAAATATGGTGATACTTTTTTTGTTTTTGCGAAGTGCCAAATCTTGTTTAGAGTTTTACTTGGGCTGCCACTCAAAAATGTCAACCCAATTTTAAAACCGGTCTCTCTTCCTTTTTGATATATAGACAAGCACACATATAATTTAAATTTCAAATCATTTATATTTAAAATTCAACTTGTTTCTGCGGAAATTACAAAGTACTCCATTACACAAACTTTAAAGATAACATGGAAACTATTCTAAGTTATTTCATGTCATATAATCGTTACACATAATTTCATGATTTCATCATATATCACATTGAATTTCTAAATTATCAAAACACCGTGCCCAAATTATTTTCCTAAAAATATTTTTTTATATGCAAATTTCAACCCAAAATTGTGGGGACACCTAGACTTCAGACCATTTGCATTTATTCGCATACTAGATCCGAATTCATTAGAATTAACGTTATCTATTAATTAGAAATATAGTCATCCTCAATAGAACCCAAGATTCACACATCAAAGAATGCAAGAACAAACCTTTTTTTTTTACGTCGCCTGATATTGAAATTGTCATTTATATCAACAATCTGCATCACTAATACTCCTACAAATTAGTATGTGATATTTCAAATGTCTACATCTTCTTGCTAAGTACAATCAACATAAAACTATTCATTTGGGTCATTAATATTGAGATTGCCAAACTGCAAACCGAATCTTCAACCTCTTCAGGTCACAGTGCATGGCGCCGAGAACCCAAACAACCGAGTTAGTAATAAAACATATAGAGAGTATAGCGACTCCTAGTCAACCTCTCAAGCTAATATCCCAGCTATATTTTCTAAATGTACAACTCGGTACTTGCAACTCTAGACAAAATAAAGAATATCGTTAAAAATATAGGGGAATCCAGCTATATCAAAAAACTCAAGTAAAGAAGAGAAGATCTACGAAGTAACAAGAAAATAGAGCAGTATTTTGGTAAATCTTAGACGCTCACTGGAAATTAAGGACTTCTTTCTTGTCTGTAAAATAAATGCGGCTTTGCTTCATGGGTACATGGATGTGGTCGAGAATACGGTACCGCACTGATCAGCTTAGCCAAATAATAGTTAACCCTGTTGAAGCCCAACTTCATAGTTCTTGTTTGATAACTTTAGTTTGGCATTTTTGCATCAATTTGCGAGTACTTAGAAGTATAAGAAGAATGCTCTCAGTTTATTCAATATAACACAATAGGAGTAGGAGGTCTTCCCAAGAGTTCATGCAACCTTTCAACCAAATGGTGTTTGAGGTGTTGGGTTTCCGTACCCTAGCGTCAGATCCAAACGCAGCGGAAATAATACAATAAACAAATCTGACCCATGGGCGGATCGATCGCGCCTGATTCATATATTAGCATGCAAATATCAAATATAAATGCACGAAAAGAGATTACCGTTCATTGATGTGAATCTGAAGCGGTGACCCTCGAGTCCAATCAACCTGACCAGATCTACAAGCTCAGCACCAGTGCTAGTGTGGTGTCAGCGTTTCTATGAGAAATAGTGTATTGTGTAGAATGATTAAGAGTCATCTTAAACCCTAGACAATGATGTATTTATAGTTGTAGTATGTTAGTTAATTGGGTCAGGGCTCATAAAGCCCATCGGGCCAACGTTTGGCTTGCTGGGCATTTTTGCTAACAATCTCCCACTGGCCCAAAAACCAACACAAAACTACAAACTCATAATCCTAGTAGCTCAATCCAATTGGGCAACTTGATGTACTACCAATGTACATAATTATGAGGCATAAATATAGCAAACATTTTATTTTCAGAACTTTCTATAAACGAAACATTTTCAAATATAGAAACTTCACCAAAATGAAGAGCTTTCAAAAAATTAAATGCATCTCTTCTAAATCACGTAAATTTGAGCAATTAACATTTAAGTCTCAATTCTCATAGATAGATCGGCGGCCGGTTGATTGTGACCCAGCGAGGCTCAAGTGTATCATAGCAGTATGATCACAACATTTGTGATTTTAAAAGTTAAACAACTTCTTTGGGCTTATCCTGAATGCCTCATTATCAATTAAACTCATTTAATAGACAACGGCTGAAATACAATTTCAGCAACAACCTACCGATCGTGGGTAGCGCCTAGCATCTGCGCTTCATGAAGACCTAGATACAAATGACTAGCAACGTACGAGAACCTGTCAGCCATAGTTAGCGTGCAGTACATTCCTTTCACTCATTATGTCCCGATTGAATCAAGGGCATTGGTTGATCGAGACCCATTATGATTTCAATAACTATGTATTTGTTTCACGTTATATGATTCCTTGTGTGCGCATATGAAAAACTCTTTTTTCACAAGCACTACCCACTCTGGCCAGAGATTCCTTGAATCATATACAGAAAAACACATAGGACATCCTGGTTCATCAAGACCAGTGGTGAATCCCCAACGATAATCATAGGCCTCTGACAGCATCACTGAATACCCAAAATAACAATTTTATGACCCGCATGTGATCAGTCATTAAATCAAAGTACACAGCTATCTGTCAAGACCTCAGTGACGCCTCGGGTCATGAGGAGTAATGGTGCACAACTATGACTAGAAATTTTATACTCGATAAGTGGTAACCACTTATAGAATTCCGAGTAGGGTCGTTCAGTGAACTCATTCCTAATGAGCACCTATTCATGTGTGCTGACTTCTCCAAGCCAACGCCGATGAAACGCGGCGCACTACACTAGACACATCATGAATACCAGTCTCTAACGAGCATATATCGATATCCCATTCTCGAAGGCGCATCGACCAAGAACATTTAGAAATCGCTGTCGAGAATGTATTTCATGGTCACCATCATATGCGTAACCACATTCTATGGACTATAGCAGCTTCAAGGACTTCATCAATACATCAAGATGTATGGGTAAACAGATGAAGAAGTGCCATATATATTAATATTCAAACAAAGATTTGTCATAATAAGATTATAAGTGCAATTAATCAACTATTGATTTACTTAATCATGTATGACAACAATATCGTTCACTTTCCCAAAGCCACTACTCATGTGTCTTAAGACCATCTTCCTAAGATGTCTAACAGATACCAATCATTGTAAATGCATTGTCAGTGGATTCACTATATTTTTCTGTTGAAGCGATTCTCTCGATAATAATGTCGTGTCTACCATCTCTTTCATTAGATAGTATTTTCTCAATATATGTATGGATCCTGATGAGATCTTGGCTATTTATAATAGCTCAAATGTTGTCATAGTACTCAGAGACTGTATCAACTGCACTAGAAATTACACACAACTCATGGATGAAATTTCTTATCCAAACTGCCTATTTGCTGCAATGTATTCAGCTTCACTGGTGGAATCCAATGTGGTGTCTTGCTTGGAACGTTTCCAAGAGACATCACCATCATTGAGCTTAAATACAAATCCGAACATCGATATGGTATCATCTACATCCAAATTAAAAAACCAGCATCAAGTTAGCCTTCAACTTTTATTTCTCCACTTATAGATCCAAAAACCATGAACATATCATAAGTTCTTCATAAGAACTTGAGGATTATTTTCACACTTTTCCAGTGACCTTCACCGGGATCTGTCCGATGTCTGCCCATTACTCTAAGAACATACATCAGGCTAATACATACCATAGCATACAATATGCTATTAAAAGTAGAAATATAAGGTGCCAATGTCATCGTTTCTCTCTCCTCATTAATCTTAAGATCCATTGACTCGAGAGATGAATACTATGACATATTATGAAGTAACTCATTTTCGACTATTCTATGCTAAACCCTTTACCACAGTGTTTATGTACGTAGATTGAGAGATCTCAAGCATCCTTTAGATCTATCCCTATAGATCTTTATGCTAAGCACATATGATTCTTCTCCCAATCTTACATGGATAAATTAGTATATAATCATGCTTTAATTGATTAATCAAATACCATTCACAAAGAGCATGATATAATCGACTTAAAGCATGACAAATGTAACCATGCTCCCACTAACCGTTTTGCATACACATGTCACTTCCGGATTTTTAACAAAACCAAACACTTTGATAATGTTATCAAAACAGAAGTTCAAACTTCGAGATGCCTTCTTAGGCCCATAAATGGACCTCTGGAGTTTGAAAACATTTTTCTCACTCCAAGAAGTTGTAAACATATTTGGCTTCTACATTTCTACCTCAATGTCACCACTGAGAAATGTTGTGTTCACATCCATTACTCATATCTCATATTCATAATATAATATATAAAGATATAACTAATAAAATCTAAATAGACTATAGCATCATAACCGATGAAAATTTTCTCATTAACAACTCTTTGCCTATGAGAATAACCGTTTCTCACCAGTCAAGCTTTGAAGGTCACTACCTTCCCATCCACTCCAAGCTTTCATATGTAAATCCATGCAGCCAATGGGAACAATTTCCAAAGATGATCTACTAAGGCCCATACCTTATTGGAGTACATGGAGTCCATTTCACTTTTCATGTCATCTTGCCAATGTCTCGAATCAATATCTGACATCGCCTCCTTGAAAGTCCAAGGATCATATCCATGGTCTATTTCTTGTCTACTTTCAAGGAGTAGATTCATTCTATCAGGAGCTCTTGAAACATTTTCAAATCTCCTTGGTGTGTGTAAATCAAAGGTTGTGATTGACTAAATTAATTTCACCGTTTTCACTTTTCTAGTGGTTTGTGGTTCTTGAACCCTTTCAAGTTATATTATTTTGTCATCTTTCTAATAGAAACATTTTCTCTAGAAAGATTGCACTTGCAAAACAAACTCTTTCCCTGCAATTGATAATATAAATTTCCACAAAATAACATAAGATGGACAACTATCCAACTCATCTCCCACTGGCTGCTTCGCATAAGCAGAACAATCTCAAATAAAAATTTGTATTATTTTTTAGTCCATATCGTATATGGAGTTTTGGTCACTGCATTGGTATGAATTATGTTCAACAAATATGTAACTTTAGAGAGTTACTCAAGGAGAATCACATTCTCTTTAAGATAACTCAACATCCCCTTGCACTAACATTTAGTGCTCAACATATATCCATATGAATCAAATTCAATGGACATTCAGCACATGCTAAAAAAAATATATGTTGGATTTAAGTTATCATTCTTTTTATATTATTTGAATATAATCATACTAATCATTCATAAGTTCACAAATTCAATAAAACATGCATTCTTAAAAATACTGCAAATCATATTCGCATATTTAAAAGAATATCATTCTCTATCAAAATAGGAACAATGTTCATGATTAAATCTAGAACAAATAAATAATTACTCAAACCAGTCCCGAACCAGTTCAAGATTTTATATTAAATAAATGTTTCAAACAGCCTTTGCAACAACTCTTGTTACAATGCTTAGCCTGAGATAGGTTTCACCTTCCTAGGGCTCTCTACTTCCTCACATCACATGCAACTCTTTGCAAAAATGCGAGCACAACTGGATCATATACCAAAGAAGTAGAACCAATAGAAACATTTAATTTTAATATATAAGATACCCTTTCTAGAACGCTTCTAGTCTAGATATTTCTTACAATTTTGTGCCAGTGACCAGCAGCTCTCCTATCTTAGTTGCTACTATATCCTTTTTCGTCTTTTGAGGTTGTGAATCATTTCACTGCCTCTTCTTTATCCTTGAACTCTTCCTACCATTGGTAGAAGATTCGACAAGAACACGTTTCTCCTTTGGAATCAAGGTCTCACGAATTTCCAACATTTTGACTATAAGATCAAATCTACAGCCAGTTAATGAGGATTTGTCTCATTCAAATTTTTCAATTTCTCAAAAATAGATATTTTTCTTAAATCATGCTCATAGACCGAAGCCCTATCTCGCATGTGAAATGAATATAGCTCTTTGAAATCGCGAGACTCAGTAATCGCGTTCGTTCACCAAACATTTGTAGGTGTTGGAAAATATTAGCAATGTGAACGAATTTCTCATATCTGTGTTGAAACTCATTAGTGACATTGATGCTATCATATAGCACCTAGCCGAGAGATCATCGTCCCACCACTTCTCAAGTGTGGCGATCTTTTCATGAGACGAACGGGGACACTTCAACAGGACGCTCCCACCAAGGGTATACAGCAACCTTTTAGAAGCAAGCACTATTTTAAAATTAATAGTCAATCAGAATAATTTAGTGCGGTTACTTTATTTGTATCGAGAATTGATGTAATCGGATTCACGGCCATCACAGTACTGAGAATAAACAGAAAATACATGCAAACCGTTTGATTATTAATTAATTCAAAACTATGGACTTTAGTTATTTAATGCTCCCACTAAATTTTTCGAATTCGTCACCCTCATGACAAATGAACTGGAAAGTCGTATTTTCTTAGTGGGCTTGGAGTCCAACTAGCTCATGATAGCCCCGGGCGAGGGTCCAGCCGACCTCATGATACTAAAGGTAGCTCACAATTGCATCATATGCAACCCCAAGATATTCATCTCATGATTGACATAACCCTACGGAGGCAGGCCAATTATGCATTCTCACGTCAAACTAACCCATCCCACGGATGGTAATGTCCGCCAATAAGACCCCACAAGGGTGAGTAATCTTAAAGGTTAACAGAACCCTATCCCTAATTAAGTGGCAGTTAAACACACAGCTTTCCCATGCCAGATATCCCCCACGAGGGTGAGACAAGACACCTGACACAAGTAGCGTCTCATGGCTTAACTGTTGATGGAAGACAGGAAGCAACAAACTCCTTTGAGCTCCCTTTACAGTTTGATATTAAAATTTTTGAATCATATTCAAAAGAGGGATTTAATAATTTTCAAATCTCATCAAATACTTGTTTGTTTGTTGTCGAATTCATGCAACTATGTTTTATTCATGCAGTCATATGTACTAATAAAATATGCAAACAAACATTTATCATACATAATATGCATAATAAAAATAAATATGGACGATTACGGCATTTTCCTAATTGATCCACGTGAGTCATACGTGGATCACAAGTCTGTCTAAGGTGATGCAGGTATGTAATGCAATCATAGTACATTTTTTGCTTCCATTATACATGTCTTGATTCTTGATGCTCCATCTTCAATCTTGATCTCCCACTAATTCTAAAGTTTTTACATTTAAATCGTGCAAACAAGAAAATGGGGATACAATTCCAGGGTGGGATACATCAGAAAATAGAGAGAGCGGACTCGCATGCCTAATAACCAAAATCACAATAATAATGAAACAATAAAACCTAAACATTCACATAAACATATTGGTCAATGCCCGTAATCATCCACCATGCAATCACATCATATGTAATTAAACATTAAACTAAACAATTACATCATATGTAATTGAACTAATCACATCAAATGTAATTAGAGCATAATAATTAATTTATTCTATCGTTTCCCACTAATTGAATCAATAATTGAAACTAAAATTAACAAATTAAATAAAACCATTTTATTTAATTTCTAATTAATTAATTTTTAATTAATTGGTAAAATCTCTATTTTACATTTTAAGCATAATGATAATCGAAAATAAAATTAACAATTAAATGAAACACTTTCATTTAATTTTCAGTTAATTAAATTTTCAATTACTTGGTAAAATCACTATTTTACCTCAAATAATAATATTAGCCAAAAATAAAATTAACAAATTAAATGAAACATTTTCATTTAATTTTCAATTAATTAAATTTTTAATTGATTGTAAAATCTCCATTTTACACTTAATAAATTAAAAATCACATTTTTAATTTATTAAGTATTATGATTTATTATTTCAAAAATATTACCCGGACAAAACATCTAAAATGACCCAAAATAATTTATGGACTCCAGACATTTTGGATCCAAAATTACCAAAACATTTTAAATAATTTTGAACCAAAATACGAAATTTAGGCAAAACAGAAAATTTATTTAATCGAAAAATAAAACCATGTCACTGTTCATCTTCCCAAATTCAAAATTAGGGTTACAGATGATGCATGCGCCGCCAAGCATCCCTAGTCTGTTTCACTTTCTCCATGGCAACCGTGAGATTCACGGCGGTGATGCTGCAACATTTGTAGCACCATCAGGGACGATCTTCATCGCCCAGAAAACCGTCTGCGTCGTCTGATGAAAGAAGAAAAGAAAAAAAAACTCACGCTTCATGGTGGGTTTGCTGCAACATTTGCAGAGCTGCTCGGCACGGTTCCGTCCAACCGCGAGCCATACCCACGAAGGCGAAGCCGCGCACGCCGTTCCCTATTGATCCAGCCACGCACACGATGGCTTGTCCAGCAACTCCGTCACGCAAGCGGCAGACACGATGACAGAGAACAATTTCTCCGCCGCGAGCGCCGCCGCTCTACACAGCGTGAACATCGAATTCTGAACGTCCAGTGGCCGGATTGTAGGCTGTGCGCACGCTGAGGTTCAGCCTCCTCTCGCGACCTTGGCTATTGTTCATGATACTCGTACGAGATCCGACGATACTCATCCATAAAAAACAATTTTAATATTTTTCCTTGTTTTTCCGGATTTGAAAATTTCTGAAAATCCAATATGATTAATATCACGTGAAAACGATCTAATAAATCTAATTATTGGATACATGAATCAAAAACACAACATGGCTCTGATACCACTGTTGGGTTTCCGTACCCCGGCGTCAGATCTAAACGCAGCGAAAATAATACAATAAACAGATCTGACCCAGGGACGGATCGATCGCGCCTGATTTATATATTACAATGCAAATATCAAATATAAATGCACGAAAAGAGATTACCGTTCACCGACGTGAATCTGATAGCGGTGACCCTCGAGTCCAATCAACCTGACCAGATCTACAAGCTCAGCACCAGTGCTAATGTGGTGTCAGTTTTTCTATGAGAAATAGTGTATTGTGTAGAATGATTAAGAGTCATCTTAAACCCTAGACAATGATGTATTTATAGTTGTAGTATGTTAGTTAATTGGGCCAGGGCTCATAAAATCCATCGGGCCAACGTTCGGCTTGCTGGGCATTTCTGCTAACATGAGGTTCCTTCAACCACTCTCGAGATCCATACCAATACCTTCATGCAAAAGGCTGTAGTGCTATTTCTTCAGAACTTCGGTTAAAAACACACCAACGAACTATGACAAACTCCTAGGACTAGCTGAAAAATATGCCATTGTGGAAGAGGCCTAGAGGGCTGAGCAGAAAGTAACACAAAAGTGACGGCGAAGAGCCATCTGCCGAATAAGAAGTGACCAGCCAAATGAAATGATATCTTGCGACCGTTACCTATTACATGCCATTGAAAATGAGCTAGGAATTGGCTGTATATATGTCCAGAGAGCTAGATACTTTAGAGGCCCAGAGAAGGGAAAAAGGAAATTTGGTTTTACATATGGTCATGTAGACAAGGAATGATCTATAACAAACAAAATTTGGTTAAGTGGCTTTCGGAAAACTTTCAACTCCACAAAATTTTGGTTAAATTGGACTACACAAACTCACTTCACCAAATTGCTAACGCTCGAAAAGAAATAACTTCTACACGGGTTAAAGAAATGTTCAAAGGGGAAAAATATTGTAACCACGAACATAAAGTGTAGTAAGGACAATTATGACAATCGATTAAGCTCTAACAAATTGTCATAATAACCACAATACGCAGAGGAACAACCCGCAAGTGAAACAAGAAAACCAGAAATCATTTCAATAAGTAACATCTTCAGTATACTGAGGCGAAAAATCGGAGTCATCAACAAAAGTCTCTACTGATACAACCAGATACAAGATACAGCTTAAAAGTATGATGCTCTTATTCAACAAAATACAAATTATCATTTCAAGTACTTTTAAATGGGCAAAGAACCCATGTGAAACCAATAACAAATTTCTCCAACAGTCAAAAAATTCATAATGCTCTCTATTCAAGAAGTTGCGTTCTTAAGATATGCAATTAGATCCGCACGCTCTTGAGGCTTCTTAAGTCCAGGGAAAACCATCTTGGTTCCAGGTATGTACTGTCCAACACAAAGAAGTCATTTTCAGATTTGATTAATTTCAATCATATTTGTTATCTAAAAAGGTATAATATCCAAATAAAACTCTACTAGGTTCAAATATCCCACTCGTGAAAAAATAATAATTGTTGAAGATTGATTTTATATTATATAAAGCACTATCCTAGTTTGAATATTTTGATTAGTTTAAATCTTAGATGGTGTTAATTAGTTTAGGGAAAATAGGTCTTCATTAACTCTATAAATACTTTCTACTATATTCATTAATAATATAAAGAATTCCAAACTACATGGTATCACAGCAATAAAAAAAAAACCTAAAAAATAGGGTTGCAAACCCTAGCCGCCAGCTGCGAGATATGGTCAACCCTAGCCGCCGGCTACACTCCTACGCACTCTAAACTCATGCGAAGCAGCCTCGCGCGAGACCCGGCCTTCGCGCACGCGATCAAGCCCCCTGAAAAGTGCGAGGCCAGCTGCTGCTAGCGCGAAGAAAGCCGAAGAAAATTGATGCATGGATCGTCGGCCAGAGTATCCCAACCCGACAAATCTGGTTTTGCATCTCACAGGCTGCCGTCTTATTCTTTCAAAGATCCAACAACCACGCACCAACAAAAATATCCAACCAATAATTGCCAACTACAGGGACGTCCCTGGTGTGAAAATTGCAAAAAACCCACTCATACGCTTGAGACTTGCTGGAAGATTCATGGTAAGCCAGCAAATTGAAAACCAGCCCGTGAAAGACGTGCCAATGCAGCCTCGAAAGATCCTAGCGCTTCCAGTCCTCAGCCCTTAACAAAGGACAACTTGACATGCTCCAAAAATTGATCATTCAGTATAGTCCAACAAGGTGAGTTACCAAGCATGAGTTATCCACTTCTTGGATAATCGACTCCGGTGCTTCTTATCAGATGACTGGGAACTTGTCATTTTTTGCCACTTATAATTCGTGGAAAGATTCAAACTCTATCAGATTGCGAATGGATCTTGCTCCAAAGTCTTTGGTTCCGGAGTTGTTCATTTGTCTCAAGATATTCGTTTAAATTCCGTCTTATTCGTCCCTGATCGCAATTGTAACCTGTCTGTTAGCAAACTGACTCGCTATCTCAAGTGCACTACTAAATTTTTTTATGCTACTTTTGCGTTTCGGGAATTGACTTCGGGGAGGACGATTGGCAGTGCTGATCTTTGTGCAGGTCTCTATCTTCTGGTGAATGCTTCCTCGGGATGTTTGAGAAAGAGTACACCAAGTTTGTTATTCAAATTCTGTTTCAAGTTTAGATTCTCTTAGTGATAGGAAAATTTTGTAATGGCATAATCAATTAAGGCATCCGAATTTTTCGTATATTGAAAAATTGTTTCCGATTTTATTCATTAATAAAAAGGCAGTTTTTCAAGTGTGATATTTGTCAACTATCTAAAACATGCACGAAGCACATTCAACCCGCATCCCTACAACTAGTCTCGACCGTTTTCACTCATTCTTAGTGACATATGGGGCCCTACAAATGTCAATAATATCACAGGTGCACGTTGGTTCCTTTTATTTGTGGATGATCATACGAGAATTTTTTGGGTTTCGTTAACGAAAAATAAATCGGAAACATCAGCAATATTTAGACATCTCAATTAGACATTTCAATGCCATGGTTCAAACCCAATTTTCTATCCATATCCAAGTCGTCAGATTTGATAGAGCTAGAGACTATTTCAATTCTGTGTTAGGAGATTATCTGCAAAACCAAGGTATTATTCACCAAAGCTCCTATGTTGATACCCCTAAGCAGAATGGAGTTTCTGAGCGAAAGAACCGTCACATTCTCGAGGTTGCCCGTTCCTTATTGTTTACAACACACATTACTAGGGTGAAGCTGTCCTTACAGCAACCTCTCTCATCAATAGGATGCCTTCTAGGGTCCTTGGTTACAAAACAACAATACAAGCTCGTCTTGAATTTTATCCTGATACACACCTCTTTTCCAATCTCTCTCTCAAACTCTTTGGGCGTTCCCTTTGTCATAATATCCATTCTCGACACCGGGGGAAACTTGAACCACGGGCAGAAAAATGCATTTTTCATGGATATTCTCCAAATCAGAAAGGGTATGTGCTATTGTCCGGTTACCAAACAACTTTTTACTTCCATGGATGTTACTTTCCTTGAGCATGAGCCTTTTCACATCAATTCCTTGATTCAGGGGAGATTAGGAATGATTCTCAAAATTGGAAACCAACTTTAACACATTTCGGCCCAATACATTCCCCAAATCCCGCGCTCCGAAACTACCTTCAACATCCGATACTTACTCCAAGTATCCTATCCCAAATCCACCGACAGACAATCCACCACTCCAAGTCTACTCTCGACGGAATCATCTTCATCAAGGAAGTCAGCAAGACCTGTGCTAGCTCAACCTATTAATGACTCTTCTTCGGGGCCAAGTTCCATTGAAAATAAGCAAGATACGTTAGTAATTGATCATGATGATATTGATGAAAGACCTATTGATTCCGTCAACCATTGGAAAGCACTTGAAGACCCTAACTGGAAAGCTGCTGCTTTCGATGAAATAAGGGCACTTGAGAAAAATAATACTCGGGAGGTTACTGAACTACCTCCTGGAAAACAAACAGTTGGATGCAAACGGATCTTCAGTGTTAAACACAAGGCGGATGGAAGCATCGAATAATTTAAAGCAAGCCTCGTGGCAAAAGGGTATACACAATCTTATGGTATTGACTATCAAGAGACATTTGCTCCTGTAGCCAGACTGAACACCATACGAGTTCTCCTATCAGTTGCTTCGAACCTAGACTGGCCGTTATATCAACTAGATGTCAAAAATGCATTTCTGAACGAGGACCTAAAGGAAGAAGTCTATATGGATATACCACCAGGATTTGAATAAGACAAGGTATGTAGGCTAAGAAAGTCACTGTATGGGCTAAAACAATCACCCCGGGCTTGGTTCTATCGATTTGAAAATGTACTAAAAGAAGATGGCTATAAAAGTGTCAGTTTGATCACACAATGTTTGTAAAGCACTCAGGAAAAGGAAAGATCTCCGTTCTTATAGTTTATGTTGATGATATTGTTCTTACCAGGGATTATGTTGAAGAAATGACGCGTGTAAAAAACAATGCTCTCAAAGGAATTTGAAATGAAGGATCTTGGTCATCTTAAATATTTTCTGGGAATGGAAGAGGCTAGATCGTCTCGAGGAATTTCAATCTCACAAAGGAAGTATGTCCTAGATCTTTTGAAAGAACGGGGATGATGGACGCAAGCCTGCAGATACACCAATGGATCATAACGTGACGATAGAAATGAAAATTGATTGTCCTTTAGTGGAAAAAGGAAGATATCAAAGGCTAGTCGGCAAAAACTAGCATACCTGTCACACACCCGACAAGATATATATTTGCTATGAGTGTTATTAGTAAGTTCATGAATAATTCAACTGAAGAACACATGGATGTAGCATATCGGGTATTGAGATACCTAAAAAGAACTCCTGGGAAAGGGTTATTCTTTAGGAAAACTTCAGCCAAAAACATTAAAGTGTACAGTGATGCTGATTGGGCAGGTTCTCCTACTGATAGACTGTTTACATCTGGATAATGTGCATTTGTGTGGGGAAATTTGGTAACCTGGCGAAGCAAGAAGCAATCCGTAATGGCACGAAGCAGCGCTGAAGCAGAATATCGAGCCTTAGCTCATGGAATATGTGAAAGGATATGGCTTATGAGACTGCTCAGTGAATTGAAATTGGATGGGGATAGATCGATTGAACTAATGTGTGACAATCAGTAAAGCAAAAAATCCTGTCCATCATGATCGTACCAAACATATTGAAGTGGATCAACATTTTATCAGTGAAAAAATTGAGAAGAATATTGTGGACTTGAGATATATCCCCTCTAAAATGCAAGTGGCTGACATCTAACAAATGCTCTGTTTCGACCTCTTTTTGAAGACATCAATTACAAGCTAGGCATAAATGACATATATCACCCCGTGGTTGTCATCTATTTCCCAATGTAAGAGGTCTAGGGCCCCTAATTTTTTTCTAAAATATCACCCAGCTCCTTAAAGGGGTGTTGAAGATTGATATTAGATGATTAGATGAAGCACTATCCTAGTTTGAATATTTTGATTAGTTTAAATCTTTGATTGTGTTTCTTAGTTTAGAGAAATTAGGTCTTCATTAACTCTAGAAATACTTTATGCTCTATTCATTAATAATATAAAGAAATCCAAACTACGATAATAATAAAGATTAATTGTTTCATCCAACTATAACAAGGTTATGTAGCAAGGGACAGACTTGTGCATATGTCACGCTGGAGAATCAGAGATTGTCGATGAGCAACCAATACAATATACGTTCCCCAGCGCCAAGACAGAAAAAAGAGAGCAAAAAGCGCACCAAAATAGTATCCCAAAAAACCCCAACGCCAAGACAAAAAAAGAGAGCAAAAAGCGCACCAAAATAGTATCCCAAAAAACCCCAACGCCAAGACAAAAAAAGAGAGCAAAAAGCGCACCAAAATAGTATCCCAAAAAATTAACTAGGAATAAAGGGACCAAGAAATAGAGAGAGAATCATAGAAACAAAGGCCACGAAGAAGAAAGATCCTGAAATTTTAACCATCCGAATGTTTATCACATCATGATTCCATCCAAATGATCAAGTCAAAAAGTAACCCAGAATTTTTTTTTACAAATAAAGCCTGGATCCAAATGATCATGTCAAAAAGTAACCCATAATTTTTTGCTACAAATAAAGCCTGGATGGACGCACAGAAAAGAAGAGTCTAAGATTGGCAATATAAAAAAGTAATGTCGAGCCTTAAACGCATAATTTTTTGTTACAAATAAAGCCTGGATGGACGCACAGAAAAGAAGAGTCTAAGATTGGCAATATCAAAAAGTAACGTTGAGCCTTCAACGCATTGTTGAGTTTAATGCTTAATTAATCTCAAAATTATTTATGGGTTTTGATGATCAACAAAACTTGCATTTGTTGTATTAATGTGTCTACTAGTGTACAATGTTAGATTGACCATTTGGTTGGGAATAGCGATTGCAAGAGGACCCAAGTTCACAATGACATTAGCGTATTCTTAGGACAAGCGGTGAATTTTATCAAGAATTATATTGAGCTTGGACAAGAATGGATGACATCTATGAACAACCAAAATAAGTGTTCAACATGTGTGGAATGATGTTGGAACATTATCTTGTCCAAGGATGAAGACTCACGAACCAATGGTCCGCTAGTAGGCAAATTCGTATAGAAGCCAAATTGAGGACAACGTGGTATTTTGACTAAATCTCATGGCTCGATGATCCGAATGACGTGATTCTAAAGAGGTTGAAAAGCCACCTCAAAATGCTAGATTTCATATTCAGACAACTTGGTTTAATTCGGATAGCATCATGGAGCAAAATGGCATGAAAGTCATAGCAAGTGCAGATTGCATTTAGCTTGAAGCAAGGTTGGAGCAGTTGTAGCACTTTGGGCATAACTTCTTCATATCTCAATGAAATTCAACAATTTTGGTCTCCACGCGTAAACAAGAGGAAAGGCTACAATTTTGATGTTTACAACTTTTCCCAGAAACGAGCTTAAGATGGTCGAAACGTGAGAAGTTTGAGATTGTTGAAATCTGGACAAATAGTTTCAGGCGTTCCGAACCACAGATTCAGGCGTCCCGGACCATAGGTTCAAGTGTCCCAAGCCATGCGTGCCAACGCCGCGCACCATCGACTGAAGAGGCCGAACGCCCCAGGCATTCCAAAAATAGTCTCAGAGGATCCAAGATAGTTTCAGGCGATCTACTATTTAGCTTGAGGCGATGCATTTTTACTGTTCACTTTTTGGCACGGACTTGGATTTTGGCTAGATCGCCCGAGACGATCTATTATTCACCTGAGGTGATCTATGCTCAGGTTTGAATTTTTTTACCGTTGGGCTGAGGCGTTCCAAGATAGTTTCAGGCGATGGGGGCACGGGTTTGGTCCAAGAAAGTGCTCCTGACGGCTAGGAACGGCCAGTTGGCTCTTGTCTTCACTTGGGAACATCCTACACTATAAATTGGTGCATTTGGGATGTCACAAAACAACACAACCAACTACTACAAAGAAAAACACAAGATTTGCTCAAGATTACACATTTATCATTCAAGTTCATCATTTTGAGTTGAGTGAGAGTGTGAGGCTTATTTCTATAAGTCATTTGTTGTTGTGAGAGTTGGTGCTTGAGTTTGTAAACATCGCGAAGGTGCAATTTGTTGTAGCACACAAGTTGTGAATCGTTGTAAGGTCCTCCAACACCGACGCAAGTTGGAAATTGTATAAGTCATCAACAAGTGAACTGGTGCATGTTTGTGGCTATCCTTGGAGCCCTTGAGGCCAAGAAGACTCGTGAAAAGAATGTGACTCGGGAAGAGTTTGTTTTTCGCTAAGTTGGAGCTCTCAAGGCCAATATCGGAGTTTTTCTAGTGGCTAACATGAAAGAGGAGACGTAGGGGATTCATGCCAAACTTCTATAATAAATATTTGTGTTATTTATTGCTTTATTTACTTTACGCATTTATATTATTACTTCTTATTGTTCATTGTTCGATTGACATCAAGTCTTCCGCAACGCAAACTCGACTATTTGCAAAATCACTTTAAAATCGTTTAAGTAGCCAAGGAACCTCATTCATCCCTCCTTCAATTCCAACAAGTGGTATCTGAGCCACTTGGTTTTTGTTTTTAAACCAAAATTTTTATGGCTATCTAGCTAGTAAGTTTGTTCGAGGTCAATCGACCAATGGACCTCCGCTCTTCACGGGTAATAACTATGGATATTGAAAGTATAGAATTTCTCTATATATCAAACCGTAGATTTATGGCCTATGGAAGATTATTGTGAAGGGTCCACATATTCTTTTAAAGGAAGTTGAAGGAAAGAAAGTTCCTAAAGAAATTGACGATTTTACAAAGGCGAATATGATCTTAATCTCTCAAAATGCTAAAACAATTAATATTTTGCATTGTGCTTTAGATATGAATGAATACAACCGCATCTCGATGTGCTCAACCGCAAAGGAAATTTGGGACAAACTACGAATTTGTCATGAGGGCACAAACCAAGTGAAGGAGACAAAGATCGACCTCTTGCAACTCAAGTACGAATCTTTTGAGATGGAGACCGGAGAGAACATTGATTCAATGTTCAGAAGGCTCACTTAAATGATCAATGAGCTTGCCCAACTTGGTGAAAAATATCCTCCCAAGCAAATATGGAGAAGAGCACTAAGAGCTTTGCATAAGGAGTGGGATGCCAAGAGGACGACAATCATTGAGTCCAACAAAGGAGATAGTACATCATATGATCTTGATGAATTCATGGAACCTTGGTAACTCATGAGCTTGAAGTGTCAACCCGGAAGAAAATAAAGGAGGAGGAAGATAAGTATAAAGGAAAGGGAATTGCCTTGGTTGGAAAGAAAGATCAAACCGATGATGAAGAGGATGAGGAGATGGCCTTGTTCACAACAAAGTTCAAGAAGTACTAGAATAAATACAACAAGTCAAAGACCTCCAGTGCCACCAACAATGCTTCCAAACTAGAGTCAACTTGTTTCAATTGTCAATATAAAGATCATTACGTCAATGAATGTCCTAGGAAGAAGAATGTGGACAAGGGGAAGAAGAAAGTTCTAATGGCTACATCGAGTGATAGTGACTCCGATGATGAAGATGTAGCAAATCATTGTCTAATGGCTCTTGGCAATGAAGATGATGATGATGATGATGATGATGATGAGGTACCCTCTTATGATGAATTACTTGATGCTTATAATGAACTCATTGATATTCTAGGAAAGTTAAAAAAAGTAATAAAATTCTAAAACTAGACTTGTCTAAAAGAGAAGAAGAAAATATCATTTTAAAAAATCAAGTATATGATTTAAAGACATAATTTGCCAAGTTAGTGATAGTAGTTTAGAGTTGGATGAATTGCTTGGCTTGCTTCGATAGAGCCGGACTAGGCTTTTCAAGCAAATCAAAAACATTTTCAAGCTTGTTGGCGAAAGCCAAGCATAACCCTTCTTACTTGTACTTATTGTTGTACGGTTGGACATTTTAGAAACAAATGTAGATTTGTCAAAAATCAATACCAACCAAACAAGAGGTGAAAGTGGATTCCAAAGTCCCCCGTTATTACTAACCAACAAGGACCCAAATGGGTACCAAAGATCCTAATATTATAAGCTTGTTTAGTAAGAACTACAAAGTGATAAAGGATGAGAGACTCAATGGATGAAACTATCAAATGCACCACAATAGAAGATGCTCGAGGTATATGACTGATGATAAGAACTTACTCTTGTCATCCAAGGTAAATTTATTTAAAACATGATAGGAGTATAATTAGCCCTTTTCTTTGTTTAATGTTCCTTGAATTGTATATCATGAAGTTTTTAGTCATGTTCAATTATTTTGAAGGAGATGTTGATGTAATTGAGATTTAAGTACATTTGATTATGATATCGTATTTAGGGGGAGCTAATTACATTTTTCTTTCAAATGCATTTTAAAAGAGCAATTGCTAAATTCATTGACACAAATTATTTATGATCAAGAATTTGTGTAGTTCAATATTCATTCGAAGTGCATTTCTTTTCTCCTTAACATGTGCATATTTGTGTGACCCTTTATTCTCAATGTATTAGAACTTTTATGATCATACATATGGGTTTATATGCTTTTGTGAATTGAGTTTTTGTTGAATGCTTAAACATGATATGACTTGATTACATGCTCATTTTTGCTATTGCACAAGTTTATGATTGAATTAGTGTTATCGTCGTATGATAATGAATTTTGTTACATATTTAAAATTGTTTAAATGCATGTTTTATATGCTTAACTCATTATAGTGAAAATATGCAAACAATTATGATTATAGGAGTTTGTTTAAAAACTACCGATCATTATTCTCCTAATCTTGATCTCATCATTTGTGCCTTAGATCTCTATACTTTGATGAGTTGGGAAATTTTTCTTGAGCATACTTCAATTGTTTAGATGCTCAATCTTGGATCATAGAACTATGGCTTAAGAATTTCATATATCTTTATTGTTCCTATGGCCTACATGATTTTGCTCTCATTACATGTCTTGCTAACTTGTCAATTGTTTATGATGATGCATTGAGCAATTTAATGTTTATTGAGCATGAAGGCATGTATTTTTTGATGGAACATATGCACATTTTGCACATTTAAGAATACATTTGCGTGTTGTTTCATTGCCTTAAACGCATGTTTGCCATCCTCTGAATTATTTGATCTTAAACTTAAATGTTTTTCATTTTGCCTCTCATGCGTATATGATATATTGATATCTTAGTTTGAGGAGTTCAAAAGAATCTAATTTCGTAGGCAATTTTGAGCAATTGTAATTTACATGAATGCATTGAATTTATACTTGTTATAGCTATTACATGCTTGATAGGAACATGTGCTTAGTTTTAGACTATGGCTTGTGTCAACATATATTTGTTGCTATGATGTATGGAATTAAAGGAACATGTTCTCCTAATTTGTTCATTTAAATTTTGTGCTTTTTTATTATCACAAAAATGGAGAGAATTTTATGGGAAACTTGAAGCTTAATACAACTATGTTTTGAGGGGGAGAGCTCTTGAATATGCTTTGCTTGGTTAAATTTGTTTGTCCAATGCATTTGTGCAATCGTTAAGGGGAAGCCTTATTTATTCTTATTTCATGCGTATTTCATTTACAAGTTTACCAAGTTTTGTGAACATAAAAAAAGGCGCATTGTTGAGTTTAATGCTTAATTAATCTCAAAATTATTTATGGGTTTTGATGATCAAACAAAACTTGTATTTGTTGTACTAATGTATCTACTTAGTGTACGGGGTTAGATTGACAATTTGGTTGGGAATAGCAATTGGAAGAGGACCCAAGTTCACAATGACATTTGCGTATTCTTAGGACAAGCCTTGAATTTTATCAAGAATGATATTGAGCTTGGACAAGAAGGGATGGTACCTATGAACAAGTAAAATAAGTGTTCAGCATGTGTGGAATGATATTGGAACATTATCTTGTGCAAGGATGAAGACCCATTAACCAATGGTCCGTTAGTGGACAAATTCGTTAAGAATCCAAATTGAGCACAGCGTGGTATTTTGATTATATCTCATGGCTCGATAATCCGAATGGTGTGATTCTAAAGAGGTTGAAAAGCCAACTCAAAATGCTAGATTCCGTATTCAGACTTGGTTTAATTCGGATTGCATCATGGAGAAAAATGGCATGGAAGTATAGCAAGTGCAGATTGCATTTAGCTTGAAGCAAGGTTGCAGCAGTTGTAGCATTTTGGGCCTAGCTTCTTCATATCTCAATGAAATTCAATGATTTTGGTGTCGACGTGTAGACAAGAGGAAGGCTACAACTTTGATGTTTACAACTTTTTCCCAGAAACGAGCTTAAGTTGGTCGAAAAGTGCGAAGTTCGAGACTATTGAAAACTAGGCAGAAAGTTTCAGGCGTTCTGAACCATAGGTTCAGGCGTTCCGAGCCATGCGTGCCAACGTCGCGCACCATCAACTGAAGCAATGGCACTATGTGCGCGCAGTTGGCCCGAGCGCCCCAGGCATTCCAAAAATAATCTCAGACGATCCAATACAGTTTCAGGAGATCTATTGTTAGCCTGAGGCGATGCATTTTTACTGTTCACTTTTTTGCACGACCTTGGATTTTTGCTAGATCGCCTGAGGCGATCTACTGTTAACCTGGGGGACTATGCTCAGGTTTGAATTTTTTGATCGTTGGGCTGAGGCGATTCAAGATAGTTCCAGGCGATGGGGGCGCGGGTTTGGTCCAAGAAAGTGCACCTAACGGCTATGAACAGCTAGTTGGGCTCTTGTCTTCACTTGGGAACATCCTACACTATAAATTGGTGCATTTGGGATGGCACAAAACAACACAACAACCTACTACAAGGAAAAACACAAGATTTGCTCAAGATTACACATTTATCATTCATGTTCATCATTTTGAGTGTGAGAGTGTAGGGCTTATTTCTATAAGTCATTTGTTGTTGTGAGAGTTGGTGCTTGAATTTGTAAACATCGTGAAGGCGTAATTTGTTGTAGCACACAAGTTGTAAATCGTTGTAAGGTCCTCCAACACCGACGTAAGTTGAAATTGTATAAGTCATCAACAAGTGAAGTTGGTCGGCCAAGAAGACTCGTGAAGAGTGTGACGCGAGAAGAGTTTGTTTGTGGCTAACCTGGAAGCCCTCAAGGCCAAGATCAAAGTTGTTCTAGTGGCTAGCAGGGAAGAGGAAACGTCGATGATTCATCGCCAAACTTCTATAACAAATACTTGTGTTCTTCCTTGCTTTATTCACATTACGCATTTACATTAGAACTTCTTATTGTTCATTGTTCGTTTGACATCAAGTCTTCCGCAGCACAAACTCGACTATTTGAAAAATCACTTTAAAATAGCTAAAGTAGCCAAGGAACATCATTCATCCCTCCTCTTCAGTTCCAACAAGTAACTACCAAACTTGCAAAACATGTACGACAAGCAAGTTTTTTTAAAGTATGTGCCTCAGTCATTCTTTTCTTCACCTGTTGCAAATACTTGGGCTGCAGATTCAAAAATGTAAACATGTACTTCAACCGGTAAAGGAAGATAAGCTCCAAGTCATTCAAGGGGGGAGAAAGATGCAAATAGAACTGATTCACACGAGCCATTTCCATTTCCTGTTCTTTAGCAATAATTGGACTGATACTGTTCCATGTATTTTGACTTAAACAACCATATTACTTGAGACTCTAGGACTAAAGCATCAA
Source organism: Haberlea rhodopensis (assembly GCA_907163345.1). Classification (NCBI taxonomy): domain Eukaryota; kingdom Viridiplantae; phylum Streptophyta; class Magnoliopsida; order Lamiales; family Gesneriaceae; genus Haberlea; species Haberlea rhodopensis. The sequence continues at coordinate 1,720,379 of CAJQUN010000127.1, read as the reverse complement.
TGTCCTCGAGTGATTCTCCCATAGATCCATCGGAAAATTTTTTATATTTTTGCATAAACCTCAAAAGAAATCACTTGAACAAAATCTATGTCTTGCAAACCAACTTCAAGTTCTTTTCCGCGGAACAAGTCAAAAGGACATCAACTTCTGTTCCCAAAAAATTCTACAAACACGTGTCTTCAGTCACGGACATAGTTAGTCTAGGTACTCTTGTGCACAACATGGAATGATGGAAACCATTTGTCTTAGGAATAAAAGCAGGCAAGACTCGACAAACTAGAAGAAATTTTTTTTTACAGCAAACAATCCCAACTCAGCCGATCACATAATTCAAATAATGCATGGTAAATACCTTCTTAGGATTAAGCAGGTATTCGTATAGGGTATTCTCTTCCCAGTGCACAGCCATATTCTTGTTGGCAGAAGAATAAGAATAACCAGGTGTGGTACCAGATTGTCTTCCAAAAAGGCCATTCAAGTTGGGACCTGGAGATTTTTAAGGCAAGATAATATCATTAATGCGCACAGCAGATCAGAAAATTATAAGCATGGAGTAGAATGAATTAAACTCGAGGAAAAAATCTGATTCTTCATTAACAAAGACACACCAATCTTAGGCATGGAACCATCATCCTCATGCATGAGCCGCCAAAGAAAGATCAACTCAACCATACCTCTACCTATTAGGAATATGCATGCCCAAAATTCCGATACAACAGGAAGAGGCTAACTTAACCAAAAGAAGCTGAGTCAACCAGTAGCATAAAACTAAATGAAAGGATCAAACAAAGCGGAAAAAGTGTTCTAGCTGGTAGAGAAAAGTGACCAGTAGACAATACAAACGGTGAAGGTAATTTAATCAGTAGAGATAACCTAACAGTATAAACAATCAACCACATGCATCTGGTAGAGTGAAAGAGAACCGATGGAAACAAATAAAGAAAGTAAGTGTGCCGTGCCAAATTTGACAATAACTCATGTAATAATCATGTGCATTGAATCTACAGTGTTTGTTTCCATAAGTAATAGTAGAGAACTAGAGATATGTTCATACTTAAGGGATTTGGAGGACACCAGCCCGAACCACTTTGGGATACGGGTACGGTGGGACATCACAAGCAAGATTTGGAGAAATTTAACATTGGTCAAAGACTTGTAAAAAGTCCTAATTGTAGTAATGGACAAGAGAAATTCAATTGACTTGCCTTCGATTGTATGCTATCGAAAAATTAACTGAGGAAATAAATCAAAACATATGAATCAAAGTGCAGTAAATCAAGAAATTGTAGCCTAATAAACTAGGTTAGTTACAATTGAGGAAAACATTATGACCATCACGCAATTACGCATATAGTATTCGATCAAGAATCTAAGTAGGTGAAAGCTATCAGAAGCTAACATACAGAATAACTCAACAATTCCGGTCTTAAACAATACACACTCCCCAATTAGCGGGAAAATGTGAAATCTACACCAATAAATTGCAATGACACACAGATTAACAAGGAGAATAGCACCGGATCACGAATATGTGGAACAGCAAAATAACTTTACCAAAAGAATTATAATGATTTAGCATCCTATTCATCTGGGGAAAAGGGGATAACCTTGTTTGTGGCCGGCGCCTTTATCGACGGTGTGGCACTGTGAGCACTTGGTCCTGAAGATCTTCTCCCCAGCTTTCGAATCGCCCGGCGGTGCTTCGTTGAATGAGGCCATTTCTATAGCAAGTTAAATTTTTTTCTCAACCAAACAGATCCTTGCTGTATTTCGGCTTAGGGTTTTGGTGGAACTATGAAGGGGAAGAGAACTTTCTACGTGTTGCGCAGCTGTGCCTGGCTCGTGGTTGCGCCACGCGTTAGGCCTTAATTCGGAATTACTATTATGCCCGATGACTTGTCTGGCTCTGATTCGCTGAATGGGATCTAGTGGTGCGACAAATTCAGAAAATTCAATCAAAAAAGATTATGTAGTTTTAATTAATTTAGTTTGTATTTATTTATTATGAGATCGTCTGTTCTAATTAGTGATTCATTTTGTGATACAATAATATGACGAAGGGGCTAAATAATTGGGGTGCTAATCTCTATTTTTTTTTTAAACAAAACAATATATATAATGATAAGCTTAAATATTAGAACGACATAAAGCAATATGTATAACGATAAGCTTAAACATAAGAACATGATAGACATGCTCTCCGTCAAAATTATTATTTTAGACCATGTGAAGTAAATGGAATCTTGTGAATTAACTCACAAAATGGTTAAATAGCGAGCTGGTTGAGATATCATCAATGAACATGAGACTTTAGCTGACAGAACAAATTAGTAAAAGCTAACACAGTTTAAGTAACCTGATATCCCAAAAAATAGTCTTAAAGGAACAAATAATTGTATTTATTTGGTAGATGATGGGATCATTTTCTTTTCATTGCACTGGAAAACATTAGTTTGGAGAATAAATATATGACTTTTTATTATTTTCATGCATCATTTTTTGAGAAATTTGATTTGAAATCTCTTAACTACGAGTCGCTTATGTTGAAGAGAAATTGAACGGCTTCGAAGAATTGCACGTGATAGGAAACTAAGTTTTGCTATACAAAACAGAACCACAACAGATACCCGGACGGGTCAAGCCCATTAAGAAAGGCCACGGGTCGACTCAAAACCATTGATAAAAGAGGAAATTATAAGAAGGTACCACTTTTTAAAACATCTTTCAACTAAATCACCCTAAAAACTCTTCTTTCAACTAAATACATCTTTTAAAAAATATATTTCACATAAGTCTATTTTATGGAACCTTAATCTAATTAATCCATTTTTATGACTTAACACAACCCTAATCTAATTAATCTATTTTCTCAATGGCAGATTGTTCAATTGGTTGAATTGCTTTAAAATTTCAGAACGAGTATCGACTGCAAAATAATATCGTTTTTCTTCTGGAAAATGGCGACGGCAAAGGACAACTGTTGAGGAATTGAATTCTTCGTCGTGAATTAATCATGTGATGCGTGTAAAAATGTATTCATGTGGTGCATGTAAATTAAATGCGCCCTAGTTTACATAGTCTAAATTAGAATGATGTAATTAATCCAAACCACATAAGAAGTAATTTCAGAATACCATAAACATATGTAAATAAATAGAAACAAATAAAGAAAGAAATTCCTAAATGAAACGAAACACCAGATAGTAAAAATCCCACATGTGCTCAACTGAATTCCAATTACCAATCTATCGGTGCATGTAATTTACATGCACCGATAGTCTACCGGTGCATGTAAATTACATGCATCGGTAGACTCAACATTTGCATTGGTTCTCAAATTGCATAATAAATAAGTATCATATAGTAAGTGTTAAAGACGATCACAAATAACACTTAAAATTAATACATGTTTGTGTAATATATTATCATTTGAAAAATAATAGAATTTTGTTATGAGATTATGCAATAATTTATCATATAGTATATACTCATCCATAATAAAATTTAATTTCTAAAGTAATATATTGTATCTTTAATTTGTTATAAGATCAATTGTAAAAATTATAGAATGAAAAAATAATTCACATTTTTTGATTTGATCATTGTTATTTAGTAATTAGATAAAAAATATCGTATATTAGTACATCTTCGCCTATCGGTGCATGTAAATTACATGCATCGATAGATTTTAGCAAGTCGGTGCATGTGAATTACATGCAGCGCTAAGTCTATTTTGATGCATGTAAATTACATGCAACCTATAGACTTATACTATATTTAACAAAAACATAGCCTTTTTATATATAATTTTGAATATGTAACATTTTTCCTCATTAATTTTTTTTTTATTTAATAGCAAAGTGAAATAGAAGGCTTGAGATGTGAAATAACAAAATGAATAAGAAAGTAAAACCTAAGTCTAAAGATGCATGTAAGTTACATGCACCAATGAGTCTATCGGTGCATGTGAATTACATGCACCGATAGACTAATGAACTGCCGGTGCATGTAAATTACATGCACCACTGAGTCTATCGGTGCATGTAAATTACATGCACCGATAGACTCATGAACTGCCGGTGCATGTAAATTACATGCACCACTGAGTCTATCGGTGCCTAGGGTGCACCCTCACTATAAGACCCCTCACACCCACCACACTAAGAAACATCATTAGTGTAGGATTATATAATTTTTTATGGCAAAAGTCCATCCAATATACACAAAACACCATCTTAAGTTATCAGAGCTAACAAAATAAATACTTGGCTTTCAAAAAGAGAAGACAATACACACTTCTCCCAAAATATTACATTTCCAAAATATTATCAATGTCTACTTCAATGTTGACTTCATTATAATCATCTAGTTCACAGAGCTTCATGTTACTCATCTAGACTCTTCAGTACTATCTCCCCAATAAATCTTGCAATTGAGTTTTCAACTCTTTCAATTCAGTTGGCGCCATCCGATAAGGAGCCCGTGAAATTGCAGAAGTACCAGGTATCAAATCAATACCAAATTCCACTTCTCGACTCGGTGGGAATCCAGGTATCTCATCTGGAAACACATCCGCATATTCTGCAACCACTGGTATCTCCTCCACTTTCCTTTCTCTTTTCTGTTAAGTTACATCAAGGGCATAAATCAAATAACCCGCATGTCCACGTTCTAACAAACGCGACATTCGGATTGCTGATATCAAAGGAATCTTTGCCCTCGATCCCTGGCCATAGAAATACCATTGATTTCCAGTCTCAGACTGAAATCTCACTATCTTCTGACTACAATCCACAACAGACTGATATTTACTCAATACATCAATTCCAAGAATGCAATCAAAATCTGTCATGGCTAACACAATCAAATCAGCTTGTAGCCCAAACTCAGTCTCAAACTGAATAGCACAATCAGACACACTCTGACAAGTCATCACAGTCGTTCCCATGGGTGTCGAAACATAAAGAGGCATCAACAGTGGAGACGAGCATATATGATACTGATCAATAAAAGCTTGTGCAATAAAAGAATGTGATGCACCAGTATCAATCAAAAGTAAAGCGGGATAAGTTAATAAAGTACACTTACCCGCTATCACAGCATCAGGAGCTGCCTCTGCTTCCACCCTATTCAGTGCATACACCTGAGCCTGAGGTGTTCCTGTCCTCTGTCCTCCACCAGACTGTGGTACACCCTGTGGTCTCTGTTGCACTGTATTTTCTGACATTGGTCCTCTCCTCTGTTGTCCACCCACTTGAGGACAATCACGGATCACATGTCCTGGTTTCCCACAACGGAAACAAACCACCGTATCAAACTGTGGACAATTTCTTTGATAATGTGGCCCTCCACATTTAAAACATTGTAATCCTCGTCCACTACTACTACTACTTCCTTGAGACTGTCCCTTAGCTCTTCGGTCATCCCCTTTTCGTGGTCCAAAACGTTTCCCACTAAACCTAGATGAAGATGCACCACCTCGTGGTGATTTAAATGGTTCTCCTCTAGGTCTCATACTTTCAGATGTAGGTGGTTGGGCTTGTCCAACATCTTTATATACCCCTACGACAATCTCAGCCATCTCGGCTCTAGTCAACGCTTCTTCATATGATGTAGGGTTATTGGACATTACCCTATCAAATAATTCAGGCCTCAACCCTTTCACAAACTGTCTGATCTTTGCTTTTGTGTTTACAGCGATATGTGGCACATACCGGAGCAAAGAAGAATAGTGCACAGCATAATCAGATACTGTCATTGATCCCTGTCTCAAATTTGTAAATTCATCCTCTTTCCTCTGCCTTGCAGCAACAGAGAAATAATGCTCCAGGAACTTCGTTCTAAACACATCCCAGTTAACTGTCTGTCCTTGAGCCCTCAACTCAAGTACTGTGGATTTCCACCACATCAGATCTTTCTTAGCTAACTGGAATTCAGCTAAGCGTAACCAAGCTGTCTTGGCACACGGTGCTGATACAAATATCTGTTCTACACGTTCCACCCACTCCTCTGACAGTTCCCCTGATTCAGTCCCTTCAAATCTGGGTGGCTGATAACTCAGAAATTGCGTCGAAGTCAATTCTCCAGGCAATAGTACCTGTTCTACTGGCCCTTGCTGTGATGACCAGGGATTATAGGTGTTAATCCCGGAGTATTAATAATCCCTAAAGTGGTTTTACGTGACGATTTGGAGTTTAATTGAGGTATTGAGCCTTCTGGGCTCGTTTATTTGGGCAGTTGGGATCGTTGGATCCGGAGGTTGAGATTGTATTCACATTACGGTGTAAAACCTAAGAGTTGGGTTTTTGATGTGTCTCGGAATCTCGGGTGCTGTGTGAGCACCGGTAGGGGATTTTGGAGTTAGAGAGAGAGTTTTTGAAAACAGATGATTTTTAAGGAATCATGATGTATTTGTGGGGCTATTAAGTTTTCGGGGTATTTTTGCTATAAATACCATTTAAACCCAAATTTTAGACACAAAATTCATTTCAGCCCCTTTATTCTTCTCTCTCTCCCGCGGCCGCGCCATTCCCGATCCTCCCCTGCCTCCGCGCGTAAAAACGCCTCGCCCGCCGCCGTCCGGCCGCCGTTCGGGGCGTGCGACCTACCGCCGTCTTCGTCTCGACGAGGCGCTTCTTTCCCCTCCATCAATTCGAAGTTTCATCGCGTGTGGAAGTCGGATTTTGCGGATGTGCGCCGATCCCCAATTTCTAGGGTTCTTCGATTTTGGTCCGATTTCTTCCGATTTTCGTTTGGGTAATCATCCTAACCCTTTTTTCGTTATTTTCGTGCAATTCCCTGCCATTTTTGTGTTCGATTTGTTCGGATTATTGTTGTTGGTGGGATTGGTTCGAAATTTTGGTTGTATGCATGAAGTGGGTTCGAATTTTGGGGGTTTTGGAAGGGTTGTGGTGATTCTTGTTATGGATTGATAAATTCATGTTGTAGATGCATTATGATGCTTCTTGGATTTCGAATTTTAGGGGCTTGGGTTTCGAATTTTAGGGATTTGGATTTCAAATTTGGGGGTTTGGCATGTAGGATGATTATTCATGCTATGGATTGATTAATTCACATTTTAGATGAATTATGGTATTTAATTGGGTTCGAAATTGTGAGATTAAGGTTCGATTTTTGTAGGGCATTCTTGAACAAATTTCGATTGTCTCATTTATTTCCTTCCCTGCATGTACCCTGCCCCGGGTCTTTTAAGAGGATAATTGTCGTGTATTGACAATGTTGTGAGGGATATGGGTGTGCTTGAGCATAGGTTACATGTTCGTAAATAATGGTGAATTGTTTATCGTGTTAGCACATCATTCCTCGGGGCATGGAACTCGAGCAAGGCTTGGCTCGGACTTCGGAGATTTAAGGTACGTGCGACGTACGAGCATTACTATATATATGTGAAATGCATAAGGTGTTTTTGATTGCATTGAATGTTTTGCGTATGGTTATACATATATGTTGATATAGCCAAGGAATGACCCAAATCTTGATATCGCCGCTTGTAGCGTGCGTGACACTAGAGTAGGATGACTCTTGCATGATATATGGGGTACTGGATTTATATGACTATATTATGAGACATTTGAGATGTCTAGGTTTGTAGAATCATGCATTCTTCGTAAGACATTTGAGATGTCTAGGTTCGTAGAATCATGTATTCATTATGAGACATTTGAGATGTCTAGGTTTATAGACTCATGTATTCATTATAAGACACTTGAGATGTCTAAGTATAATGAAGGATTGGTAAAATAAATGCTAAGGCATTTGAGCTATCTGTGATTGATAGCAAGGTTGTGAAATCAATATTTGATATTGATATATCTACATTTGCATATATATGAACTGGAATCATTCATTCTTGATATTTGAGAATCAGGCATGCGATGTGTAAATCAATGTGTTGATTTACTGATTTATGAGATTTGATGAGTTTGATGTTGTGAGAACAGGGACAGTACACGGAATCCCGGATGAGGATGTTGCCATCCAGGGAGTATCATTTAAATTCATTAGTATTTACTTGCGTTGTAAATTATGAATTTCATTATTATGATTATGGGATTTTGTGTATTGGTATGCTCACCCCGTTGGGGGCTGTCTCTGTTGGGACAGGTGGACAGGTACATCGATGGCTATGGAGCTGAGCTCGAGCTGTTGATTTGAGGTACTCCCAGGATCGTGGTACCAGGGCTTGATGGAGCACGGTATCGTATAGAGTACCTATATATACACCTGAGGATTTATACATATTCATATTCATGATGCTCGCATGTGAGCACGATTATACTTGTATATGGATTGTATATAAAGGCATGAGCCTTTCTCTCTTTCATTTAAGGTTGCATGCAATTAGGTTGAATTGCTAGAATGATATGAGAGTCATTGGTGTATTATGTGGGTGTTGGAACCCACTTTTGTTGACGTATGTGTGGTGTCTTCCCTGGCTGGGAATCTACTTGTATTACTGCTTTCTGTTGAGTATTATGTGTTCCCTGGCCGGGAATTTTGTTATGTGTTGTACTCTGTTTTGGGATAGCTCTATTTATGGGGAGACTCTGCCCAAATTTTTGTAAAAGTTTACAATGTGAAAAGCGGCACCAAGGGGTTGGTAAAGGGCAAACATATGAGTCTTTTATTGACAGGCAATGATTAAGTATCATCAGAGCTTCCCGATTGACATTTTATAGAAAGCATGTACCACACATAGTGGTTAATACACTAATCAAGGTTTTAAGGGCTTGGGGTGTGATGTCCGGGAATTAATGGTGTTAATCCCGGTGTAGTATTAATCCTGGATGGATTTTTTTAATTGTAGCAATTAGGAATTAATTGCGGTTTGGGTCTCCCGAGGTTGTTAGATTGGGCATTTGTGATCGTTGGATCCAAAGGTTGAGATTGTATTCTCATTTTGGTGGAAAGCCTATGATTTGGGTTTTTAGTGGGACTTGGAGTCCGGGGTGCCTTGTGTTGGGGCCAGTCTGGGGATTTGATGTTGGAGGGTGAGTTTTTGAAAACAGATGATTTTTAATGAATCATGATGTATTTGCGGAGGTTTTGGTGTGTTGGGGTATTTTGCTATATATACCCGTTGGACTCGGGATTCCGTCATTTGGAATCCATTTCTCTCCTCTCCTCCCCCTCTCACGCCACCTTCGCCCCAAACCCTTCCCCTTCCCTTTGGTTGAAGCAAAATCGTTAGAACTCGATTATGGGGGCCGGATTTCTTGAAGAAAGATAGGTAATATTCTTCTCCTCTCTTTTGGCTTCAATTTGATTGTGGTTTTGTGTTGTGTGGTTGAGTTTTGGGTTGGTTATGGCATTTGGGGGTTTTGGGTTAAAATCCAAAATGTTGATTTCAGTGTTTTCATGGAGTTTAATTGTTGTATTTGAGGCATTGAGGTGGTATGGGGTGTTGGTTTGGAGTTGGGTGTGAAAAACACCATTAGAACTCGAGTTTTTCGAAAAATCGCAGTCCGCGATCGATCTTGGCGAGGCGCCGATCGATCGCGACATGCTACTGGAATTTGTAGAAGATGTACAGTATCGGCGATCGATCGCGAAAAGGGGGCGATCGATCGCGAGGGTCTCAGCGATCGATCGCGAGATGTGGCGATCGATCGCGGATTGATTTTTTCGGGCAGTAGGCTTGCGCGATCGATCGCGCCTGATGGGCGATCGATCGCGGCACTGTTCACTTGCATGGATTTTCGAATATGTTGGAAAATGTTGGGATTTTGGAACCGAGGTCTAAAGGGCCGACTTCCGGAGTGTTGTTCACATTCCAATGAGAATGTTAGGCTTTTAAAATGGTTTGATTGGAACCAAGCTTATTAAACGGAATTTTTGGTTGGGTTTTTGGCTATCTGTTAATCATATAAAATGGAATATTTTGGGTAGTATGCATGCTTAGCCGGGGGGCTTTTATTTTGGTAATCGTCATGGATTGACGATATGATTGGGAGTCTTGAACGTGCGTGGGCACGTGATCGCATGCTTATTCTTGATTTTGAGTCGTTTATGTGTTTTAGCACATATTTCTCTAGGCATGGGACTCAAGGAAGGTTTGGCTTGGACTACGGAGACTTAAGGTACGTGGGACGTACGAGCATAACCTATTATAGTATTGCAACTGTAATATGCATGGTTTGTGATAATGGTATTAAATGGGCATTGGAATACATGGTGTATGGTAATGGTATTATATGGACATTGCAATATCTGGCATGTGGTAAGTATTGAAATGCATGGTGCATTATATTTACTTCAAATGGATAATGATATGCATGGTATATGGTAACTGTGATAAATAGACATACATTGGAAATCATAGGGTGCCGCTTTAGAGCGAGCAACGATTGGGTGTTGTCGCCGTTGAGCACTACCGGTTATGACGCCGCTATTGTTGAGCGTGCGCTGGGTTAAGAATGCCGCTATTGTGGAGCGAGCAATGTTACGGGAACATGGAATCCTTGGTTAAATATATGTGAAATCTATGGCCTATGTATAATGATTTTACATATTGATTATGGAGCTGACATGATAGAACTGTATTAGTTAATCTATATGGTGATTAACTGGCTTTGGGAATTTGATGAGTTTGGTTATTTTGAGAACAGGGACAATGCATGGGATCCCGGATGAGGGTGTTACCATCCAGGGAGTATCATTTATATTATGGCATTTACTTTCTGTAAATTTATGAATTGCAATGTTATGATTATTGGATTGGTGGTATTGGTATGCTCACCCCGTGTGGGGGCTGTCTCTGTTGGGGCAGGTGTTACAGGTGTAGCAGCGGCTTTGAAGTCGGGCTCGGGCTGTTGATTAGAGGTACTTCCAGGATCGAGGTACCAGAGCTGGCTGGATAGACGCTCAGATCCAGAGTTGAGATCGAGTCGCGCTTGGGAGGTGCTTCCAGGATTGAGGCACCGGTAACGACATCTGGATGTATGGTATTTTACACTTTATGTACACATACGATTATTTGGTGCTCGTCTGTGAGCGACGTATATGTGTGCATGGGTTGTATAAAAGGCAAATGTCTTTTCTTTTCATCTATATTGTGATATGCAATTAATTGGGAATTGCTAGATGAATTGAGAAGTAATTAGTGTATCTCGGGAGTACATGGCATGCTAAATGGTTTAGTTGGAACAAATGGAAATGGTATATATTGGATTAAACGGAAGAATTTTATTATCGGTATATTATGCTAACCTAGCATATGGTTATTTTCCAACATATATGGTTACATGTACACGGTTGTGGGATTTATGCGCTAATTACGGGTTAAGGCACGGGGGTCCTTACATTAGTGGTATCAGAGCAGTGGTTAGCTCTTTGGGGCTGTTGAGGGCCTAGGAACATGTTATTGGGAATGAGAAGCACATACTTATGCATGAATTGCTTATGTGCGTTTATGATATGTGTTCATAATTGGAATATGTGTTGCTAACCATGGTGGTTGCAGGGTCTTATGAGACATGGACTATGCATTACGGTTGCATAGGTATACATCGGAGTGATGATTTTAATGCTTTGCCGCTACATGTTGGAGCGAGGTGCATTAAAATACACTCATGGCGATGTTTATGGGAATACGGATTATGCATTACGGTTGCATGCACGTCGAAGCGATGATGCCGCTGTCGTGTCGAAGCGATGGTAAATGCCGCTGTCACGTCGAAGCGATGATGCCGCTGTCGTGCCGAAACAATTATTGAAATACGGGTTATGCATTACGGTTGCATGCATGGCGTAGCGATGTGAATACTTGCCGCTGTCATATTATAGCGATGAAGAATATTTGCCGCAAATATGTCGAAGCGAAGGATAATGCCGCTGTCATATTACTATTGCGAGGGATATTATGCCGCTAATATGTCGAAGCGAGGGGTATTTCCGCTGTCATGCCGGGATGATGGTAAATGCCGCTGTCGTGTCGAAGCGATGGTAAATGCCGCTGTCACGTCAAAGCGATGGTACCACAGTCATGTCGAAGCGATGATGCCGCTGTCGTGTCGAAGCGATGATACATGCCGCTGTCACGTCGAAGCGATAATGCCGTTGTCATGACGTAGCGATGTGATCGGGAACAAAGTACTACATGAGTGTGAGTACCTCTTGAGTCCGCGATTAGCCGGGTATTTTATTGGCGATGGTTACGCCGGGTATTTTATTGGCGATGGTTACGCCGGGTATTTTATTGGCGATGGTTACGCCGGGTATTTTATTGGCGATGGTTACGCCGGGTATTTTGTTGGCGATGGTTACGCCGGGTATTTTATTGGCGACGGTTACGCCGGGTATTCTATTGGCGATGGTTTATACCGCCGGATATCTATAGCGACATTTTATGCCGCTGACTCCATGGCGAGGGATCATGCCGCTGATTCGATAGCGATGGATTATACCGTTATGTGTGTAGCACTGGATTATGCCGCCTACGAGCGATGGGTGCTGCTTATGTACCGCTGGTGGACGATGGATACAGGTATTCCGCTATCTCGATAGCGATGAGGTATGGCATATTACTTTTGTTATCAGTATGGTGATTATGGTGTATTATTATTTACCGTCATGTGTTTGACGATGAGATTATGGATGTCGTGTATCGACAGGTACCGTCATATGTTCGACGATGTTATTTGGGATAACTATGTGGACGCTTGGCGTCATTTTGGTGATTTATGCATTCATGTTTATGTATATGGTTGTATGGTTTGAGTGCCGATGGTGGGCACATGGTAGGGTCTGGGTATTTAGTTGACGAGACCTTTTGCCGAGCAGGTTTGCTCGATGGATCATTGATGCATTGTACCGGTGAGAGTACGCATCGTATTATGGAGGTATATTATTGACGAGCAATGATACCCTTGGGTATGCTCGCTGGGATGGCTAAGGCCAAGTGAATGGTGGTAAGAGTAGTCATTGAGGAAACTACTCGCTTGTTATTGTGATGAGGAGTAAACATGGTTACACCCACCCTAAGGGCGTGGAAGAAGTCCTAATGGATTAGGATTGCATGATAATTGAGCGTGGACGCCGGGTTGTCCAGTGTGCTTTGGTGTTTTAGAGATATGTTGGGCAATGACCCACAACTCTAATGGTTTGGGCGGTATGGTATACCGGGATGGAATGTGTGTCGCGTTAATAGGTTGGTATAAGCCTATGGGACCAGCGAATCACTAGCCAGGTATTGTTGCAGTGCTTTAGTGTGCTTGTGGTAGCTATTATAATGCTCGTTGGATTCGAGTTTGGTGAATCGTATGGTGATACGATGAGGGTTATGGTAGACTCTTGTAGTCTCTATGTGGCATGGTGTTTGAGGTAGGGAATACCTCACGGGGACGTTATACGTCATTGTTTTGAGGGACTTGTGCTGGGACAGCTCAAGTTTGTTGGTATTACCAACGTGAGTGTCAACAAGTCGTGGTTAGCTCTAGTTGAGCATCCTTGCATATGGCATGCAATGGGAGTCACAATGGTTTGTGAGATATAGTTAGTGGGGTGACACTACTATATTGATTTTTTTTATCTCTTGGAGAGATTTGGATTGTACTGTCTTGGAGACAGCTTGCATCGGTCGTGGTTTGATTGTAAGTCAGCCATGGTAAGCATTACTGATGTTGGACCGAGTAATGGATTTCTTACCTCGGTGAGACGTTTGAGGAGACGTCTTCGGGGAGATGCTCGATTTTGGAGTACTATGGTATTAGTACAGAGCATCGTTGGAAGGTGTATACATGGCGTATACGGATTTTTGGTTTGGGTAATGGTAGTATTGATGCACTACTCTAACCAATTGTATATTTCTGGGTTCCGGGATATGTTTTGGTATTAATATACCAGGTTTTCCGAACGGTAATTCGAGGATTGGAGGATCATGGATTCATGACTTCTTCCTTGAGAGGAAGACGGTATTGTGATTCCTACCGGTTGAATCTTTTGGGGAGATTCGTTATTTTGGTTCGTGTGGTGGTGATGTTGAAATCACACCCTTTGGTTTTGGTTTGTCAACCATCATTCTCCGTGGGGCAAGAATAATCGGGGTTTGACAGTTGGTTTTGGGATTTGGGTGTGATTGGAGATACCCGAGTCTATTGCATTGTGTATGCATGTTGTGATTGGTGTTTGGGCATGTATGCCGTGAGTGTATACGAATGCCAATGTTATTTTGTTCATTGTTGAACGTCGAGTTGTATGCTTGGTTTGGTGAATCTCCGGTGTGAGATTGTGGGACCTCGAGATCGGTAATCTCGCTGGCACGATGCATTCTGATGAATGATCGTGAGGGTTGTTTGACTTCCCCGGAGGAGGGATTGTTGTGTTTTGAAACCATGGTAGTTCTTGCTGGTTAATTCGATAGCCTCCCTGTTTTAGGATTGTAAAATCCCAGGATAGACAAGGGGTGGCCAGGACTCGGATTTGTTTGGTGTCGTGGTTGACACGCGTGGCGGGGATGCAAGTGATTGTTTTGCGTGACCTCTGTGGAACTTGAGACTTTGTGGAGTCTTGAGGGTGTGTCGGGACCAAGATATGATTTCTTGGAACACACCGGTGTAAACATCCTCGGTGATGTGTTTTGTGTGGATCAGTGACCGTGGGTAACCCGGTCCGGGTTGCAAGTGGTGCAACTACTCCTTTGGAGGAGATGGGCTGGGAAGCGGAACCGGATTTTCTGTGAATATACTGTCGTATGCTAGTAGTCCTCATCATAACGATGCGTGTTAAGCATCGTGGACAAGTAATGGAGATATCATGGAGAGATATCTATGTCGAGATTAATGAAGGTTTGGTTGAGTTTCAGTCATGGTGGACTGACTTCTGGGACGATTCACGTCGAGGTATGTTGTTATCTTTCGGGTTGTATTGGTTTTGGCGGTTGCTCTATTTTAGGTCTTAGTGCGAGACTGGTATTCTCGCAGTTGTTAATTCGATTCTAAGGTGGTTCAGAATCGGGGTCTTGGCTTTGTTTTGTTTGTGTAGTCCTGGTGTTACGTGGAGTACACCGGTGCAATTTCGGGGACGAAATTTTATTAGTAGGGGATAATTGTGATGTCCGGGAATTAATGGTGTTAATCCCGGTGTAGTATTAATCCTGGATGGATTTTTTTAATTGTAGCAATTAGGAATTAATTGCGGTTTGGGTCTCCCGAGGTTGTTAGATTGGGCATTTGTGATCGTTGGATCCAAAGGTTGAGATTGTATTCTCATTTTGGTGGAAAGCCTATGATTTGGGTTTTTAGTGGGACTTGGAGTCCGGGGTGCCTTGTGTTGGGGCCAGTCTGGGGATTTGATGTTGGAGGGTGAGTTTTTGAAAACAGATGATTTTTAATGAATCATGATGTATTTGCGGAGGTTTTGGTGTGTTGGGGTATTTTGCTATATATACCCGTTGGACTCGGGATTCCGTCATTTGGAATCCATTTCTCTCCTCTCCTCCCCCTCTCACGCCACCTTCGCCCCAAACCCTTCCCCTTCCCTTTGGTTGAAGCAAAATCGTTAGAACTCGATTATGGGGGCCGGATTTCTTGAAGAAAGATAGGTAATATTCTTCTCCTCTCTTTTGGCTTCAATTTGATTGTGGTTTTGTGTTGTGTGGTTGAGTTTTGGGTTGGTTATGGCATTTGGGGGTTTTGGGTTAAAATCCAAAATGTTGATTTCAGTGTTTTCATGGAGTTTAATTGTTGTATTTGAGGCATTGAGGTGGTATGGGGTGTTGGTTTGGAGTTGGGTGTGAAAAACACCATTAGAACTCGAGTTTTTCGAAAAATCGCAGTCCGCGATCGATCTTGGCGAGGCGCCGATCGATCGCGACATGCTACTGGAATTTGTAGAAGATGTACAGTATCGGCGATCGATCGCGAAAAGGGGGCGATCGATCGCGAGGGTCTCAGCGATCGATCGCGAGATGTGGCGATCGATCGCGGATTGATTTTTTCGGGCAGTAGGCTTGCGCGATCGATCGCGCCTGATGGGCGATCGATCGCGGCACTGTTCACTTGCATGGATTTTCGAATATGTTGGAAAATGTTGGGATTTTGGAACCGAGGTCTAAAGGGCCGACTTCCGGAGTGTTGTTCACATTCCAATGAGAATGTTAGGCTTTTAAAATGGTTTGATTGGAACCAAGCTTATTAAACGGAATTTTTGGTTGGGTTTTTGGCTATCTGTTAATCATATAAAATGGAATATTTTGGGTAGTATGCATGCTTAGCCGGGGGGCTTTTATTTTGGTAATCGTCATGGATTGACGATATGATTGGGAGTCTTGAACGTGCGTGGGCACGTGATCGCATGCTTATTCTTGATTTTGAGTCGTTTATGTGTTTTAGCACATATTTCTCTAGGCATGGGACTCAAGGAAGGTTTGGCTTGGACTACGGAGACTTAAGGTACGTGGGACGTACGAGCATAACCTATTATAGTATTGCAACTGTAATATGCATGGTTTGTGATAATGGTATTAAATGGGCATTGGAATACATGGTGTATGGTAATGGTATTATATGGACATTGCAATATCTGGCATGTGGTAAGTATTGAAATGCATGGTGCATTATATTTACTTCAAATGGATAATGATATGCATGGTATATGGTAACTGTGATAAATAGACATACATTGGAAATCATAGGGTGCCGCTTTAGAGCGAGCAACGATTGGGTGTTGTCGCCGTTGAGCACTACCGGTTATGACGCCGCTATTGTTGAGCGTGCGCTGGGTTAAGAATGCCGCTATTGTGGAGCGAGCAATGTTACGGGAACATGGAATCCTTGGTTAAATATATGTGAAATCTATGGCCTATGTATAATGATTTTACATATTGATTATGGAGCTGACATGATAGAACTGTATTAGTTAATCTATATGGTGATTAACTGGCTTTGGGAATTTGATGAGTTTGGTTATTTTGAGAACAGGGACAATGCATGGGATCCCGGATGAGGGTGTTACCATCCAGGGAGTATCATTTATATTATGGCATTTACTTTCTGTAAATTTATGAATTGCAATGTTATGATTATTGGATTGGTGGTATTGGTATGCTCACCCCGTGTGGGGGCTGTCTCTGTTGGGGCAGGTGTTACAGGTGTAGCAGCGGCTTTGAAGTCGGGCTCGGGCTGTTGATTAGAGGTAC
This sequence comes from Haberlea rhodopensis, assembly GCA_907163345.1. Taxonomy (NCBI): domain Eukaryota; kingdom Viridiplantae; phylum Streptophyta; class Magnoliopsida; order Lamiales; family Gesneriaceae; genus Haberlea; species Haberlea rhodopensis. The sequence goes on along the minus strand of CAJQUN010000127.1, from coordinate 1,703,224 downwards.
TTCCAGGATCGAGGTACCAGAGCTGGCTGGATAGACGCTCAGATCCAGAGTTGAGATCGAGTCGCGCTTGGGAGGTGCTTCCAGGATTGAGGCACCGGTAACGACATCTGGATGTATGGTATTTTACACTTTATGTACACATACGATTATTTGGTGCTCGTCTGTGAGCGACGTATATGTGTGCATGGGTTGTATAAAAGGCAAATGTCTTTTCTTTTCATCTATATTGTGATATGCAATTAATTGGGAATTGCTAGATGAATTGAGAAGTAATTAGTGTATCTCGGGAGTACATGGCATGCTAAATGGTTTAGTTGGAACAAATGGAAATGGTATATATTGGATTAAACGGAAGAATTTTATTATCGGTATATTATGCTAACCTAGCATATGGTTATTTTCCAACATATATGGTTACATGTACACGGTTGTGGGATTTATGCGCTAATTACGGGTTAAGGGCACGGGGGTCCTTACATGGGGTCCTTACATTAGTGGTATCAGAGCAGTGGTTGCTCATTGGGGCTGTTAAGGGCCTAGGAAGTTATTGATAGCACATATTTATGCATGATGGCATTAATGTTGTATGACATAACACATTGTTTATGTGCTCTTATGATATGAAAAGTGGTATTGCTAACCATTGTGGTTGCAGGAATCGTGTGGAACACGATAGGATGACATTTATGGGGATGTCTGGCACTCCGTGTGTTATGTGCCAAGGAAGCTGGTTTTAAGAAAATCAGATAAAGGGATATTTCCGAGGTAACATGTATTTTACGTTGTCTTGTTGACACATGATGAATGCAAAGTGGTGCATTGAGGTTATGATATATGTTATTGTGCATTGTTTTTGCATATGCATGTCTTGAGTCAAAGTTATCTTAGTAAGGATTTTAATGGCTTATGCTAAAGTCCATATGAAGCGATGAAGAGTCCCGCTTATATGGAGTAGCAACGCTAAAGTCCATTGGAAGCGATGAAGAGTTCCGCTTACATGGAGTAGCAACGCTAAAGTCCAGTGGAAGCGAGGAAGAATTCCGCTTTCCTGGAGTAGCAAGAAGCATTAAAATGTACTAATGATAAGGGCTCAGGATGAAATAAGGATTTAAAGAAGGATATCATGACATTTATTTGTGAAACCATACATTCTCATAATGTGTTTTTATTATGAATTGAATGTGGATGCATAGCGTATATGGCTATTGTTGTTAACCCTGATGGTTGCAGGTTACAGGAAATATGGAGTATAAAAAGGAATGATGATTACACATTCCAGGAGTCCTGCTTATGACAGTGAGAATTTTTATACTTACGCTTGACCGCTAAAAATGTGGAGCGGGCGGGGATGCTCGCTTGCACATGGAGGCGGGGTATTCCATACGAAGCGAGGATGATATACCGCTTGTATGAAGAAGCTTATGCTTGTACCGCTAAAAATGTGGAGCGGGCGGGGGTGCTCGCTTGCACATGGAGGCGGGGTATGCCATACGAAGCGAGGATGAGATACCGCTTGTATGAAGAAGCGAGGATGAGATGCCGCTTGTTAGGATGATGATTCATTCCTTTGTGATGACACGGATGATAGCGGTGATGTGTCCCGCTGTGTCGATTTATATTCATTTCTCTATGAGGACACGGTTTATAGCGATGGTTCATTCCGCTATATTAATTGGCGATGGTTCATTCCGCCAGGTGTATTGATAGCGACGGTTCATTCCGCTATATCTATTGGCGATGGTTCATTCCGCCAGGTGTATTGATAGCGACGGTTCATTCCGCTATATTTATTGGCGATGGTTCATTCCGCCAGGTGTATTTATAGCGACGGTTCATTCCGCTATATTGATTGGCGATGGTTCATTCCGCCAGGTGTATTTATAGCGATGGTTCATTCCGCTATATCTATTGGCGATGGTTCATTCCGCCAGGTGTATTGATAGCGATGCCTCTTTCCGCTACTATGTGGACGATGATTCATACTCAGGTATATAGCGAGGTTTCATGCCACTTATTATATGACGAGGTGTCATGCCGTCGATTCTATAGCGAGGGATTTTGCCGCTATGTACTCAGCACAGGATTTTGCCGCCTTCGAGCGATGGGTGCTGATTACGCACTATTATTGAGCGACGGAGACAGGTATGACGCTATATCACTAGCGATGAGGTATGAGATATTGCTATTTTATTAGCTTTATTGTAGCTGGCATGCATTGATATACATGTTTATTATGCCTATTTTACTAGCATGTTAGTGGATGACATACGCTGATGTACATGTATCGTCACTAGTGGGCAATGTTTTAGATGCCATGAGTTGGCATGTGTCGTCACGGGATGACGATGACGATGGTGTAGGAGATGTCTTATTAGACATGCATCATCGTTACGATGATCGATGCGTTGAGTATACGTATTCAGTGGTATGCCTTGGGTGCCAGTACCGAGCACAAGGTGGTGTGTGCGACACCGATGGACGTGACCCTTATACCGAGCGGGTTGCTCGAGGAATGGATGGATGCGCTGTACATGTGATTGTACCGCAGCTTATGTTTGGGGGTAATCATTTTACGAGTGGTGATACCCTAGAAGTATGCTCGTTGGATTGGCTTTTTGGCCATGTTTTTGACGACAGGAGTAATCATGGAGGAAAGTACTCGCTTTCTGTCGATGTGACATGTGGTGGACATGGTCACACCACCCTTGAGGGTGTATGATGGGTCCTAAGGGAGTAGGATCAGGTTATGTTAAGTACATAGGGACATTGGGTTGTCCAGGGTGTATCGGCATTGAGGAATGTTGGATAAAGACCCACTACTCTATTGAGTTTTCTCCCATAGTATGTTATACCATGTGGAAACGTCCGTCTTATTGGTAGGTTTGAGGTAAACCTAAAGAGGCAGAGACTAGGTTGTCTGCCGCGTGTGTGTAGCACCATGATGGGCTTGCTAGAGCCGTTACACTGCTCGTTGGAACCAAGTTTGGCAAATCGTAAGGTGATGCGATGTGGATCGTGGTGGACTCTAGTAGTCACCACATCATTTGAGGTTGTGCGTGCCTCGCTGAAACGTGTATACGTTTATGTTTAAATCTTGGAGACTTGTCTGGGACAGCTCAGGATGTTGGAGTGCCAACAAGAGAGTCATCAGGTTGTTATTGACTCAATCTAAAGGAACCCGTGTATTGGGATACAATGGGTGTTATTGTATCCAGTTTTTCCGAACGATGGTTCGAGACTTGTGGATCTCGAGTTCGATGGCATTTCCCTTGCGAGGAAGGAGGTGGTATTATACCTATTTGGGAATCTTGAAAGATTCGGTAAGTTGGTGCAAGTGGTGTTGATCTTGGGAATCACACCGTGTATTGTTAATCGTCGATTTTCATCCTCCACTGAGTAAGGAATGACTCAGAATTGACGGTTGTGTTTGGGGCTTAGGGATATGTGGTAGATACCCGAGCCGAGTGCATTGAGTATGCATGCGACATCAGTGCTTAGGCAGGTATACCGGTGAGTATACGGATGCCAGTTATTGATTTCCTCTCTGTTAAGCATAGAGTTATGCTATTTTTGGATGGTTAAATCTCTGATGTGAGATATGGAACACCTTGAGATTGGGAATCTCCATGGCACGATGATTGAGGGATAATCGTGAAGTTAGTTGACTCCCTTGAGGAGGGATTTTCTTGTGAGGGTTAAGGTATTTCCCTTGCTAGTGTTTTCTTTCGAGTTATGCGACAGCCTTCCCAAGTTTGGATTGTTAAATCCGAGGATTTTCAAGGGATGGCAGGATTTCGGATTGGTTGAGTGTCGCTGACGACACAAGCGTTGAGGATGCAATGGGTTTATTGCATGCCCCTTAAGAATTTTAAACTCTGCGGAGTCTCGGTTGTTATTTATGATCAGGACGTGATTCTTGGAACATCCGGAGGTGGACATCTTGTGAGATGTCTTTTCTTTGAATTTGTGGCCGTGAGTTGCCCAAATTAAGTTGCAATGAGGCGACTACTCCTTCGATGGAGGAAGTTTGAAAGTGGAAACCAGGTTTGATATGTGTACACCGTGGTTGTACTAGTGTTTCCCTCGTAACGATGTATGTTAGACATCGTAAGTCATAGTAAAATATCATTGGATGATATCTACGATAGAATCAAGAGCGATTCGAATCCTTGCAGTTTCAGTTGACTAACTGCTTTTGGACTGTTAGCGTTGAGTTGTGCTGACGCTCTTTGACGTTATGATGGATTTGGAAGTCTATTCCACTCCAGAGTTTGACACGAGGTCAACGTTCTTACGGTTGAGGTGTCATTCAGGATGTGTTCGTACTGTTGTATTAGATCGAAGGAGGACTGACCGATCTACGGTCGTAAGTATCAGTTGTTTCGCAGTCATGAGGGACTGACTTTTGGGATGACCCGCATCGAGGTACGTTTTACCTCTTGGGTGTTATGTTGGTTTTGGTATGTCGCTCTGTTTCAGAGATTAGATGAGAGGTAAGTATCCTCGCGTTTATTAATACGATTCTGATATGGTCAGGAATCGATGTTATGGCTTCATGTTGTTGTGCAGCCTGGATGTTACGTGATACACCAGTGCTAATTTCGAGGACGAAATTCTTTTAGTGGGGGATAATGTGATGACCAGGGATTATAGGTGTTAATCCCGGAGTATTAATAATCCCTAAAGTGGTTTTACGTGACGATTTGGAGTTTAATTGAGGTATTGAGCCTTCTGGGCTCGTTTATTTGGGCAGTTGGGATCGTTGGATCCGGAGGTTGAGATTGTATTCACATTACGGTGTAAAACCTAAGAGTTGGGTTTTTGATGTGTCTCGGAATCTCGGGTGCTGTGTGAGCACCGGTAGGGGATTTTGGAGTTAGAGAGAGAGTTTTTGAAAACAGATGATTTTTAAGGAATCATGATGTATTTGTGGGGCTATTAAGTTTTCGGGGTATTTTTGCTATAAATACCATTTAAACCCAAATTTTAGACACAAAATTCATTTCAGCCCCTTTATTCTTCTCTCTCTCCCGCGGCCGCGCCATTCCCGATCCTCCCCTGCCTCCGCGCGTAAAAACGCCTCGCCCGCCGCCGTCCGGCCGCCGTTCGGGGCGTGCGACCTACCGCCGTCTTCGTCTCGACGAGGCGCTTCTTTCCCCTCCATCAATTCGAAGTTTCATCGCGTGTGGAAGTCGGATTTTGCGGATGTGCGCCGATCCCCAATTTCTAGGGTTCTTCGATTTTGGTCCGATTTCTTCCGATTTTCGTTTGGGTAATCATCCTAACCCTTTTTTCGTTATTTTCGTGCAATTCCCTGCCATTTTTGTGTTCGATTTGTTCGGATTATTGTTGTTGGTGGGATTGGTTCGAAATTTTGGTTGTATGCATGAAGTGGGTTCGAATTTTGGGGGTTTTGGAAGGGTTGTGGTGATTCTTGTTATGGATTGATAAATTCATGTTGTAGATGCATTATGATGCTTCTTGGATTTCGAATTTTAGGGGCTTGGGTTTCGAATTTTAGGGATTTGGATTTCAAATTTGGGGGTTTGGCATGTAGGATGATTATTCATGCTATGGATTGATTAATTCACATTTTAGATGAATTATGGTATTTAATTGGGTTCGAAATTGTGAGATTAAGGTTCGATTTTTGTAGGGCATTCTTGAACAAATTTCGATTGTCTCATTTATTTCCTTCCCTGCATGTACCCTGCCCCGGGTCTTTTAAGAGGATAATTGTCGTGTATTGACAATGTTGTGAGGGATATGGGTGTGCTTGAGCATAGGTTACATGTTCGTAAATAATGGTGAATTGTTTATCGTGTTAGCACATCATTCCTCGGGGCATGGAACTCGAGCAAGGCTTGGCTCGGACTTCGGAGATTTAAGGTACGTGCGACGTACGAGCATTACTATATATATGTGAAATGCATAAGGTGTTTTTGATTGCATTGAATGTTTTGCGTATGGTTATACATATATGTTGATATAGCCAAGGAATGACCCAAATCTTGATATCGCCGCTTGTAGCGTGCGTGACACTAGAGTAGGATGACTCTTGCATGATATATGGGGTACTGGATTTATATGACTATATTATGAGACATTTGAGATGTCTAGGTTTGTAGAATCATGCATTCTTCGTAAGACATTTGAGATGTCTAGGTTCGTAGAATCATGTATTCATTATGAGACATTTGAGATGTCTAGGTTTATAGACTCATGTATTCATTATAAGACACTTGAGATGTCTAAGTATAATGAAGGATTGGTAAAATAAATGCTAAGGCATTTGAGCTATCTGTGATTGATAGCAAGGTTGTGAAATCAATATTTGATATTGATATATCTACATTTGCATATATATGAACTGGAATCATTCATTCTTGATATTTGAGAATCAGGCATGCGATGTGTAAATCAATGTGTTGATTTACTGATTTATGAGATTTGATGAGTTTGATGTTGTGAGAACAGGGACAGTACACGGAATCCCGGATGAGGATGTTGCCATCCAGGGAGTATCATTTAAATTCATTAGTATTTACTTGCGTTGTAAATTATGAATTTCATTATTATGATTATGGGATTTTGTGTATTGGTATGCTCACCCCGTTGGGGGCTGTCTCTGTTGGGACAGGTGGACAGGTACATCGATGGCTATGGAGCTGAGCTCGAGCTGTTGATTTGAGGTACTCCCAGGATCGTGGTACCAGGGCTTGATGGAGCACGGTATCGTATAGAGTACCTATATATACACCTGAGGATTTATACATATTCATATTCATGATGCTCGCATGTGAGCACGATTATACTTGTATATGGATTGTATATAAAGGCATGAGCCTTTCTCTCTTTCATTTAAGGTTGCATGCAATTAGGTTGAATTGCTAGAATGATATGAGAGTCATTGGTGTATTATGTGGGTGTTGGAACCCACTTTTGTTGACGTATGTGTGGTGTCTTCCCTGGCTGGGAATCTACTTGTATTACTGCTTTCTGTTGAGTATTATGTGTTCCCTGGCCGGGAATTTTGTTATGTGTTGTACTCTGTTTTGGGATAGCTCTATTTATGGGGAGACTCTGCCCAAATTTTTGTAAAAGTTTACAATGTGAAAAGCGGCACCAAGGGGTTGGTAAAGGGCAAACATATGAGTCTTTTATTGACAGGCAATGATTAAGTATCATCAGAGCTTCCCGATTGACATTTTATAGAAAGCATGTACCACACATAGTGGTTAATACACTAATCAAGGTTTTAAGGGCTTGGGGTCCTTACACTTGCTCAATCGGTGGTGGTGGTGGCACAGGCATCATCCTCACACTAGCATTGCCACTTAGGGCATCCCCAACATCCTCATGATACCCTCTGTCTGTCATAGCTGTAGATCAAGGATTAACAATAACATTCACAATTATATAACATGTTAGAATAACATCATATTCCAAATCCTAACATGCTAGTACCATTCTCAAAGTGTTTAGGTAACTCCCTAATACACTTCCTCTACCCATGTTCATCCCGTTCTCGAACCACTGCTCTGATACCACTAATATGAGGTCCTCGTTAGTTAATCCATTTATGTATTATCTTAACATACATACGTGAGTCTGAATTAAGTAAAAACATGCACTGATTAAGAGTTTCTAACTAGTTAAGTTGTTACAAGGTTATAAACACCTAACCAACTATACATCACATGTACAAGTAACAACCTAATCTAAGATAACTCCTAGGCAGTGGTTCAGCTCGCAGCGGAAAATGACTCACATCCCGTCTCCCCACGTCTATGAGTCCCTACAGAAACATTCACATAATGAATATAGAGAACAACTATCTCAGTGCAATATCAAAGCACAATATCAATATCAATTATAAAGCACAATAAATCATCTAACGTGAATGTTCTGTATCATGCATCCACAAATGCACTATGTCATGACATGTCTCAATAATCACCCTATTATCACGAGCCACATATGATATGCCTATTCAGCTCAATATGTCAGTGGAACCACACCACATATGATATGCCTATTCAGCTCAATATTTCACCGATCGATCGGTCGCTTTCAGCGATCGATCGGTACATACACCGCCTTACTTTTCCCCTGTTTTACCGATCGATCGGTACGATCCTAGCGATCGATCGGTCGAAGACAAAATTTTAAAACCATGGCGATTTTGAGCTTATCTTCCAAGCTCTTCTCCTACAACTCGAAATTCAACATGTAAACAAGTTTCATGCACTCTCTAATACCATAACAACATGTTTCCATAACATTTACACTTTCTTAAATGGCAATTCATCTCATCTTGCTAAAAATCCACTTATAACAATTGCACATAATTCATCATGCATAAACTACCATAAGTAATGTTTCCAACTAGCAATATAACCAGTTTTCATGCCTCAAATCCTTACCACACACTTCACTTTGAATTCAATTCCCTATGCTTCCCAAGCTAGAACCAAGCAAGAAGGTAAGGGTTTAGGAGAGCACCTTGTAGAGATTTTTAGGTGAAAATATGTGTAATATGTGTTTTCAAAGCTGACTTTCACTTTATATACTTGAATATGAAATGAAATTTACATGACATTCCTAGTAAATTAAATTACCATGCACATGTATATACAACTCTCATACCACGATCAAATGCCTACTATTCCATGTTCCTTGATATGTTACTATTCACATTAGTATACACCACCATGTTTCATTCGTTACCATATATCATTCATACATGTATTCATTCATTCTTGGTTCCACCCGAACCCCCATTATTATACCGTCAATGGATATAATTAAACCAAAATCATATCACATGTGTATAAAACAAATCGAGGCATTACACGTGCAAATGCAAATGAACAGTTAAGTCAATGCAACAACAATTAAATATTTTGAACATCAAATAATACATATATATCACCTTATTCAAGCACCAACACAATTAATATCACAAGAAATACTATGTTCATGCATTGTAGTTGCAGATGGATTTTTACTTACCTTTCACCAGTTGATATTGCTTGATTCCTAGGTAAGAGACAGTCAGTCTACACAATTCAAGTAATTATTTAAAATTCTAACCTATTACTTTAAATTATTGAATACTAAGTTATCTCATTAAATTTTGACATTAAACTTCCTATAAAGTTGAAACTACACCATAATCTCAAATTTCTTATCAATTACTATTTATCATCATATAATCTATCACCTACATTAATTACATAATTTTCTAGCAATACTAAAAATTCAGGCTTTTCATAAACACTCGAAATACCAAGAGAAACGTACCTCACATCGAAGATGATAATTCGAGGATTCCGAATATGTAATTTATTTGAAGTTTTGACGTCGTTATGGAGTCCGAAAATGAAAGAAACCACCAAATCCTTCTCTTCCTCCCCTACTCTCTCGGCTGACTGTGTGCGTGCGTGTGAAAAGTGTGTGTGCGTGAGTTTCCAATTTTTACCAGCTCAATATGTGTAAGTAAACTTTTGTCAGATAAATATGTTTTAAGTAAAATTTAAGTCGGTCAACTTTCGGTATATAATAATATATATATATTTTCTTTTTCAATTATTCTTCTTCTTATTATTATTAGTATATTATTATATTTCAAAGCACTCCACTCCTATGTCAATTCGGATATCATAACAACCGAGTTTGTGAAAGACGTCTGAATAAAAGTTGTAGATCGATATCTTAACTGTCATCTGGATTTGGAATCACACAATTTGGACATCGGACGAGAAAGTTATATATAATCTACCTAAACATGATACACTTCAAAATTAATTTTCCCCTTCCTCCGGTAGTTTTCGGCAAAAAACTAAAACATGAAAGTGGTAGCTCTACGAGTTATCTTTTTAATGAAATTGACCTCGTCATATTTCGGCGAATTTCGGCGAAGATTTAAACAGTTTTACTACTATATCCAACATAAATTCAAGTATTAGACTCGGGTATTACATTCTCCCCTCCTTATAAAAATTTCGTCCCCGAAATTTTACTTACCTGAAGAGTTCTGAATATTTGGCTATCATTTCATAAATGATTTTCAATGAACTGTAAGTTGCTCTACCTTTTCTCACATTCTTACTTGAACTCATTTACATAATTCACCATTTTCATCTTAAGTTACAAGGTTCGATAACTCATCGTTTGCCAGTGCATTTGTACTCTTCACACATACTTGTACTTCAGTTCCCAATTAGTATCATGATTTTGCTCTTTGATTATAATCTTGACTATTCCGTAGTCAACTTAGGAAATGACTGGCAACTAGGTTGTACTAGAGAACACTTGAGTTGTTCATTTCATGTATACACAAAACAAATCTAATTTTTGATATGTAAAACTCCATCTCTCCTTCGGACATTGCATCAAACACTTGTTTAGCCCCCATCCATTCATTCTTTTCCATTTTAAAGTTAATCAATATGTTCTTATCTTTACCTTTCTGGAATACTGTTAATAACAAAGCAAGTAACGCATTGAAATTAAATAAATTTAAGGAACATATAAAACATGACATGATAAAATAAAACTTACTGGAATAGTTGTGCTCCACAAGTTCTGAGCTCGTGTACATGGACAGTCTACAGAACCAAAACCGTGCTCTGATACCACTAAATGTCACACCCCAATTTCCAAAGATACCATTTATCATGGTTATAGAAATACTCTTTATAAAAATTTCAACAGCATCTCCTATGTTTAAATCACATCCGGAGACAAAAATCAAAATCCATATCACCAAAAACACCATCATATATATATATATACAATTCTTTACTTTCTCAAAGTAAGATTTCAAAATATAGTTCCGCAGATTTAAAAGCCAAACAGTAGTTCCGCAGATTTAAAAGCCAAACGGTAACAAAATACCCCCAAGAAACCCACATGTTTTTCAAAAGATAAATCTGCAGACTCAAAACCAAAATAAGATAATAACATAACCCAGCAGGTCGTCATCCATGTACAACAGATCTCAGAAACCCGTAGGAGCGCATCACCCTGCTCAGTAAGTCCAGATATCAGGCATCGTCATGCTCACCTACAATGCATGAACTACATGAGCTAATGCCCGGTAAATAAAAATCATGCATGCTATGAAAATGACATGAGACATCAATAACTTGTATACCAAGATGCATACTCGAAAATATATAACATTTTATCCAAATTCATATTTTTCCTGGGCCCCTTGACCCACCTACTATGCACCGGAACAGAGCTCTGAACAATATCAATAGGCACACAGCCATAGGCACACAGCCAATATAGTAGATTGATACAGTCGAATGGTCCATCCTCCCGTGACCCCCAGAGGCACATCACCGAACAACCTCTGCGGTCACCCGAGAAGTATCCCACCCGCAGCATCAATCAAAAGAAGAATATCAGCAAGTGGTCCATCCCCTCATTATTACCAAGGGCACATCTCTAACAACCCTTTTAATCCTCTGAGGAGTACCCCACCGCTATACTCAACATATCATATAAGTCCGCCTCGCAAACCTCGGTGTCATAGCAGTGGTCAACAAAATATTTTCCTTTTTTCTCAAAATAATGTCGTGCATGCCAGACATCAAATATACTCATATATTATGCATGCACGTGCAAATGCAAATGAACAGTTAAGTCAATGCAACAACAATTAAATATTTTGAACATCAAATAATACATATATATCACCTTATTCAAGCACCAACACAATTAATATCACAAGAAATACTATGTTCATGCATTGTAGTTGCAGATGGATTTTTACTTACCTTTCACCAGTTGATATTGCTTGATTCCTAGGTAAGAGACAGTCAGTCTACACAATTCAAGTAATTATTTAAAATTCTAACCTATTACTTTAAATTATTGAATACTAAGTTATCTCATTAAATTTTGACATTAAACTTCCTATAAAGTTGAAACTACACCATAATCTCAAATTTCTTATCAATTACTATTTATCATCATATAATCTATCACCTACATTAATTACATAATTTTCTAGCAATACTAAAAATTCAGGCTTTTCATAAACACTCGAAATACCAAGAGAAACGTACCTCACATCGAAGATGATAATTCGAGGATTCCAAATATGTAATTTATTTGAAGTTTTGACGTCGTTATGGAGTCCGAAATGAAAAAAACCACCAAATCCTTCTCTTCCTCCCCTACTCTCTCGGCTGACTGTGTGCGTGCGTGTGAAAAGTGCGTGTGCGTGAGTTTCCAATTTTTACCAGCTCAATATGTGTAAGTAAACTTTTGTCAGATAAATATGTTTTAAGTAAAATTTAAGTCGGTCAACTTTCGGTATATAATAATATATATATATTTTCTTTTTCAATTATTATTCTTCTTCTTCTTATTATTATTATATTATTATATTTCAAAGCACTCCACTCCTATGTCAATTCGGATATCATAACATCCGAGTTTGTGAAAGACGTATGAATAAAAGTTGTAGATCGATATCTTAACTGTCATCTGGATTTGGAATCACACAATTTGGACATCGGACGAGAAAGTTATATATAATCTACCTAAACATGATACACTTCAAAATTAATTTTCCCCTTCCTCCGGTAGTTTTCGGCAAAAACTAAAACATGAAAGTGGTAGCTCTACGAGTTATCTTTTTAATGAAATTGACCTCGTCATATTTCGGCGAAGATTTAAACAGTTTTACTACTATATCCAACATAAATTCAAGTATTAGACTCGGGTATTACACCTAACCATTCCACTATTTTCGTTGTTGGCATAAAAGTGGAAGAAGAATCCTTGCAAAAATCTTATTTGTTTGATTTGTTGTGAGATTTGGAGTCCCCAAGAGGTATGGATACCTCATTGGCATTTTTGTAGTGTTTGGTTTAGTTTTGATATGGTTTTGAATGGTTTTGAAATGGGTTGTTTTGGGTTGGTATTATTTTGGTTGGGTGTTGGATTTTTGGGTTGTTTAAGGTGTATTTTGAAGGTTTATTATGTGTTTGATGTTGTTGGTTTGAAGGTAGGAGAGTTGGTATGGTTTGGGAAGAATTTTTGGAGCAAAAATGATGATTTTTTGGGGAACAGACATTGGTCGATTGCCCGTTTCAGGCGATTGATCGCGCGCGGGCAGTGCACGTTTACTGTGTCTGGCGATCGATCGCCACTTTTGGGCGATCGATCGGTGAGGCTGGTGATCGATCGCGCCAAATGTGGCAATCGATCGCCAAAGGCAGAAAAATTGAGTAGCAGGCAGAGAGGTCTCGCGATCGATCGGCCCCTCGCGGCGATCGATCGCGAGATACAAAATGTGGTGTTTTTGGATATTTTTGTGGAATTTTTGATATTGGACTATTATTGGCTCCTAATATTGATTTGTGTGAATGTGTAGAACCATCCCAGGTGGCCACACAGCTTAGGAGATGAAGTCCACGACACAACACATTTTGGGACTAAGGTACGTAGTGAGACGTACGGGCATCGGACGGTAAAACGTATTTATTACGCTTTGAATTGGTTATGCATTATGGTTGCACACATGGTACTAGTTATACATTGTGGTTGCATACATGGTTTGGATATATATTATGGTTGCATGTGATTGTGAGTCGAGATTATATTCCAGTGATGAAGAATACTTGCCGCCTTCATGTCGAAGCGATGATAGAATACTTGCCGCTGTCATATTATAGCGATGAAGAATATTTGCCGCAAACATGTCGAAGCGAAGGATAATGCCGATGTCATGTTGTTGCGAGGGATATTATCCGCTAATATGTCGAAGCGAGGGGTATTAATGCCGCTGTCATGTAAACGCGAGGGGTATTATGTCACTGATATAATAAGACTGGAACTGGCCATTGGTATACATGGAATGAGTGCATGTCATGACATAAATTATTGGTTTTATATTCCATTGATTATGATTGTGGTACATGGACAACCAAAGGGAGCTTTTAAATGTATTAAATACAGGAAGTGAATTGCATTTACGATTTATGCATTTGAATTGCAATCATATTATTGTGAATATGATTTATTTACATGCTCGTGGTTTTGGGGTTGTTCCTGTAGGTACTTTTGGGCGGACGGGCTACGGCGGGTTGATGCGTTGAGCTAGTGAGGAGTGCTCTTGGTAGCAGACACATTCTTTTGTATAGTATCTACTTTAGGAGTAGTGTAAAGCTATAGGATTAACATTCATTAGTTGGGAATGTAATTAATCTCTTTTGGAACTTTATTTTGGCACTGTAACCTAATAGCTCAAGACATCACCACGATTTTTATACTCTGTTTATGCATGATAAATTCTATTTACGCCTTTAATCCGCACTTAAGGAACTATGGTCCTTACATTAGTGGTATCTGTGGGGTCTTCCCACCTTAACAGTGATTAATAGACATAAGAAGGACTAATCATGCATTAATAACATCTTAAGGTTCTGGTTGTTACGTGAGCTAACAGGATTACAGGCCAAAATAAAAGACTTCAAAAATAATTCATTACATTCCCAAAAGAATGTTAATATTTAGATTTATACTACTCCTAGAGTAGATACTAATCGTGACTTGAATCCTAAACATTCTTGTGTTCCTCGTAGCTCACTGCCTCAACACGACCCTTAGTCCTTTAGCCCAAAAGCGTACCTACAGGGACAACACATCATAAGCATATACAATCTTATTTAACATCATAAAAACATCATAGTAAATGCATGAAACATTGGTTAAGTAAATATGCTGGTTATTCATTAACTTCTTATCGTTGTCCCTGATTCATAATCATGCATATGGACATCTTACCCTGTGGCATCTTACCACATTATAAACATCGCATGGCCTCTTACCATGTGGGGCATCTTACCCCGTGGCATCTTACCACAAATAAACATCGCATGGCCTCTTACCATGTGGGGCATCTTACCCCGTGGCATCTTACCACAAATAACATCGTATGGTGTGATGACCAAGGATTATAGATGTTAATCCCGTAGTGTTAATAATCCCTAAAGTGGTTTTACGTGGCGATTTGGAATTTAATCGAGGTGTTGGGCCTTCTGGGCTCGTTTATTTGGGTAGTTGGGATCGTTGGATCCAGAGGTTGAGATTGTATTCACATTACGGTGTAAAACCTAAGAGTTGGGTTTTTGATGTGTCTCGGAATCTCGGGTGCTGTATGAGCACCGGTAGGGGGTTTTGGAGTTAGAGAGAGAGTTTTTGAAAACAGATGATTTTTAAGGAATCATGATGTATTTGTGGGGCTATTAGTTTTTCGGGGTATTTTGCTATAAATACAAGTTGAACCCGAGATTTTTATGAAAAATTTCATTTCAACCCCTTCATTTCCTCTCTCCTCTCCCGCGACCCTTTCCCGTCTGCCAGCCCCTGCCCGCGCGCAAAAGCGCTTCGGCCGCCGCCGTCCCGCCGCCGATCGGCGCGTCCGACCTACCCACGGCTTCGTCTCGTCCCGGCGCTCATTTCCCCTCCGGCAATTGAAAGTTTCATCGCGATTTGAAGTCGAATTTTGAGAAAGAGCGGCGATCCCCAATTTCTAGGGTTCATCGGATTTTGGTCGTTTTTCTTCCGATTTCGTTTGGGTAACGTTCCTTACCCCTTTTTCCATGTTTGTGATGTTCTTCCCTGCCTAATTGTGATTTTTTGGTTCGAAATTATGTTCGAATTTTAGGGCTTGGAATTCGATTTTGGGGATTTTTGGCATGAGGATGATAATGCTTGTTAGGATTCGATTTATTCATGTTTAAATGAATTATGATGCTTAAGTGGGATCGAATTAAGATGTTATGGTTCGAATTTGCCCTAATTTGGTGAGGGTTTGATTTCGAATTTGGGGATTTTGGCTATGGGTTGATGATTCATGTTAGGGATCGTTCATTACATGTTTTAGATAATTTATGATGCTTGGTTGGGTTCAAATTGTGATGCTAAGGTTCGAATTATTGAAGGTGTTCTTGGGCAATTTTTCGATATATCGCATTCGTTTTCCCTCCCTGCATGTACCCTGTCCCGGGTCTTTTTTAAAGGTTAATTGTCGTGTGTTGACGATATTTTGAGGGTTATGAATGTGCTTGAGCATGGGTTACATGTTCGTAAATAATTGTGAATTATTTATCGTTTTAGCACATCGTTCCTCGGGGCATGGAACTCGAGCAAGGTTCGGCTCGGACTTCGAGGATTTAAGGTACGTTTAGCGTACGAGCATAGTTTAAATGATGTTTTACAAGTACGATGCATGATCTAAAATACATGAAATGCTTTGCTATGATGGTATCGGGACTCGGTTACGATATGTTGATTTACATAGTGGAATGTTCAGTGCCGCTATGAAGCGAGCCAATGATGAGGTGTGATTGCTACGGAGCAAACACCCATAGTATGACGTTACCTTGAAGTAAGAAATGAAAATGTGGTATTTGATTAGATATCTAGGATATCTGTATTTTATTCCCTATTGGTAATAATAGGAACAGAGACGTAGTTAATCAGAGACGTGATTAACCAGTATCGGAAGTTAAGGAAATACCAATATAATATCTAGAATTATGATAATTGCTAGATAAAGTAAGATGTTATGAAATGATGTTATGAAATGATGTTATGAAAAGATGTTATGAAATGACGTTATGAAATGATGTTATGAAAAGATGTTATGAAATGACGTTATGAAATGATGTTATGAAAAGATGTTATGAAATGACGTTATGAAATGATGTTATGAAAAGATGTTATGAAATGATGTTATGAAATGATGTTATGAAATGATGTTATGAAATGTTGCTAATCATTGCTAGTTAAAGTAAGATGTTATGAAATGTTGTTAATTTGAACTGGCTAGGGTTAACCAATGTGATGATTAACTGCATATTCAGGATTTGATGATTTATCTGTTTTGAGAACAGGATTATTACAGGGGTACGCTATGATGAGGGTGATACCATCCAGGAAGTATCACATATGTTCCACAATATTTACATTTTCGTAAATTATGTATTATGTCATTATGATTATGAAATTGTGGAATTGGTATGCTCACCCCGTTGGGGGCTGTCTCTGTTGGGGCAGGTGAACAGGTACATCGATGGCTTTGGAGATGAGCTCAAGCTGTTGATTAGATGTACTCCCAGGATCGTGGTACCAGGGCTTGATGAAGCACGGTATCGTATAAAGTACTCATACGCCCATGAGGGTTATATACATATTCATGATGCTCGCATGTGAGCAAGATTATACTTGTATATGGGTTGTATGTAAAGGCACGAGCCTTTCTCTCTCTTTCATTCCATGTTGCATGCAATTAGAGGTAGAATTGCTAAATGATAAGAGAGTCATTAGTGTATTGTGGGTGTTGAAACTCACTTTTGTTGTCATGTGTGTGGTGTCTTCCCTGGCTGGGAATTTACTTGACATTACTGTATTCTGATGAGTATTATGTTTTCCCTGGCCGGGAATTATGTTATGTGCTGTGCTTTTATTTCGGGATAGCTCTATTTATGGGGAGACTCTGCCCAAATTTTTATAAAAGTCCACAAGTAAAAAGTGGTGTAATGGGCAAGCTCTATGAGTCTATTGTTGTTAGGATGATGAGCTTATAACACTGTATGTTAAAGAAAATTTTGTGTTGCCATTCGATGGTAAGGTATCATCTGAGTTTCCCGAATAATTTTATTTAAAGCTTATGCCACACATTAATGATTAATACACTAATAAAGGGTTAAGTTTATGGGGTCCTTACATATGGCCTCTTACCATATGGGGCATCTTACCCCGTGGCATCTTACCACAATTAACAACGTTAGGATATATATATAAGCATCTTATCAACATCGTAAACATCTTATAAACATCATAAACATCTTATAAACATCGTAAACATCTTATAAACAGCATCATTTCATCATGAATACTCATGCAGTAAAAGCATAGTCGTAGTGTAAAGATGTGTTTTACCGTCCGATGCCTGTACGTCTCTTACGTACCTTTTCAAAAGGAGGAGGAGTCAACAGACTTATCTCCTTGATTGTGCTGGTACCTGGGATGGCTCTACACAACCACATAATACAATATTAGGCACCGATACGAGAATCGAAATCAATTTTAAAAAAAAAATGAACATAAAATTTTATAACACATGAACAGTAACTACCGATCGATCGGTCTCTCTTACCGATCGATCGCTAATTGTTCATCATTTTCTTCTTTTAGCTACGGCATTTGCCGATCGATCGGTGTTCATCACCGATCGATCGTTCGTTCCCATTCATAAGAGATTTTCCAGAAATCTCGAACACCTCAATTCACACCCTTCAAACTACTTCATAACATACATACAATGCCTAAACAAGCATATCAATAGCTTCATCATACTTCCATGCATGTATTAAAATTAAAGGTTCACTCATAACTTAAACCGACATGCATTAAAACTACCCCTTTTTATCAATACTCGATCAACTTTTCTGAAAAACAGGGCATAATTATACAGCCCAGAATTCTTGAACATACATCTTTATAGCAACGAAACTACCACATAGCCCATAGTTCATGCTTAAACAAATATGCTGGCATAATCACCAAACTTCCATGTATGTATTCACGTCAAAGGTTTACCCATAACCTAAGTTAGCATGCTTCAAATCTTCATAACAAAAGCCCTACTCAACATACAAACAGGGCACTTCCTTGCCCAGATTTTCGAGGAGCCCTTTTTGCAACCGAAAATCTAACACATAAAGCATGTAAGCTACTTAACAAAACATGCTAGGGACATCATAAACATTACCTACAAGTGTTCATAACAAGGTTTCGACAAACCTAACACTAGCATGCCAAAACTGCTATGAAGAACATACATGTATAAAACGAAAAAGCTGGTGAACCAGCGTGATTCCTCACCACTTTTGCTCTTCGATTTTTGTCAAGAAAAGACAAGGAATTTCTGATCACTTTCCTCTTAGTAACAGTCCAGATTACAGACGAAAAGAAGGGAGGAAGAAGGAGGTTTTTGGAAGAGACCAAAGTGAAAATATCTAAGTGCCAACATGCCTACTTGGTCAATCATTTTCCAGAAAACAGGGGAGGGGGGCGTGGGTTGCATGCAAGTGGGGGTAGGGTGGTTGCATGTAGGGTGGTTTTGTGGTGTTTAATTGTGTCCCGGTATTTCATACGATGTATAAAAATATCTCCCCTTGATATTTTATAATTTTACTATATCAATACAACAATGAAAAACACCTAACATGCCCTCTAAACCATATCATCATATCATAATTATAACCCCCAATTAAAGTACCACAACCCTCTTAAACACATCGTAAATCATCATCGTAGCACGTAATCATATAACATTTCGGGGGTATTACATTACTCCCCTACTTATAAGATTTCGTCCTCGAAATCCACATGCATCATCATAACGGAACTAAACATAAAAACATACCAGAGAACAGTTCCGGATAGTGCTGCACCATATGCCGTTCCGTCTCCCACATAGCCTCCTCGACACCCCGACGATCCCGCTGAACTTTGACCATCGGTATTACTTTGCTCCGTAGTCTGCGATCCTCTCGATCCAGAATTCTGATTGGTCGCTCTACGTAGGACACATCTGAGTCTAACTGAACTTCAGTAGGCTGTAAGATATGAGACGAGTTTGGCTCATACTTCCGTAACACAGAGACATGGAAAACATCGTGTATGCCAGACAAGGATGGCGGTAGAGCCAAACGATATGCCAATGTACCGATACGCTGTAAAACTTCATATGGCCCAACATACCTCGGAGATAACTTCCCCCGCATACCAAACCAAACCACACCCCTGAAGGGAGAGATCTTTAAGAAGACCCTGTCTCCTAACTGGAATTCCAGCGGTCGTCGTCGCTTATTTGCATAGGCTGCCTGCCTATCCTGGGCCGCTTTCATCTTTTGGCGTATCAACTTTATCATACCTTCCATATCCTTGATCATATCCGGTCCTCCGACCGCTCTGCTAGTCAAGTCCTCCCAATACAGCGGTGATCTACATCGTCGTCCATACAGAGCTTCAAAAGGAGCCATTTGCATGCTCGCCTGATAACTGTTATTATACGAGAACTCCACCAGCGGCACTGAATCCTGCCACGGAGTATCAAACTCCAAAATACATGCCCTCAACATGTCCTCGAGCGTCTGAATGGTACGCTCTGTTTGGCCGTCTGTCTGAGGGTGATAGGCCGTACTCAGTCTTACCTCTGTGCCCAAAGCTGTCTGGAGACCCTCCCAGAAATGTGAAGTGAACCTTGGGTCTCTGTCAGACACTATTGAGACTGGAATACCATGCATTTGACCATCGGTATTACTTTGCTCCGTAGTCTGCGATCCTCTCGATCCAGAATTCTGATTGGTCGCTCTACGTAGGACACATCTGAGTCTAACTGAACTTCAGTAGGCTGTAAGATATGAGACGAGTTTGGCTCATACTTCCGTAACACAGAGACATGGAAAACATCGTGTATGCCAGACAAGGATGGCGGTAGAGCCAAACGATATGCCAATGTACCGATACGCTGTAAAACTTCATATGGCCCAACATACCTCGGAGATAACTTCCCCCGCATACCAAACCAAACCACACCCCTGAAGGGAGAGATCTTTAAGAAGACCTTGTCTCCTAACTGGAATTCCAGCGGTCGTCGTCGCTTATTTGCATAGGCTGCCTGCCTATCCTGGGCCGCTTTCATCTTTTGGCGTATCAACTTTATCATACCTTCTAATACAGCGGTGATCTACATCGTCGTCCATACAGAGCTTCAAAAGGAGCCATTTGCATGCTCGCCTGATAACTGTTATTATACGAGAACTCCACCAGCGGCACTGAATCCTGCCACGGAGTATCAAACTCCAAAATACATGCCCTCAACATGTCCTCGAGCGTCTGAATGGTACGCTCTGTTTGGACGTCTGTCTGAGGGTGATAGGCCGTACTCAGTCTTACCTCTGTGCCCAAAGCTGTCTGGAGACCCTCCCAGAAATGTGAAGTGAACCTTGGGTCTCTGTCAGACACTATTGAGACTGGAATACCATGCAATCTGACCACATCCCGTATATACATCTGGGCCATCTTTAAGTATGTATATGACATACTGTAAGGGATGAAATGAGCCGTCTTCGTCAGCCTATCTACGATCACCCAGATCGCATCAAATCCTGAGGCCGTCCTCGGCAAGTGGGTCACGAAGTCCATAGATATATGCTCCCACTTCCATTCAGGTACCTCTAAGCTCTTCAGCTCACCACCAGGCCTCTGCCTCTCTGCCTTTACCCGCTGGCAGATCAAACATCTTTTAACAAAAGTAATCACCTCACGCTTCATGCGTCTCCACCAGAATTGATCGCATAGGTCTTTGTACATCTTCTTTCCCCCTGGGTGGATACTGAACCGACTACTGTGAGCTCGCTCCAATATTCCTCTACGCAGCTCTGGTGTATCTGGGACTACCCATCGGTTGCCCAGTCTCAAAGAATCATCCTCAGCCATTCTGAACTTGGATGGCTGACCCTGTAAGTACCAATGATGTCCATCTCTGAACCTCACCATCCGACTTCTAGGCTTTCCTGATTGCCTCAAATATATCTGGCTCCGCCAATAAGGTCGACACTCGCACAGGCGACATGTCTACATCGAAATCAAAGCCCAGATGGCAATAAGAAGTCATCATGGCCGACAAACACATAACATCCTCTGCAGTACTCTTCACCTTGTAAGTAATCCAAGAGCATACAACGCAACGGAATAAAATTTTTATGGATTACTAACCAGCAGATCTATACATAGGATTTCATATCGGATAAAGGAATAACAAGTGTCTCACCCTTGTAGCGTGTTTGAGCCGATTCCACGGAGCTGCACCACGTCCAACGCCTCCTCCGAGTCACTAGCAAAACTTGTCTAGCTTTGCCTCAACGGTATCCACACGATCAAATCGAACAAAGGGATAGTTTAAGAACAAGTTGCTAGACTAGTTCTTAAACCGGAACCAAAATTCACTCGATTCACAATCAAGAATGATCGCCGGAATCACACAACTCACTTCGGTTATGAAGGAAAACCGTGAGAGCAAGGTGAACGGCGGCCGAGAGCTTTTGGTGCTAGGTTTGTGTTATGAAGTGTTAATCACATTAAACCCCTTGTTAACAAATTATATATGATTAATTAAAGGCTTTCATAAAGCCTCATGGGCTTAAGCCCATGATTTAATTTAATCATTATGATAATCAATTAAGACTCCTCTTAATTATTTAATTCATCTCATGAATTTAATTTCCCTTCTCGATTTAATCTTTTGTGCGACCCGATAGGTTCTTGTAATGTTGGCAGTGACATAAAATCTCATTTTACGTTACAAGCAAAGAGCGGTGTCTAGCAACACATCAAGGCTACCCAAATTACAAGAATGTCAATGACTCGACATAACCTTTAGAACTTGTGATAATATTAACCATCTAACTTAATCCCTTTGTCCTTTGTGTTTAGATTGAACACGAGTCATGGAATAGTCATACTCGTATATCCAATCTTTATTTCTTGATCCCCAAGTAGAACTAGAATAAACGAATAAGCTCGATATCTCATATCGACTCATTCGAGCATGGCCATGCATTTTAGTTCTCACTTGATCAAGGGCCAAACACATCTCCTGTTATATAGGAGGGACAAATCCTATCTCGATCAGTCAACATCCCTCTACATAATTCGTAGTGTATCCAATAGTCGCCTTTATAGATTACCCTGTTACGGGTAACGTTTGACGATATCAAGATACATAACTCCTTATGTTGGGATCTCTGATGATCACAAGCCGTAAGGATTACATACATTATTATCACTATGAGAATTGCATATGACGATCATATAACTATCCATGTTGCATTCTCATGGTGGGTCTGTCCAGTACATCGTTCTCTAACATGTACCCATCTGTTGATTTGATATCTCATATCAATGAACAATTCATCGATCAACACATACTAGTCTCTACGTATTATCATTATCCCTTTCATGATAATACTTGACTAGGGACATCTTTAAGAATAATACAATATTATTCTAAGGACATTAACATATATATTAATTCACATTGCACAGTTAAAAGAATAATATATAATAATGAATTGCCATTCATAAAATCATATTACATTGTATGTCATAAACTATCATCTAATGATATGTCTTAGGGCATATCCCAACAAATCTCCCACTTGCACTAAGACCACTCAGACATATACCTAATGCCTAGAGATCTAGTATGACGATCATGCTTCTGCTGTGACAGTGGCTTCGTCAATGGGTCAGATACATTATCATCTGTTGGTACTTTGCATATTTTAACATCTCCCCTTTCAACGATTTCTCGAATGAAATGGAAACGCCTAAGTATGTGCTTGGATCTTTGGTGAGATCTTGGTTCCTTAGCCAATGCGATCACTCCATTGTTGTCACAATAGAGTTCTATCGGATCTTTAATGCTAGGCACAACTCCAAGTTCAGAAATGAACTTCCTCATCCAAACAGCTTCCTTTGCTGCATCCGAGGCAGCAATATACTCAGCTTCCGTTGTAGAATCGGCTACTGTTTCTTGCTTTGAACTCTTCCAGCTCACAACACCTCCATTTAGGCAATACACATATCCAGATTGCGATCGAAAATCATCTTTGTCAGTTTGGAAGCTTGCATCAGTGTAACCCATTACATTGATGTGATGACCAGGGATTATAGGTGTTAATCCCGTAGTGTTAATAATCCCTAAAGTGGTTTTACGTGGCGATTTGGAATTTAATCGAGGTGTTGGGCCTTCTGGGCTCGTTTATTTGGGTAATTGGGATCGTTGGATCCAGAGGTTGAGATTGTATTCTCATTTGGGTGAAAAACCTAAGAGTTGGGTTTTTTATGGGTCTCGGGATCTCGGGTGCTGTGTGAGCACCGGTAGGGGGTTTTGGAGTTAGAGAGAGAGTTTTTGAAAACAGATGATTTTTAATGAATCACGATGTAATTGTGGGGCTATTAATTTTTCGGGGTATTTTTGCTATAAATACCAATTGAACCCAAAATTTTACATTAAATTTCATTTCAGCCCACTTTCCTCTCTCTCCCTCCCGCGGCGCGATTTCCCGATCTCCCCTACTCCCGCCGCTTCAGGCGCTTCGCCCGCCGCCGTCCGGCCGCCGTTCGGCGCGTGCGACCTATCACCGGCGTCGTCTCGTCGAGGCGCAGCTTTCCCCTCCGTCAATTCGAAGTTTCGTCGCGTTTTGAAGGCGGATTTGGCAGGAATGCGTTCCCCAAAAGTTAGGGTTCTTCGATTTTCGTCCGATTTCTTCCCGATCTTCGTATGGGTAACCTCCCTTACCCCTTCTTCGTCATTTTCGTGTATTTCCCTGCCTTTATTGTGTTCGAATTTGAAGAATTATAAGGGTTCGAATTTAAGGGCTTGTTTGGGTTCGAATTTAAGGGGGTTGAGTTCGAAAATTGGGGGGTTTTGTCTAGGGGTGTTGTTTCTTGCTTGGATAGCTTAATTCACATTTTAGATGAATTATGGTATTTAATTGGGTTCGATATTGTGAGATTGGGGTTCGATTTTTGTAGGGTGTTCTTGAACAAATTTCGATATTGTCTCATTCGTTCCCCTCCCTGCATGTACCCTGCCCCGAGTCTTTTAAAAGGTTAATTGTCGTGTGTTGGCAATTTTTTTGAGGGATATTGGTGTGCTTGAGCATAGGTTACATGTTCGTAAATAATTGTGAATTATTTATCGTGTTAGCACATCGTTCCTCGGGGCATGGAACTCGAGCAAGGTTTGGCTCGGACTTCGGAGATTTAAGGTACGTGCGACGTACGAGCATTACTATATATGTGAAATGCATAAGGTATTTTTGATTGCATTGAATATTGTGCGTATGGTTATACATATATGTTGATATAGCCAAGGAACGACCAAATCTTGATATCGCCGCTTGTAGCGTGCGTGACACTAGAGTAGGATGACTCTTACATGATATAAGGGGTACTGGGTTTATATGTATCTATTATAAGACATTTGAGATGTCTAGGGTTGTAGAATCATGTATCTATTATAAGACATTTGAGATGTCTAGGTTCGTAGAATCATGTATTCATTATGAGACATTTGAGATGTCTAGGTTCGTAGAATCATGTATTCATTATAAGACATTTGAGATGTCTAGGTATAATGAAGGATTGGTAAAACAAATGCTAGGCATTTGAGCTATCTGTGATTGATAGCGAGGTTGTGAAATCAGAATTAGATATTGAGATATCTATAATTGCATGTTTAATGAATTTTCAATCACTATCTGTTGATATTCGAGGATTAGGCATGCGATGAGTTAATCAATGTGTTGATTTACTGATTTATGAGATTTGATGAGTTTGATGATTGTGAGGACAGGGACAGTACACGGAATCCCGGATGAGGTTGCCATCCAGGGAGTATCATTTAAATTCATTTGTATTTACCTTTGTTGTAAATTATGAATTTCATTATTGTGATTATGGGATTTTGTGTATTGGTATGCTCACCCCGTTGGGGGCTGTCTCTGTTGGGACAGGTGAACATGTACATCGATGGCTGTGGAGCTGAGCTCGAGCTGTTGATTGGAGGTACTCCCAGGATCGTGGTACCAGGGCTTGATGGAGCACGGTATCGTATAGAGTACCTATATATACACCTGAGGATTTTATACATATTCATGATGCTCGCATGTGAGCATGATTATACTTGTATATGGATTGTATATAAAGGCATGAGCCTTTCTCTCTTTCATTTGAGGTTGCATGCAATTAGAGGTTGAATTGCTAAATGATATGAGTCATTGGTGTATTATGTGGGTGTTGAAACCCACTTTTGTCGTCATATGTGTGGTGTCTTCCCTGGCTGGGAATTTACTTGTATTACTGCTTTCTGATGAGTATTATGTGTTCCCTGGCCGGGAATTATGTTATGTGTTGTGCTTTCTTTTTTTGGGATAGCTCTATTTATGGGGAGACTCTGCCCAAATTTTTATAAAAGTTCACAATGTGAAAAGTGGCACCAAGGGGTTGGTAAAGGGCAAACATATGTGTCTTTTATTGTTAGGATGATGATCTTATAACATTGAGTATTAAAGGAAAATTTTGTAATTGACATTCAATGGTAAAGTATCATCTGAGCTTCCCGATTGACTTTTTATTGAAAGCATGTGCCACACATAGTGGTTAATACACTAATCAGGGGTTAAGGGCTAAGGGGGTCCTTACAATTGAGCTCTTCCTCACCTCCATAAATCAAGAATGTATCCTTAGTCCTTCTCAAGTACTTCAGGATGTTCTTGACAGCAATCCAGTGACCTTCATCCGGATCAACTTGATATCTGCTCGTCATGCTCAAAGCATACGATACATCAGGACGAGTACATATCATGGCATACATGATAGATCCAATAGCTGACGCGTATGGAATCTTACTCATGCGTTGTCTCTCATCTTCTGTTGAAGGACACTATTCCTTTGAGAGATAAATGCCATGCGTCATAGGCACGAATCCTTTCTTGGATTCTTGCATGCTAAACCTTTTAAGCACCTTGTCTATGTATGTACTTTGACTTAGACCAAGAAGCCTTCTTGATCTATCTCTATAGATCTTGATTCCTAATACATAGGTGGCTTCTCCTAAATCTTTCATCGAAAAGCAGTTCCCTAGCCAAATATTTACAGATTGCAAGGCAGGGATATCATTTCCAATAAGAAGTATGTCATCTACATACAACACTAGGAAAATGATTACGCTCCCACTGACCTTCTTGTAGACACAATGTTCATCTTCATTTTTGATAAAACCAAACTCTTTGATTGCATCATCAAAACGAAGATTCCAACTCCGAGAAGCTTGCTTCAATCCATAAATGGATCGTTGTAGCTTGCATATCTTTCCAGCATCCTTTGGATCGACAAAACCCTCGGGCTGTGTTATGTACACATCCTCGAGCAGATTTCCATTAAGGAAAGCTGTTTTGACATCCATCTGCCAGATTTCATAATCATGAAATGCAGCTATTGCAAGTAAGATCCTTATGGATTTAACCATGGCCACTGGTGAAAAGGTTTCATCATAGTCAATACCATGAATTTGTTTGAATCCTTTTGCAACCAGCCGACCTTTATAGGTTTGTACGTTACCATCCATATCGGTCTTTTTCTTGAAAATCCATTTGCACCCTATGGGTCGTACCCCTTCAGGTGGATCAACCAAAGTCCATACTTGGTTTGCATACATGGATTCCATCTCAGATTTCATGGCCTCTTGCCATTTCTCAGAATCATTGCCCATTATAGCTTGTTGATAAGATGACGGCTCATCCTCATCAATAAGCAGTAAGTCACCTTGTTGAGTCACAAGAAATCCATATCTCTGTGGCTCCCGGTGTTCTCTTACAAACCTACGCTGGGCTTGTGTCTCTTGAGCAGATGCCTCTTCCACAACAGCTTGCGGAGCCTGCTCTGTTTCCATCTCAATCTCAGGTTCAGTGTTTTCTTGTGGTTGAACTTCACTAAGTTCTATTTTTCTCCCACTGGTTTTTCTAGAAATAAATTCTCTTTCAAGAAATACACTAGTCCGAGCAACAACTACTTTGTTCTCGGTGGGATAATAGAAATAGTATCCTTTCGTTTCCTTAGGATACCCCACAAATAAACACTTATCAGATTTGGGTCCAAGTTTGTTAGTGGCGTGACGTCTAACGAAAGCCTCACAACCCCAAATCTTCATAAAAGACATACTAGGACGCTTCCCAGTCCATATCTCATATGGTGTCTTTTCCACTGATTTAGATGGAACACGGTTCAGTAAGAAAATCGCTGTTTCTAGAGCGTGTCCCCAAAACGATATCGGAAGATCTGCATGACTCATCATTGATCTAACCATGTCCAACAAGGTTCGATTTCTCCTCTCGGATACAGCATTCCATTGTGGAGTATACGGAGGAGTGAGTTGTGGGACTATTCCACACTCCTTTAGATAGTCATGAAAATCTTGGCTTAAGTATTCTCCTCCTCGATCTGATCGAAGGATTTTGATACTCTTGCCAAGTTGGTTTTGTACTTCATTCTTGAAATCTTTGAACTTTTCAAAGGTTTCATGCTTATGCTTAATTAGGTACACATACACTGAGGTCATCAGTAAATGTAACGAAGTATTGAAAACCACCTCTAGCTTGTGTACTTATTGGTCCACATACATCACTATGTATTAGTCCCAATAAAACATTTGCCCTTTCAACATGTCCCTTGAAAGGGGCTTTAGTCATCTTGCCCATTAAACAAGATTCGCATGTTTCATATGATTCAAAATCAAATGAATCTAATACTCCATCCTTATGAAGTTTAGATATGCGGTTCTCGTTTATGTGGCCCAAGCGACAATGCCAGAGATAAGTCGGATTACAATCATTATTTTTAATCCTTTTAGTATTTATGTTATAGATAGGCATATCAAGATTTAATACATAAAGACCATTTACCATTTGTGCACTAGCATAAAACATATCATTTAAATAAATAGAACAACAGTTGTCCTTTATTATAAATGAAAAACCATACTTGTCTAAACAAGAAATAGAAATTATGTTTTTAGTAATAGATGGCACAAAATAACAGTCTTTTAAAATCAACGATAAACCAGAAGGCAAAAGCTAAACAATAATCTCCTATAGCTAATGCAGCAACTCTTGCTCCATTTCCAAATCGGAGATCAACTTCGCCTTTCGCCAACAATCTACTCTTTTTGAGGTCCTGCACATTTACACAAATGTGAGATCCACATCCAGTATCTAATACCCATGATGAAGAAGTAGATAAATTGACTTCTGTAACAAAAATACCTGAAGCGGAAGTCACACTTCCTTTCTTTAGATCCTCCAGATATACTTTGCAGTTTCTTTTCCAATGGCCAGTCTCACCGCAATGGAAACAGTCCCTTCCTTCGCTATCCCTCCCTTTGGTTTCAGTGCATAAGACTTTGGCTTAGATTTAACAAAGACCTTCTTTGCTTTCTTGTTGCCTTTAGCTTTGGCCCTTCCTTTGCCCTTATTCACAATAAGAACATTTGTGGCCTTAGTCTTCTTTGTATTTGCTTCATATGTTCTCAACATACCAAGCAATTGTGGTAGAGTCTTTTCCATGTCAGTCATATTGTAATTTACTACAAATTGACTGAAGCTCTCAGGCAACGATTGCAAGATCACATCGGTGGCCAACTCTTGGTCCAATGGAAAACCCAGCTTGTCCAGATTCTCAATGTACCCAATCATCTTGAGCACATGAGTTCCAACTAGGCTTCCCTCTACCATCCTGCACTGGAATAACGCCTTAGAGACGTCATACCTCTCTTGTCTTGCTTGCTGTTGGTACAATTGCTTTAAGTGTTCGATCATATCGAACGCCTCCATTTCCTCATGTTGCTTCTGAAGCTCAGAGTTCATGGTGGCAAGCATAAGGCACCCAACATCAAGTGCGTCACTTTGATGCTTCTTGTAAGCATCTTTTTCATCTCTTGTAGCCGTTAGGGGAGGTTCCTCAGTGGGTAAGGGTTCCTCTAGGACATATTGTTTCTTTTCTTGTTTGAGGACTATCCTCAAGTTCCTATGCCAGTCTAGGAAATTCAGTCCTTCTCAAGGACCGATCGCAGTGATAAAGTGCTAGTAACGTTGTTAGTTGCCATGGATATCTACAATATAAATATGCAAAAAAAGTTTATGATTTAATCATTTAACATGGTCTTATATTAAATGATACTCCCACTATTTTGTTTAAAAAATATCAACCCTCAAAACCTTTAGTGGGCCAAGATCCATATTTCGCCTAATCTTGAGTTAGCTTTGGCTAATCGCCCAAGACTCGGTTATTTAGGTAGACAACACTTTGTCAATTACATCATATGTAATTCTTGGATAGTTGGACGAACAACACTTTGTTCAATTCATCAAATGAATTATAATCCAACCCATGCCTCTAAATTCCCAATCCTATTGAGATAACTTAGTTAAGTCGTACCCAATTTTAAGTATAACGGATATCACATTTATCCTTTCGCGCCTTACTAAGATTGCCACGGTGCTTTGCTTTGGCAAACCCACACATGTACAATCGAATTTATTGACGAGTACTTTTAATTTTGGAAGGCATCTAAAACTTAATATTTTAGAGGGATTTATTGATCTCATGATTAGTTTGATAATTTAAAATATGTCCACTACATATAGTTGTATACATATCTACATATATGTGTAATACAATTATCATACTAAAACATAAGATAAATCATGCATCAACATACATAATTAAACGTGACATGGTTATAGCCCCTACTAACGATTTTCTCAAGCCAATGAGAAAATCCTAAGAGTCAACCTAAGGTAACTACACAAGCACCTTCCTTTGGCTCTAATTTGTGAATGGCCTCCTCATCCCGGCACGATGCTCCATGTTCATTGATCACCATCAATAAAATAAACTACACTATTTACAAGATATAGAATTCCTCGATTCACATTCGAGGGGAACATACTGGAGGGATTACATTTAGAATGAAATAGAGAAGGCACGACACGCAGGTCGTATTATATATTACAAACATCCACAAATCCTATCTAATAGGTCAAAGGGCTATAACCACGCACCATGCTCAAACAACACATAAGGCATGCATTAACATTTAATTAATTAAATTCTAAACATTTTAAATTTAATTCTAATTAAAACTGTAAAATAGAATTTTGAAAAATATCGTACGCTCGGGACATCACATGCCACAGACTAAAACGACTAAAACACGAACCACCATGGTTCGAACCACAAAGCACACGGCTTGACCATTAGTGGGCCTAGGGTTCGAAACCCTAGCCCATGGCCGAGCCATGCTCGAGCGGCGGCGGCGAGCCCATGCACGGCTGCTAGGGTTCGAAACCCTAGCCGTCATGAGTTAGCCGTCACGAGCCAATGGGTTCAAAAACCCTAATTTTTGCGGCGGCTCGGCCCATGCTCGAGCCAGGGTCCGAACCCTAGCAACATGCGGCGGCCGTGAGCCATGATGACTAGGGTTCGAAGCCCTAGCCCTTTGGTGGCGTCGGCCGTGAGCCATGCATGAGCTAACACCTCGATTTTACGCTTTCGTGTATCGTATACAATTATTCGCCAATTATATCAAATATAATTATACGATGATTTTCACAAACTCAATTTAATCATATCATATATGATTATATACAATTTTAAATAGCATGCAATATTAATTCTAATATGATTAAACTATTTAACCACATAAATCCGATATGAGCCTTGTACACGGCTCTGATACCACTGTAAGTAATCCAAGAGCATACAACGCAGCGGAATAAATTTTTTATGGATTACTAACCAGCAGATCTATACATAGGATTTCATATCGGATAAAGGAATAACAAGTGTCTCACCCTTGTAGCATGTTTGAGCCGATTCCACGGAGCTGCACCACGTCCAACGCCTCCTCCGAGTCACTAGCAAAACTTGTCAAGCTTTGCCTCAACGGTATCCACACGATCAAATCGAACAAAGGGATAGTTTAAGAACAAGTTGCTAGACTAGTTCTTAAACCGGAACCAAAATTCACTCGATTCACAATCAAGAATGATCGCCGGAATCACACAACTCACTTCGGTTATGAAGGAAAACCGTGAGAGCAAGGTGAACGGCGGCCGAGAGCTTTTGGTGCTAGGTTTGTGTTATGAAGTGTTAATCACATTAAACCCCTTGTTAACAAATTATATATGATTAATTAAAGGCTTTCATAAAGCCTCATGGGCTTAAGCCCATGATTTAATTTAATCATTATGATAATCAATTAAGACTCCTCTTAATTATTTAATTCATCTCATGAATTTAATTTCCCTTCTCGATTTAATCTTTTGTGCGACCCGATAGGTTCTTGTAATGTTGGCAGTGACATAAAATCTCATTTTACGTTACAAGCAAAGAGCGGTGTCTAGCAACACATCAAGGCTACCCAAATTACAAGAATGTCAATGACTCGACATAACCTTTAGAACTTGTGATAATATTAACCATCTAACTTAATCCCTTTGTCCTTTGTGTTTAGATTGAACACGAGTCATGGAATAGTCATACTCGTATATCCAATCTTTATTTCTTGATCCCCAAGTAGAACTAGAATAAAAGAATAAGCTCGATATCTCATATCGACTCATTCGAGCATGGCCATGCATTTTAGTTCTCACTTGATCAAGGGCCAAACACATCTCCTGTTATATAGGAGGGACAAATTCTATCTCGATCAGTCAACATCCCTCTACATAATTCGTAGTGTATCCAATAGTCGCCTTTATAGATTACCCTGTTACAGGTAACGTTTGACGATATCAAGATACATAACTCCTTATGTTGGGATCTCTGATGATCACAAGTCGTAAGGATTACATACATTATTATCACTATGAGAATTGCATATGACGATCATATAACTATCCATGTTGCATTCTCATGGTGGGTCTGTCCAGTACATCGTTCTCTAACATGTACCCATATGTTGATTTGATATCTCATATCAATGAACAATTCATCGATCAACACATACTAGTCTCTATGTATTATCATTATCCCTTTCATGATAATACTTGACTAGGGACATCTTGAAGAATAATACAATATTATTCTAAGGACATTAACATATATATTAATTCACATTGCACAGTTAAAAGAATAATATATAATAATGAATTGCCATTCATAAAATCATATTACATTGTATGTCATAAACAATCATCTAATGATATGTCTTAGGGCATACCCCAACACACCTTCCGACTTAAGGCGTCTGCTATTAAGTTCGCTTTACCTGTATGGTACTCAATTTCACAATCATAGTCTTTGAGCAAATCCATCCACCTTCTTTGCCTCATATTCAACTCTGCCTGAGTGAATAAGAACTTCAGGCTCTTATGGTCTGTATATATAGTGAAAGACGTGCCATACAAGTAATGCCTCCAAATCTTCAAGGCAAATATGATGGCCGCCAGTTCCAAATCATGCACTGGATACCTAGCCTCGTGTGGCTTCAGCTGCCTCGATGCATAAGCCACCACGTGCTTATCTTGCATCAATACACAGCCCAAACCCTGTAGTGACGCATGCGTATACAAGGCAAATCTCTTATTCTCAGACGGAATTACCAACACAGGCGCTATAGTCAAGCGACGCTTTAGTTCTTGAAAACTTTCCTCACAAGCCTCAGACCAAAAGAAGGGGACTCCTTTCTGAGTCAGCTGTGTCAGGGGTTTGGCAATCTTCGAGAAACCTTCGACGAAACGTCGGTAATAACCTGCCAAACCGAGGAAACTCCGTATCTCCGGTACAGAAGTGGGTGCAACCCACTCTATCACAACTTCAATCTTCCTGGGATCCACAGATATCCCGTGGCTAGATATGACATGGCCTAAGAATACCACGTTGTCCAACCAGAACTCGCACTTGCTAAGCTTTGCATATAACTGATGATCCCTAAGGATCTGAAGCACTGTCCTCAAGTGCCTTACATGCTCTTCTTCAGTCCGAGAGTAAATAAGTATGTCGTCAATGAAGACTATGACGAACTGATCCAAATATGGCTGGAACACCCTGTTCATCAAACTCATAAAGACAGCTGGGGCATTCGTCACCCCAAAAGGCATGACCAGAAATTCATAGTGCCCATATCTAGTCCTGAAAGCCGTCTTCTGAACATCATCTTCCCTTACTCGAATCTGATGGTACCCCGACCTCAGATCGATCTTACTGTAGAGCCTCGTACCCTGCAACTGATCGAACAAGTCATCGATCCTCGGAAGTGGATACTTGTTCTTTACTGTAGCTTTGTTCAGTTGTCTGTAGTCAATGCATAGACGCATCGATCCATCTTTCTTCTTAACAAATAAGACAGGGTCAGCCCATGGCGATATGCTAGGGCGTATGTAGCCCTTGTCAAGGAGCTCTTGCAACTGAATCTTTAACTCCCTTAACTCTGCTGGTGCCATCCTATATGGGGCACGAGAAATTGCGGACGTCCCGGGTAGCAACTCAATCCCAAACTCGACCTCTCTCGTCGGTGGGAATCCGGGAATTTCCTCCGGAAAGACATCAGCAAACTCTGCCACTACGGGCACATCCTCAACCTTTAACTCCTTCCTCTTTTCCGTCATATCAACAACATAGATAAGATATCCTGTATGACCTCGTTCCAATAACTGTGCCATCTTGACAGCAGATATCAACGGAATCTTTGGGCGAGAACCATCCCCAAAGAATGTCCACTGGACTCCCATATCAGACCTGAATCGGACAGTCCTTTGTCTGCAGTCTACCACTGCCTGATACTTGTTCAGAACATCGATGCCCACAATGCAATCGAAGTCTGTCATTCCCAGCACAATTAAATCTGATCTTAACTCATTATCCTCAAAATAAATGAGGCCATCATAGACAATCTGATCCGTAGTCAAACTTCTTCCCGCGGGGTCGAGACCATAAGAGGCATGGGCGACGGAGAAGTGCATATGTGGTGCCTTTCAACAAAACTCGTCGACACAAAAGAGTGTGACGCACTTGTCTATCAATATAAGAGCAGGGTGCGTAAATAAAAGACACGTACCCGCTATCACCTCCTCCGGAGCTGCTGTAGCCTGCTCCCTCGTCAAAGCATACACCTGTCCCTGAGGTGGCCCCGTGGGCTGACCTCCATACTGCCTCGGTGCGAAAGGTGTTCTGTGCTATGCCGCTCTGTCCGCAGGCCTCCCCGCAGAGTTCTGCTGTCTTCCCCTGTTGGGACACTGCCGAGCAAAGTGGCCTCTATCGCCACAGACATAGCATCCTACGCAATCCTTTGCCAAATGTGGTTGTCCACAAAGAGTGCACTGAACTCTTCCAAATCTGTCTCCCTGAGGATGTCCTCTCCCAGATGGAGCATCATTCCTACGGTTCCCTTTCCATCGGTTCTCGGGCCTCTTGCCACTGAATCTCGACGCTGAAGTGTTTCCCCTAGGCTTAAACTGATCACCCCTGGGCTTCAAATTGTCAGAAGTGGATTTCTGAGGGGGTGCTGGAGGTGGCACGGCATCAGAATATGCACCAACTCCCAGTTCAGCTAGTTCAGCCCGTGAAAGCGCATCGTCAAAACAGGTAGGGCCATAGGTAATTACCCTGTCATACAGTTCCGGCCTCAAGCCCTTCATGAAGTTCCTCATCTTCGCTTGAGTGCTTGCAGCAATGTGTGGCACATATCGCAGTAAGGAACAGTAATGTAGAGCATAATCAGATACAGGCATGGTACCTTGCCTTAAATTGGTAAACTCATCCTCCTTGGCCTGTCTTGCAGCGGCTGAGATGTAGCGGGTCAGAAACCGCGTTCGGAACATCTTCCAATTTACTTCCTGCCCCAGAGTCTCTTGCTCAATCACTGTGGTCTTCCACCACATCACTGCCTTCTTGGCCAGCTGAAATTCTGCTAATCCGATCCAGGCCGTCTTTGCACAAGGCGCTGCCACAAATATCTGTTCAATCCTCTCCAACCATTCCTCAGCTTTTTCCCCTGATTCAGTTCCTTCGAACATCAGGGGTCGGTACATCATAAATTGAGCCAAGCTCAACTCCCCAGGTAGCAACTGTTGTTCAGCGGGTTCTTCGCCCAAGGCTGGTGGTGGCAGTGGATTCGTACGCCCAGCACTTGCCATTACGCTAATGGCGTCACCCACTTCTATATTTGCTGCCATGCTGCAACACAAGGGTTAATAACAACACCAAAAGCAGTTCATAAAGCACATCGTTAGATAATTAAACATGTTAGCATAACATAGAAATTTTGTAATACCCCCGAAATATAATATGATTATGTTCTATGATGATGAATTATGATGTGTTTAAGGGTTATGGTGTATTTAAATTGGGGGCCACGATTTATGTTATGATGATATGATGTGGGGAGCATGTTGGGTATTTTAAGGGATGTATTAATTATATGAAGTTAGAAAATATCGAGTGAGGATATTTTAATACATCGTACTAAATACCGAGACACATTTAAACACCACATAGCACCCCAACCACACCACCCCACCCCCCACCACTCGGTCACCTCACCCTCCCCCACTTGTTCAACCCATACCCCCCACTTGCCTAACCCATGCTACCACTCAATCAAAAACTCCATCTCCTTCTCTCCTCCCCTTCTCCTCCATTTTCGTCCCAGAACAAGCTGCTTTAAGGCAAGGAAAGCTTGGTAAAAGTGTTCAAAGTCCTTGCAAAAAGAGGAGCAAGAAGAGGGGTAAGGATGTGTACTCTGTTTTTCGGAGGTCTTTGGTTAAGCTTGGGTTTTGGTGGGATGTTTTATTGCATGATAAATATAAGTATGGGTGGAACCTTGGTAGGGATGCTTACATGGTAGTATTATGTAACTACTAGCATGTTTATTCGAGCATGTTACATGTTTTATATGATAGATTTCTAGTTATGAAACTATGTGCTCGAAAATCTGGGTAATGCCATGATGCCCTGTTTTCTGTAAGTTGGTTGAACTCTAAGTTTATGATGATGTTGTGATGCATGTTGGCTTAGGTTTTGTTAAACCTTTGATTTAAGTGCTTACATGGATGTTTTATGAAGTTCTTTACATGTTATTTTCAGCAAGAAAGATGTGTTATGAAGTAGAAAAGATGGTGTGAAATGAGGTGCTCAAAAATCTGGGGAAATCCCGATTTTTTCAGAGCTCTCGATCGATCGAGATTTGGTCCCGATCGATCGAGCGAGACAGAAGGTCTAAACATGTTTTCAAAATTTTGGTGCCGATCGATCGAAGGATTTCTCGATCGATCGGTGAAGCTCCTCGATCGATCGGTAAAATGTTCGATCGATCGAGCGAGGCAGGAAGCCAAGACACTGTTAGTGCACAGTGTCTCGATCGATCGAGACCTAGGGCCGATCGATCGAGAGAGGCAGAAAGTTGAAAATTTTGATGATGTTTTATTTTGTTAAGTTTATGATGTAAGATTGTTTTGAGGCATCTAATATGGTATTATGTGGTCTTGTAGAACCATCCCAGGTACCGGCACCATCAAGGAGATAAAGTCTGTTGACTCCTCCTCTTTTTGAAAAGGTACGTAAGAAGCGTACGGGCATCGGACGGTAACACACATCTCTATACTATGACTATGCTTTTATTTGCATGAGTATTCACGATGAAATGACGGTGTTTATACGATGTTTACACGATGATGTTTATATGATGTTTATACGATGAAGTTCATATGATGTTTATTGCTTATACGATGCGTATATGATGACATTCATGCGTTGTATTGTGGTAAGATGCCACGGGGTAAGATGCCCCACATGGTAAGAGGCCATGCGTTGTATTGTGGTAAGATGCCACGGGATAAGATGCCCCACATGGTAAGAGGCCATGCGTTGTATTGTGGTAAGATGCCACGGGGTAAGATGCCCCACATGGTAAGAGGCCATGCGATGTATTGTGGTAAGATGCCACGGGGTAAGACGCCCATATGGTAAGAGGCCATACGATGATGTTGTGGTAAGATGCCACGGGGGTAAGACGCCCCATATGCATGATTCTAAATCAGGGACAACAATAAGAAGTGAATGTATAACCAGCATATTACTTAACCAATGTTTCATGCATTTACTATGATGTTTATAATGTTAAGTAAGATTATATATGCTCATGATGTGTTGTCCCTGTAGGTACACTTTTGGACGAAAGGACTAAGGGTCGGGTTGAGGCAGTGAGCTACTAGGGACACAGGAATGCATAGGATTCAAGTTATGATTAGTATCTACTCTAGGAGTAGTGTAAATCTAAATGACATTCTTTTGGAATGTAATGAATTATTTTTGAAGTTTTGTATTTTGGCCTGTAATCCTGTTAGCTCGTGTAACAACCAAAATCTTAAGATGTTACCTTAATGCATGATTAGTCCTTCTTATGTCGCTTAATCACTGTTAAGGTGGGAAGTCCCCACATTAGTGGTATCAGAGCAGTGGTTAGATAACTCGGGAATGAGCGAAGGGTAGCCTTAGCAATAAGATAGCTAGGTGCTTACTATTGAACATGTTTTATGTGTATTTTGCATATGAAGTTTCTATGTTAGCAGCTAACATGTTTAATTATCTAACGATGTGCATTATGAACTGCTTTTGGTGTTGTTATTAACCCTTGTGTTGCAGCATGGCAGCAAATATAGAAGTGGGTGACGCCATTAGTGTAAATGCAAGTGCTGGGCAGTACGAACCCATTGCCACCACCAGCTTTGGGAGAGGAACCCTCTGAACAGCAGTTGCTACCTGGGGAATTGAGCTTGGCTCAGTTTATGATGTATCGACCTCCGATGTTCGAGGGAACTGAATCAGGAGAGAAAGCTGAGGAATGGTTAGAGAGGATCGAACAGATATTTGTGGCAGCGCCTTGTGCAAAGACGGCCTGGATCCGATTAGCAGAATTTCAGCTGTCCAAGAAGGCATTGATGTGGTGGAAAACCACAGTGATTGAGCAAGAGGCTCTGGGACAGGAAGTAAATTGGAAGATGTTCCGAACGCGGTTTTTGAACCGCTATTTCTCAGCCGCTGCAAGACAGGCCAAGGAGGATGAGTTTACCAGTTTAAGACAAGGTACCATGCCTGTATCTGACTATGCTTTGCATTACTGTTCCTTACTACGATATGTGCCACACATTGCTGCAAGCACTCAAGCGAAGATGCGGAATTTCATGAAGGGCTTGAGGCCTGAACTGTATGACAGGGTGATCACTTATGGCCCTGCCTGTTTTGATGATGCACTCTCACAAGCTGAGCTAGCTGAACTGGGAGTCGGTGCATATTCTGATGCTGTGCCACCTCCGGCACCCCCTCAGAGATCTACTTCTGACAATTTGAAGCCCAGAGGTGATCAGTTTAAACCTAAGGGGAACACTTCGGCATCGAGATTCAGTGGCAAGAGGCCCGAGAATCAATGGAAAGGGAAAGGTAGGACTGATGCTCCATCTGGGAGAGGACAGTCTCAGGGAGACAGATCTGGAAGAGTTCAGTGCACTCATTGTGGGCAACCACATTTGGCAAAAGACTGCGTAGGATGCTATGTCTGTGGCGACAGAGGCCACTTTGCTCGGCAGTGTCCCAACAGAGGAAGACAGCAAAACTCTACGGGGAGGCCTGCGGACAGAACGACACAACACCGGCCACCTTTTGTGCCAAGACAGTATGGAGGTCAGCCCGCGGGGCCACCTCAGGGACAGGTGTATGCTTTGACGAGGGAGCAGGCTACGGCGGCCCCGGAGGAAGTTATAGCGGGTACGTGTCTTTTATTTACGCACCCTGCTCTTATATTGATAGACACAGGTGCGTCACACTCCTTTGTGTCGACGAGTTTTGTTGAAAGGCACCACATATGCACTTCTCCGTCCCCCATGCCTCTTATGGTCTCGACCCCCACTGGAAGAAGTTTGACTACAGATCAGATTGTTTATGATGGCCTCATTTATTTTGAGGATAATGAGTTAAGATCAGATTTGATTGTGTTGGGAATGACAGACTTCGATTGCATTGTGGGCATCGATGTTCTGAACAAGTATCAGGCAGTGGTAAACTGCAGGCAAAGGACTGTCCGATTTAGATCTGTATTGGGAGTCCAGTGGACATTTTATGGGGATGGTTCCCGTCCGAAGATTCCGTTAATATCTGCTGTCAAGATGGCGCAGTTATTGGAACGAGGTCATGCAGGATATCTTATCTATGCTGTGGATATGACGGAAAAGAGGAAGGAATTAAAGGTCGAGGATGTGCCCGTAGTGGCGGAGTTTCTTGATGTCTTTCCGGAGGAGATTCCCGGATTCCCACCGACGAGAGAGGTCGAGTTTGGGATTGAATTGCTACCAGGGACGTCTGCAATTTCTCGTGCCCCGTATAGGATGGCACCAACAGAGTTAAGGGAGTTAAAGATACAGTTGCAGGAACTCCTTGATAAGGGCTACATACGCCCTAGCGTATCGCCATGGGGTGCGCCTGTCTTATTTGTTAAGAAGAAAGATGGATCGATGCGTCTATGTATTAATTATAGGCAGTTAAACAAAGCTACAGTAAAGAACAAGTATCCACTTCCGAGGATCGATGACTTGTTCGATCAGTTGCAGGGTACGAGGCTCTATAGTAAGATTGATCTGAGGTCGGGGTACCATCAGATTCGAGTAAGATAAGATGATATTCAGAAGACGGCTTTCAGGACTAGATATGGGCACTATGAATTCCTGGTCATGCCTTTTGGGGTGACGAATGCCCCAGCTGTCTTCATGAGTTTGATGAACAGGGTGTTCCAGCCGTATTTGGATCAGTTCGTCATAGTCTTCATTGACGACATACTTATCTACTCTCGGACGGAAGAAGAGCATGTAAGGCACTTGAGGATAGTACTTCAGATCCTTAGGGATCATCAGCTGTATGCAAAGCTTAGTAAGTGTGAGTTCTGGTTGGACAACGTGGTATTTTTAGGCCATGTCATATCTAGCCACGGGATATCTGTGGATCCCAGGAAGATTGAAGCTGTGATGGAGTGGGCTGCACCCACTTCTGTACCTGAGATAAGGAGTTTTCTCGGTTTGGCAGGATATTACCGACGTTTCGTCGAGGGTTTTTCGAAGATTGCCAAACCCCTGACACAGCTGACTCAGAAAGGAGTCCCCTTCTTTTGGTCTGAGGCTTGTGAGGAAAGCTTCTACAGCGCCTGTGCTGGTGATTCCGTCTGAGGATAAGAGGTTCGCCTTGTATACGGATGCGTCATTGCAGGGCTTGGGCTGTGTGTTGATGCAAGATAAGCATGTGGTGGCTTATGCATCGAGGCAGCTGAAACCACACGAAGCTAAGTATCCAGTGCATGATTTGGAATTGGCGGCCATCATATTCGCCTTAAAGATCTGGAGGCATTACTTGTATGGCACGTCTTTCACTATATATACGGACCATAAGAGCCTGAAGTTCTTATTCACTCAGGCAGAGTTGAATATGAGGCAAAGAAGATGGATGGATTTGCTCAAAGATTATGATTGTGAAATTGAGTACCATCCAGGTAAAGCAAACTTGATAGCAGACGCCTTAAGTCGGAAGGTGAAGAGTACTGCAGAGGATGTTATGTGTTTGTCAGCCTTGATGACGTCTTATTGCCAACTGGGCTATGATTTCGATGTAGACACGTCGCCTGTGCGAGTGTCGACCCTATTGGCGGAGCCAGACATATTTGAGGCGATCAGGAAGGCCCAGAAGTCGGATAGTGAGGTTCAGAGGTGGACATCATTGGTACTTCAAGGCCAACCATCCAAGTTTAGAGTGGCTGAGGATGATTCCTTGAGACTGGGCAACCGATGGGTAGTCCCAGATACACCAGAACTGCGTAGAGGAATATTGGAGCGAGCTCACAGTAGTCGATTCAGTATCCACCCAGGGGGAAAGAAGATGTACAAAGATCTATGCGATCAATTCTGGTGGAGACGCATGAAGCGTGAGGTAATCGTTTTCGTTAAAAGATGTTTGATCTGCCAACAGGTAAAGGCAGAGAGGCAGAGGCCTGGTGGTGAGCTGAAGAGCTTAGAGGTGCCTGAATGGAAGTGGGAGCATATATCTATGGACTTCGTAACCCACTTGCCAAGAACGACCTCAGGATTTGATGCGATCTGGGTGATCGTAGATAGGCTGACGAAGACGGCTCATTTCATCCCTTACAGTATGTCTTATACATACTTAAAGATGGCTCAAATGTATATATGGGATGTTGTGAGATTGCATGGTATTCCAGTCTCGATAGTGTCTGACAGAGACCCGAGGTTCACTTCACATTTCTGGGAGGGTCTCCAGACAGCTTTGGGCACAGAGGTGAGACTGAGTACGGCCTATCACCCTCAGACAGACGGCCAAACAGAGCGTACCATTCAGACGCTCGAAGACATGTTGAGGGCATGTATTTTGGAGTTTGATACTCCGTGGCAGGATTCAGTGCCGCTGGTGGAGTTCTCCTATAACAACAGTTATCAAGCGAGCATTCAAATGGCCCCTTTTGAAGCTCTGTATGGACGACGATGTAGATCACCACTGTATTGGGAGGAGGACTTGACTA
Source organism: Haberlea rhodopensis (assembly GCA_907163345.1). Classification (NCBI taxonomy): domain Eukaryota; kingdom Viridiplantae; phylum Streptophyta; class Magnoliopsida; order Lamiales; family Gesneriaceae; genus Haberlea; species Haberlea rhodopensis. Next base: position 1,660,986 of record CAJQUN010000127.1, on the reverse strand, counting down.
GCAAAGCGGTCGGAGGACCGGATATGATCAGGGATATGGAAGGTAAGATAAAGTTGATACGCCAGAAGATGAAAGCGGCCCAGGACAGGCAAGCGGCCTATGCCAATAAGCGGCGAAAACCGCTAGAATTCCAGTTAGGAGACAGGGTCTTCTTAAAAATCTCGCCCTTCAGGGGTGTGGTTCGTTTTGGGATGCGGGGAAAGTTATCTCCAAGGTATGTTGGGCCATATGAAGTGTTACAGCGTATCGGTACTTTGGCATATCGTTTGGCTCTACCGCCATCCTTGTCTGGCATACACGATGTTTTCCATGTCTCTATGTTACGAAAGTATGAGCCAGATCCGTCCCATGTCTTACAGCCTACTGAAGTACAGTTAGATTCAGATGTGTCCTACGAAGTAAAGTTATACCGATGGTCAAAGTTCAGTGGGATCGTCGGGGTGTCGAGGAGGCTACGTGGGAGACGGAACGGCATATGGTGCAGCACTATCCGGAACTATTCTCTGGTATGTTTTTTTTTATGTTTAGTTTCGATACGATGATGCATGTGGATTTCGGGGACGAAATCTTATAAGTAGGGGAGTAATGTAATACCCCCGAAATGTAATATGATTATGTTCTATGATGATGAATTATGATGTGTTTAAGGGTTATGGTGTATTTAAATTGGGGGCCACGATTTATGTTATGATGATATGATGTGGGGAGCATGTTGGGTATTTTAAGGGATGTATTAATTATATGAAGTTAGAAAATATCGAGTGAGGATATTTTAATACATCGTACTAAATACCGGGACACATTTAAACACCACATAGCACCCCAACCACACCACCCCACCCCCCACCACTCGGTCACCTCACCCTCCCCCACTTGTTCAACCCATACCCCCCACTTGCCTAACCCATGCTACCACTCAATCAAAAACTCCATCTCCTTCTCTCCTCCCCTTCTCCTCCATTTTTGTCCCAGAACAAGCTGCTTTAAGGCAAGGAAAGCTTGGTAAAAGTGTTCAAAGTCCTTGCAAAAAGAGGAGCAAGAAGAGGGGTAAGGATGTGTACTCTGTTTTTCGGAGGTCTTTGTTAAGCTTGGGTTTTGGTGGGATGTTTTATTGCATGATAAATATAAGTATGGGTGGAACCTTGGTAGGGATGCTTACATGGTAGTATTATGTAACTACTAGCATGTTTATTCGAGCATGTTACATGTTTTATATGATAGATTTCTAGTTATGAAACTATGAGCTCGAAAATCTGGGTAATGCCATGATGCCCTGTTTTCTGTAAGTTGGTTGAACTCTAAGTTTATGATGATGTTATGATGCATGTTGGCTTAGGTTTTGTTAAACCTTTGATTTAAGTGCTTACATGGATGTTTTATGAAGTTCTTCACATGTTATTTTCAGCAAGAAAGATGTGTTATGAAGTAGAAAAGATGGTGTGAAATGAGGTGCTCAAAAATCTGGGGAAATCCCGATTTTTTCAGAGCTCTCGATCGATCGAGATTTGGTCCCGATCGATCGAGCGAGACAGAAGGTCTAAACATGTTTTCAAAATTTTGGTGCCGATCGATCGAAGGATTTCTCGATCGATCGGTGAAGCTCCTCGATCGATCGGTAAAATGTTCGATCGAGGCAGGAAGCCAAGACACTGTTAGTGCACAGTGTCTCGATCGATCGAGACCTAGGGCCGATCGATCGAGAGAGGCAGAAAGTTGAAAATTTTGATGATGTTTTATTTTGTTAAGTTTATGATGTAAGATTGTTTTGAGGCATCTAATATGGTATTATGTGGTCTTGTAGAACCATCCCAGGTACCGGCACCATCAAGGAGATAAAGTCTGTTGACTCCTCCTCTTTTTGAAAAGGTACGTAAGAAGCGTACGGGCATCGGACGGTAACACACATCTCTATACTATGACTATGCTTTTATTTGCATGAGTATTCACGATGAAAGGACTAAGGGTCGGGTTGAGGCAGTGAGCTACTAGGGACACAGGAATGCATAGGATTCAAGTTATGATTAGTATCTACTCTAGGAGTAGTGTAAATCTAAATGACATTCTTTTGGAATGTAATGAATTATTTTTGAAGTTTTGTATTTTGGCCTGTAATCCTGTTAGCTCGTGTAACAACCAAAACCTTAAGATGTTACCTTAATGCATGATTAGTCCTTCTTATGTCGCTTAATCACTGTTAAGGTGGGAAGTCCCCACAAATTTCATATGCAACATACATATAAAACATGTTCAAAAGTAAGCACCTAGACAACTTATTGCTAAGGCTACCCTTCACACATTCCTGAGTTATCTAACCACTGCTCTGATACCACTAATGTGCGGTCTTCCCACCTTAACAGTGATTAATAGACATAAGAAGGACTAATCATGCATTAATAACATCTTAAGGTTCTGGTTGTTACGTGAGCTAACAGGATTACAGGCCAAAATAAAAGACTTCAAAAATAAATCATTACATTCCCAAAAGAATGTTAATATTTAGATTTATACTACTCCTAGAGTAGATACTAATCGTGACTTGAGTCCTAAACATTCCTGTGTTCCTCGTAGCTCACTGCCTCAACCCAACCCTTAGTCCTTTAGCCCAAAAGCGTACCTACAGGGACAACGCATCATAAGCATATACAATCTTACTTAACATCATAAAACATCATAGTAAATGCATGAAACATTGGTTAAGTAAATATGCTGGTTATTCATTAACTTCTTAACGTTGTCCCCGATGCCCGTACGTCTCTTACGTACCTTTTCAAAAGGAGGAGGAGTCAACAGACTTATCTCCTTGATTGTGCTGGTACCTGGGATGGCTCTACACAACCACATAATACAATATTAGGCACCGATACGAGAATCGAAATCAATTTTTTTAAAAAAATGAACATAAAATTTTATAACACATGAACAGTAACTACCGATCGATCGGTCTCTCTTACCGATCGATCGCTAACTGTTCATCATTTTCTTCTTTTAGCTACGGCATTTGCCGATCGATCGGTGTTCATCACCGATCGATCGGTCGTTCCCATTCATAAGAGATTTTCCAGAAATCTCGAACACCTCAATTCACACCCTTCAAACTACTTCATAACATACATACAATGCCTAAACAAGCATATCAATAGCTTCATCATACTTCCATGCATGTATTAAAATTAAAGATTCACTCATAACTTAAACCGACATGCATTAAAACTACCCCTTTTATCAATACTCGATCAACTTTTCTGAAAAACAGGGCATAATTATACAACCCAGAATTCTTGAACATACATCTTTATAGCAACGAAACTACCACATAGCCCATAGTTCATGCTTAAACAAATATGCTGGCATAATCACCAAACTTCCATGTATGTATTCGCGTCAAAGGTTTACCCATAACCTAAGTTAGCATGCTTCAAATCTTCATAACAAAACCCTACTCAACATACAAACAGGGCACTTCCTTGCCCAGATTTTCGAGGAGCCCTTTTTGCAACCGAAAATCTAACACATAAAGCATGTAAGCTACTTAACAAAACATGCTAGGGACATCATAAACATTACCTACAAGTGTTCATAACAAGGTTTCGACAAACCTAACACTAGCATGCCAAAACTGCTATGAAGAAATTACATGTATAAAACGAAAAAGCTGGTGAACCAGCGTGATTCCTCACCACTTTTGCTCTTCGATTTTTGTCAAGAAAAGACAAGGAATTTCCGATCACTTTCCTCCTAGTAGCAGTCCAGATTACAGATGAAAAGAAGGGAGGAAGAAGGAGGTTTTTGGAAGAGTCCAAAGTGAAAATATCTAAGTGCCAACATGCCTACTTGGTCAATCATTTTCCAGAAAACAGGGGAGGGGGGCGTGGGTTGCATGCAAGTGGGGGTAGGGTGGTTGCATGTAGGGTGGTTTTGTGGTGTTTAATTGTGTCCCGGTATTTCATACGATGTATAAAAATATCTCCCCTTGATATTTTATAATTTTACTACATCAATCAACAATGAAAAACACCTAACATGCCCTCTAAACCATATCATCATATCATAATTATAACCCCCAATTAAAGTACCACAACCTCTTAAACACATCGTAAATCATCATCGTACCACAACCCTCTTAAACACATCGTAAATCATCATCGTAGCACGTAATCATATAACATTTCGGGGATATTACAGTATCAGAGCAGTGGTTAGAGAACCCAGGAATGAGTGAAGGGTAGCCTTAGCATGGTTGGCTAGGTGTTTACATTTGGGCATGTTTATGCATGTGGTGCATATTGGTGTATAAATTGTTATACTAACATGCTTATTATCGTTCATGTTATCTAACGGCATAACATATATATTGTTTGGAATTGTTGTTAACCTTTGTATTACAGCATTGCGGCTATGAATGTGGGGAACCTCAATGAAGAGGTGGGTGATATTGGGAGCGTGAATGCTAGCATTGGACAGAAGAATCCTTTACCTCCACCTGCTGCGGGCATGGAGCCGGTTGCTCAGTTGCTATTCCCAGGGAGCTTAGCCTGACTCAGTTTCTGACCTTTCACTCGCCCATGTTTGAGGGAACAGAGACAGGGGATGTAGGTCTTCCTACCTTAACATCATTATAATCACATATTATGGACTAATCATGCATTCATATCATCTTAGGGTTCCGGTTGTAGCTTTGAGCTAATAGAGTTACAGGCCAAAAATAAAATTTCAAAACTTAATAATTACATTCTCAAAAAATGAATGCTAACATTATAGGTTTACACTACTCCTAGAGTAGAGACTATCAAAAAAATCCTATATCCTATCTTCTTTCATGCTCCTCTTAGCTCACTGCCTCAACCCGACCCTTAGTCTTTCAATCCAAAAGTATACCTACAGGAACAACCCATCATGAGCATGTACATCATTACTTAGCATCATAAGGTAATGGCATATAAATAAATGAATGAAAATAATCGTAACATATACTTCCTGGTTAATCGTATTAACCCACTTTGGTTGTCCCTGTTTCATAGTCATACATATAGTCATTAGTTCTTGACATAAATGATTAAGATCATTCCTCACATATATGCTCATAATTAACAATGTTATTGAGAAATGGGGATGTTTCTGGCCTTGTTATGTCCGCGGAACAATTGGCCCCCTCGCTTCGACATACAGCGGTACTGTGATTACCCCTCGCTACACCTTGATAGCGGATGTAATCTCCTCGCTAGCTATGTCAGCGGTAAGTACCTTCCTTGCTTTCCCATAACAACTGCCAGTACACTCAACCATTCTCAATAACATAGTTAAACACATACATCATCATCACATCATAAACATCATCATCTTATACTTACTTATCATGATCATCATCATGAACATCATATCATCTTCATTCATCATAAACATCGTCATCATAAACTTACTTATCATAATCATCATCATAAACATCATATATACTTATGAAATCATGGCATAGTCTTAATGTAGGAGTGTGTTTTACCGTCCGATGCCCGTATGCTTCTTACGTACCTTAATTCCCAAAAGTGGAGAAGTTGGAGAACTTTATCTCCTTGATGTTGTGGGTACCTGGGATGGTTCTACACATTCATACAAATCAATATTAGTAGCTAAACAATAGCCCAATACCAAAAATTCAACAAAAATCATCATTTTTCACTTTTTAAACAGCGGCGATCAATCGCTTAAAATGTGGCGATCGATCGCCTGGCTGTTTGCCTCGCGGCGATCGATCGCTCAAAATATGGCGATCGATCGCCTGTAGCAATTTTTGCTACTGGCCTTCGGCGATCGATCGCCTCATACAGGGCGATCGATCGCCACCTGCTGGTGCGCGATTTTTCACCATTTTTGAGCATTTTTCAAGCTCATCCTCATACCCTTCAAACCTAAACTTTCCTACAACACAAATATCATCATAACTCACTAAAACCCACATAAAACACTTCAAAAATCATACCCCAACAACATACGACACATACTCAAACAAACCCACCTAAAACACTTCAAAAATCATCCCATTTCAAAACAAAACATCATCAAAACTTTAGGAAGGGTTCCATACCTCTTGAAGACTCCAAATCTTAACAAAAATTCCACAAACAAAAGTTTTGTGGAGCTTTCATTCTCCTTCCTTGCTAGATTTCGAAAATGGGGTAAATGGGTAGGGTTTGAGAGTGAGTTGGGGATTTAAGAGAGAAAAGGGATAAAGTGAATAAAGTGTAGTGGGGTAAAGGGTTATAAGTTAATTAAAATTTGAACCCCAAAGTTAACATGACGTATAAAATACCCCAACATGGTATTTTAAAAGCATTTTTACAAAAATGCACCAAACTTCATTAAATCCATACTTTCTTCATAATTAACAACCAATACAATTAAACCATGTTAACACTTCATTATCCAACATGCATAACATGTACCCTGAAATGCAACCCCGGGTCACCCCTATCATGTGACTAAGCATTTCAACATGATAATCAATTTTCAACACATAAATCAGTTATCCACATAATTCATCATATAAACATCATTAATGCCTAAATTGCATATAATTAATTTCGGGGCATCACAATACTCCCCTACTTATAAGATTTCGTCCTCGAAATCGCATGCACTTACCCAAAATGAAACTAAACATAAATCATACCAGAAAATAGTTCCGGGTAATGCTGCACCATATGCCGTTCCGTCTCCCACGTAGCCTCCTCGACACCCCGATGATCCCACTGAACTTTGACCATCGGTATAACCTTGCTTCGTAATCTGCGATCCTCTCGATCCAGAATTCTGACCGGTCGTTCTATGTAGGATACATCTGAGTCCAACTGCACTTCAGTAGGCTGTAACACATGAGACGGGTCTGGCTCATACTTCCGCAACATAGAGATGTGAAAGACATCATGAATACCAGATAAAGACGGTGGTAGAGCCAAACGGTAGGCCAATGTACCGATACGCTGCAATACTTCATACGGCCCAACATACCTCGGAGATAACTTCCCCCACATACCAAAACGAACTACACCCCTGAAGGGTGAGATTTTCAAGAAGACCTTGTCTCCTACTTGGAATTCAAGCGGTCGTCGTCGCCTATTGGCATAGGCTGCTTGCCTATCCTGGGCCGCTTTCATCTTTTGGCGTATCAACTTAATCTTTTCTTCCATATCCTTTATCATATCCGATCCTCCGACCGCTTTACTAGTCAAGTCCTCCAATACAGCGGTGACCTACAACGTCGACCGTAAAGAGCTTCAAAGGGGTCATTTGAATGCTCGCCTGATAGCTGTTATTATACGAGAACTCCACTAGTGGTAATGAATCTTGCCACGGAGTATCAAACTCCAATACACACGCCCTCAGCATATCTTCGAGCGTCTGTATAGTACGCTCTGGCCGTCTGTCTGAGGGTGCTAAGCTGTACTCAGTCTCACCTCTGTGCCCAAAGCTGTCTGGAGACCCTCCCAGAAATGTGAAGTAAACCTTGGGTCTCTGTCAGACACAATCGAGACTGGAACCCCATGCAACCTCACCACATCCCGTACATATAATTGGGCCATCTTTAGATACGTGAAAGTCATACAGTAAGGGATGAAATGAGCTACCTTCGTAAGTCTATCCACGATCATCCAGATCGCATCAAATCCAGAGGCCGTCCTTGGCAAGTGGGTCACGAAGTCCATAGATATGTGCTCCCACTTCCACTTAGGTACCTCTAAGCTCTTCAGCTCGCCACCAGGCCTTTGCCTTTCTGCCTTTACCTACTGGCAGATCAAACATCTTTTGACAAAAGTTATAACATCACGCTTCATGCGTCTCCACCAGAACTTGTCGCATAAGTCCTTGTACATCTTTCTCCCACCTGGATGTATGCTAAACCTGCTGCTATGAGCACGGTGCAAGATCCCTTGGCCTGTCCCTTAACACATAATACATGAAGGGCCAGACATCACCACTAATGCCATCCCATCTCATGCTACACGATTCCTGCAATCACAATGATTAGCAACACCACTTTTCATATCATAAAAGCACATAACAACTAGTTGTGTCATACAACATTAATGCCATCATGCATAAATATGTGCTATCAATAACTTCCTAGGCCCTTAACAGCCCCAAAGAGCTAACAACTGCTCTGATACCACTAATGTAAGGACCCCAAGCCCTTAACCCTTAATTAGTGTATTAATCATTATGTGTGGTACATGCTTTCAATAAAGTCAATCGGGAAACACAGATGATACTTTACCATTGAATGGCAATTACAAATTTCTTTAATATTCAACATTAAGATCATCTCTACCCACAATTAGACTCATAGATTCCACCCATTTTCATCCCCATTACACCACTTTTCACATGATAGACTTTTACAAAAATTTGGGCAGAGTCTCCCCATAAATAGATCCATCCCGAAATAAAAGCGCATCACAATATATAGTTCCCGGCCAGGGAAAACACATATTCAACAGAACACAGCAACACTAAGTAAATTCCCAGCCAGGGAAGACACCACACATAAGACGACATAAATGGGTCTCAACACCCACATAATACACCCATGACTCTCATATCATTAGCAATTCTACTCTAATTGCATGCAACACAAAATGAAAGAGAGAAAGGCTCATGCCTTTATATACAATCCATATACAAGCATAATCGTGCTCACATGCGAGCATCATGAATATGTATATAATCCTCAGGTGTATATAAGTACTCTATACGATACCGTGCTCCATCAAGCCCTGGTACCACGATCCTGGGAGTACATCCAATCAACAGCTCGAGTTCAACTCCAAAGCCATCGATGTACCTGTTCACCTGTCCCAACAGAGACAGCCCCCAACGGGGTGAGCATACCAATACACAAAATCTCATAATCACAATAATGAAATTCATAATTTACAACACAAGTAAATACTAATGAATTTTAAATGATACTCCCTGGATGGCAACGTCCTCATCCGGGATTCCGTGTACTGTCCCTGTTCTCACAATCATCAAACTCATCAAATCTCAAAAATCAGTAAATCAACACATTGATTTATCTCATAGCATGCCTGGTTCTCAAGTATCAATAATTAACGATTCCAAATTCATTATACACACAAATATAGATATCTCGATATCTAATATTGATTTTTAACTTTGCTACCAATCACAGATAGCTCAAATGCCTAGCATTTATTTTACAAATTCTCATTTATACTTAGACATCTCACATGTCTTATAATGAATACATGATTCCACGATCATTCTCAGGCATCTCAAATGCCTAGCATTTATTTTACAAATTCTCATTTATACTTAGACATCTCACATGTCTTATAATGAATACACGGTTCCACGATCATTCTCAGGCATCTCAAATGCCCTACAATAGTCATATAGACCCAGTACCCCATATCTATTATAAGGTCATACTACTCTAGTATTACGCACACTTGTGGCAGCGATATCAAGACTAGGTCGTTCCATAGTCATATCGACACATATATATATAACCATACCCACAACCATCTAATGCAATTAAAACATTTCACAAATGCTTTCATATAAAGTAATGCTCGTACGTCACACGTACCTTAAATCTCCGAAGTCCGAGCCAAACCTTGCTCGAGTTCCATGCCCCGCGGAACGATGTGCTAACACGATAAATAATTCACAATTATTTACGAACATGCAACCCATGCTCAAGCACACTCATAACCCTCAAAAATATTGTCAACACACGACAATTAACCATTATCCAAAATTGCTCAATAACTCCCCACAAATTTTCGAACCTTCACAACACAAATCGAACCCAAACTAAACACCATAATTCATCTAAAACATGAATTAATCGATTACTAACAAGAATCATAACTCCCTGCCAAAAACCCCAATTTTCGAACCAAACCCTCGCCCAACAGCAATAAATTCGAACCAAAAGCCATGCAACCAGCGCTCAAATCGAATCAATTGGCAACCAAAATCTTTGAACCACAAAGCATAAAATTTTCGACACAAAAAGCAGCACAAAACGCCCCAAAAACACTGGAAGAAAAGCCCCAAAAATCGTACCAAAATCGAGCCACAAAATCGGACAGAATCCAGTTTCGAACCCTAGCGCTTTCTGCAGAAATCCGAGCTCAAATCGCGACCAAACTTCGAATTGATGGTATGGATAGGAGCGCCTGGAAGAGACGAAGCTGGCGGCGGGTCGGACGCGCCGAACGGCGGCGGGCGAAGCACTTTTGTGCGCGGGGGTCAAAGGGGATCGGGAAGTCGCGGACGCGGGAGAGAGAGAGAAGGTGGGGAAAAATGGTTCCGATAATTAAAATCTCGGGTTCAACTTGTATTTATAGCAAAAATACCCCGAAATACTAATAGCCCCACAAATACATCATGATTCATTAAAAATCATCTGTTTTCAAAAATTCTCTCTCTAACTCAAAAACCCCCTACCGGTGCCCACACAAGCACCCGAGATTCCGAGACACTTCAACAACCCAACTCTTAGGTTTTTCACCGTAATGAGAATACAATCTCAACCTCGGAATCCAACGATCCCAACTACTCAAATAAACGAGCCCAGAAGGCCCAACACCGCGATTAAACTCCAAATCGCCACGTAGAACAACTTTAGGGGTTATTAACACTCCGGGATTAACATCCCTAATCTCAGGTCATCACAATATCCCCCACTAAAAGAATTTCGTCCTCGAAATTAGCACCGGTGTATCACGTAACACCCGGGCTACACAACAACATGAAGCCATAACCTCGATCCTTGACCATATTAGGATCGTCTTAATAAACGCGAGGATACTTACCTCACATCAAACTCTGAAACAGAGCGACATACCAAAACCAACATATCGCCCAAGAGGCAAAACGTACCTCGATGCGGTTCATCCCAAAAGTCAGTCCCTCATGACTGCAAGACAACCAATACTTACGACCGTAGATCGGACAATCATCCTTAGTTCTAATACAACTAGTAAGAACGCATCCTGAATTACACCTCAACCGTAAGAACGTTGACCTCGTGTCAAACTCTGGAGTGGAATAGACTCCCAAATCCATCATAACGTCAAAGAGCGTCAGCACAGCTCAACGCTAATACTCCAAGAGCAGTTAGTCAACTGAAACTACAAGGATTTGAATCGCTCCCGATTCTATCGTAGATATCATCCAATGACATCTTTATCATGACTCACGATGTCTAACACACATCATTACGAGGAAAACAATAGTATACCACGATGTACACATACCAAATCTGGTCTCCACTTTCAAACCTCCTCTATCGAATGAGCAGTCGCGTCATTGCAACTCAATTTGGGCAACTCACGGCCACAGATTCACACAAAAGACATCTCACAAGATGTCCACCTTCGGGTATTCCAAGGATCATGTAAGGACCCTAATCCTTAAGTGCGAAATCAAGGCATAATAGAGCTAATATAAAAGATCAGAGTGTAAAAGAACGTGTTGAGTCTATGAGCTTAAGCATTACATGCCAAAAATAAGGACTACCAAATGGATTAATTACATTCCAATCAATGAATGTGTTCAATTATAGTTTTATACTACTCCTAGAGTAGATACTATCCAAAATAATCCTGTCCTTCAAGTCCCAAAAGCATCCTCAAACAAGCTCACCATCTCAACCCGTCTAGCCCTTCTATCATGCCAAACGTGTACCTACAAGGACAACCCCCAAACATGAGCAATAATAATCATTCATATTCAACACAATATGAAGATAAAGCGTAAATGCATAATCATAATAAAACACTTCCTGTTTTCCCCATGCATTTCAAATGCTTCCCGTTTGGTTGTCCCTGTACCATAACTCATGAGTATAATCAATAGATTATTTTTAATGGTCTAAACATGTCATGACATATACCAGCTCATCAATACCAAATACTGATCACCAATCCCTAGTCTGTCCATCACAATGTATTTTAATGCCCCTCGCTTATTTACATATAGGCGGCATAGGATAACCTCACTTCAATGGACATGCGGGACTCCCACCCCTCGCCTCTCATTGAGCGGCAAATACCCTTTCCTCGCCCTATATGATAACCACGCTCAAATGTGACATGCGGCGCTCCCACCCCTCGCTTCACATTTAGCGGAACCAAAACAAATAGTGGCAAGCATTAAAATCATCAAGGGATGACCACGACTCATGGGATGTGCACCAATAATCATATGCACCTATAAACATCATGCATAACATGTATTTGCATCCACAATGCAATACCACATATATACTCGCATCCACAATGCATAAACAATGAGTATATAAGATACATGTACCGTTGGGTGCCCGTACGTCCACTACGTACCTTTCCAAAAGTGGATTTGATATGGCTTCAGTTCCTTGGTTGCGTTGCTACCTGGGATGGTTCTACACAATCACACAACCCCATATTAAAAGCCAAATAATAGCCAAATACCAAAAATTTGACAAAAGAAACCATTTCCCAAAAATCCACTGGCGGCGATCGATCGCTTCCCTCAGGCGATCGGTCGCCTTAAAATTTCCACTGTGGCGATCGATCGCGCCAAACATGGCGATCGATCGCCTAGCCCTTTATTTGGCTACTGCCTCTCGGCGATCGGTCGCCTCATTTTAGGCGATCGATCGCCTAACCCGCAAAAATGCTACTGTCCCTTGGCGATCGGTCGCCTCTTTTCAGGCGATCGATCGCCTCGCACAGACATGAGATTTTCACCATTTTTGCTCCCAAAAACCTTCCAATCCATACCAACACTTAACCCAACAAACCAACAACATCAAATGCAACATAAACCACCAAAATATACTTCAAAACAAGTATAAATCCAACATATAACCAAACCCACAACAACCCAACACAAACCCATTTTAAAACCATTCAAAATCATACCAAACTCAAACAAAACCTTACAAAATTAACCATGAGGTATCCATACCTCTTGGGGATCTCAAATCACCCAACAATCTCCACAAATCAAGATTTTTGAAAGGTTCCTCTTCACCCCAAAGCTTGAGAACGAAAATGAAGGGGGAGGGTTTGTGAGAATTGATTTTGGTAAAGTGAATGAATTGGTCAAGGTGTGGGGTTATAAGGGTTGGTTAATTAAAAATGCAATCCACAATTCATGGTGTATAAAACACCCCAACATGATATTTTCCAAAGCATTAAACCAAATGCACCAAAATATCAATTAAACACATGATTTCTAATTAATTGCTAACCAAGGCAAATAAATCATGCTTCCAACCATAATTCCCAACATGCTCAACATGCACCCGGAAATGCAACCCGATCACATCTACCATGTTACTAAACATTTCAACATAATAATTCCAACACATAATTAATTACCATCATAATTAATCATATAAACACAATTAATGCACCAGATTGCAATTAATCATTTCAGGGATATCACAATACTCCCCTACTTATAAGATTTCGTCCTCGAAATCACATGCACTTACCCCCAAAAGGAAACTAAACATAAACACATACCAGAGAATAGTTCCGGGTAGTGCTGCACCATATGCCGCTCCGTCTCCCACGTAGCCTCCTCGACACCCCTGCGATCCCACTGAACCTTGATCATAGGTATCACTTTGTTCCGAAGTCTACGGTCTGCTAGATCCAGAATTCTGACAGGCCGTTCCACATAAGACACACCGGACTCTAACTGAACTTCGGAAGGCTGTAAAACATGCGACGGATCCGGCTCATACTTCCACAGCATCGATACATGAAACACATCATGTATACCAGATAAAGAAGGCGGCAAAGCCAGTAGGTAAGCTAAGGTGCCAATGCGCTGCAAAATCTCGTACGGTCCAACATACCTCGGAGACAGTTTCTCGCGCATCCCAAATCGCACAACGCCTCTGAAAGGCGAGATCTTCAAAAAGACCTTATCTCCCAACTGAAATTCCAACGGTCTCCGCCGTTTATTTGCATAAGCTGCCTGTCTGTCCTGGGCCGCTTTAATTTTCTGCCTTATCGTCTTTATCTTTTCTTCCATCTCCCGAATCAACTCCGGTCCTCCGACCGATTTGCGGTCCAAATCATCCCAACACAAGGGTGATCTACACCGTCTGCCATAAAGAGCTTCAAACGGAGCCATCTGAATACTCGCCTGGTAGCTATTGTTATACGAAAACTCTACCAAAGGCACTGAATCCTGCCAAGAGGCATCGAACTCCAAAACACAAGCTCTCAACATGTCCTCGAGCGTCTGGATAGTACGCTCGGTCTGGCCATCCGTCTGAGGATGATAAGCAGTACTCAATCTGACTTCAGTTCCCAAGGCTGACTGAAGGCCTTCCCAGAAATGAGATGTGAATCGCGGATCTCGATCTGACACTATGGAAACGGGGATCCCATGCAATCTCACCACATCTCTAATATACAACTGCGCCATCCTCAAAAAGGTGAAAGTCATGCTATAGGGGATGAAATGAGCTACCTTAGTCAATCGATCCACGATCACCCAAATAGCATCAAAGCCTGAAGCACTCCTCGGCAAATGAGTCACGAAGTCCATGGAAATGTGCTCCCACTTCCACTTCGGTATCTCCAAGCTTCTCAACTCGCCGCCAGGTCTCTGTCTCTCTGCCTTAACCTGCTGGCAGATAAAACACCTCTTTACAAAAGCGACGACATCACTCGTCATCCTTTTCCACCAAAACTGACCACGCAGATCTCTGTACATCTTCTTCCCGCCTGGGTGGATGCTAAGTCTTCTACTGTGAGCTCGCTCCAAGATCACTTACGCAACTCCGGCGTACTCGGAACCACCCAACGGTCACCCAATCTCAAAGACCCGTCATCGGCCACTCTGAATTTCGTTGGCTGACCAAGATGTACTAAAGATAACCACCTCTGAACCTCATCGTCTGACCTCTGAGCTCTCCTGATGTTCTCATAGATGTCTGGCTCGACTAACAGAGTTGATACATACACAGGCGATGCATCTATGTCAAAATCATAGCCCAGATGGCAATAAGAGGTCATCATGGCTGACAAATGGATGACGTCCTCAGCAGAACTCCTCACTTTCCGGCTCAAAGCGTCTGCTGTCAAATTAGCTTTCCCCGGATGGTACTCGATCTCACAATCATAGTCCTTGAGTAAGTCCATCCACCTCCTCTGCCTCATGTTCAGCTCCGCCTGAGTGAATAAAAACTTGAGGCTTTTGTGATCCGTGTAAATGGTAAATGAAGTACCATACAAATAATGCCTCCAAATCTTCAGGGCGAAGATGATAGCCGCCAGTTCCAAGTCATGAACTGGATATCTGGTCTCATGCGGCTTCAACTGCCTCGATGCATAAGCTACCACATGCTTATCTTGCATTAGAACACACCCAAGGCCCTGAAGTGATGCGTCAGTATACAGAACAAATCTGGAGTTCTCCGTAGGGATCACTAACACTGGCGCCGTCGTCAACCGGTGCTTTAATTCCTGGAAGCTCTCCTCACAAGCTTCTGACCAAAAGAAAGGTACACCCTTCTGGGTCAACTGTGTCAACGGCTTGGCAATCTTCGAAAAGCCCTCGACAAAGCGTCGATAATACCCGGCCAAACCCAGAAAACTCCGGATCTCAGGCACAGAAGTGGGGGCAGCCCACTCCATCACAACCTCAATCTTCTTGGGATCCACTGATATCCCGCTGCTCGATATGACATGCCCCAGAAACACTACACTGCTCAGCCAGAATTCACACTTACTGAGCTTAGCATACAACTGATGCTCTCTGAGAATCTGAAGCACTGTCCTCAAGTGTTTCACATGCTCTTCCTCGCTCCGGGAGTAGATGAGAATGTCGTCAATAAACACAATGACGAACTGATCAAGATACGGCTGAAACACTCTGTTCATCAGACTCATAAAGACTGCTGGAGCATTCGTCACGCCGAACGGCATCACTAGGAACTCATAATGTCCATATCGGGTCCGGAATGCTGTCTTCTGCACATCTTTCTCTCTGACCCGAATCTGATGATACCCGGATCTCAAATCAATCTTGCTATACACCCTGGTACCTTGCAACTGATCAAACAAGTCATCTATCCTTGGGAGAGGATACTTGTTCTTCACTGTAGCCTTATTCAGTTGCCGGTAATCGATGCACAACCGCATCGAGCCGTCTTTCTTCTTCACAAAGAGAACTGGTGCGCCCCATGGCGACACGCTAGGGCGTATATATCCCTTGTCAAGGAGATCCTGCAACTGTTCTTTCAACTCTCTCAACTCAGCCGGTGCCATCCTATAAGGTGCACGAGAGATAGCGGATGTCCCTGGCAACAGCTCGATCCCAAACTCAACTTCCCTAGCCGGTGGGAATCCTGAGATCTCTTCTGGGAATACATCAGCAAACTCTGCCACTACTGGTACATCCTCAACTCTTAGTTCTTTACTCTTCCCAGACGTGTCCACGGCATAAATGAGATAGCCCGTGTGACCACGTTCCAACAACTGAGTCATCTTGATCGCTGAAATCAACGGAATCTTCGCACGAGAACCGTTGCCATAGAAGGTCCACTGACTGCCCAACTCAGGTCTGAACTTCACTGTCCTCTGCCGGCAATCTACCACTGCCTGATATCTGTTCAGAACATCAATACCCAAGATGCAGTCAAAGTCTGACATGCCCAACACAATCAAGTCTGACCTCAATTCGTTGCCCTCAAAATAAATGAGCAGTCTGCCATAAACTGATCAGCAACGACATTTCTTCCAGTGGGTGTCGAGACCAAAAGAGGCGTGGGTAAAGAAGACGTGCGCATATGGTGTCTTTCCACAAAACCCACCGATACAAAAGAGTGGGAGGCACTTGTATCGATCAAAATAAAAGCAGGGTACGTAAATAAATGGCACGTACCGGCGATCACCTCCTCTGGGGCTGCCTGGGCCTGCTCTCTGGTCAGTGCATACACCTGCCCCTGGGGCGGTCCTACTGTCCGACCTCCCGATGGTCGAGGCCCAAACTGCTGCCTCTGCTGCACTGTCCTATCATCAAACCTCGGCCTGTTGCCCTGAAACTCTAACTGTCCTCCCCGGGTGGGGCAATACCGAGCGATGTGGCCCATCTTGCCACAGATATAACAGGCAGGACACTTGTTTGAAGAATGTGGCCCTCCACAATTGTCGCATCTAGGCTCTCCCGGCCTATTCCCTTGTGAAGATCCTCGGTTGGCGGACCAATTGCCCTTCTTGCCATCCTGTTTCTGACCAAAGTACTTCTTTCCACCAAATCGCGAAGATGAAGAGGCACCACGGGGTTTAAATGGCTCACCCCGGGGCCTCAAGCTGTCATTAGTCTGCCTCTGTTGCGGTACCGGTGGTGGCATAGCACTAGGATAAGCTCCCACCCCAAGCTCGGCAAGCTCCGCCCTTGTGAGATCATCATCAAAAGAAGTTGGGTTATTGGTGATCACCCGGTCATTGAGCTCCGGTCGCAACCCCTTCATAAAATTCCTCATCTTTGCGTGCCCATTGGTGGCAATGTGGGGAACATACCTCAGCAACGAAGAGTACCGCGTGGCATAGTCTGACACCGTCATGTTCCCCTGTTTCAAACTTGTAAATTCGTCCTCCTTTGTCTGTCTCGCCGCTGCGGAGAAGTACCGGTTCAGAAACCTAGTCCTGAAGAGTGTCCAATCAATCACAGCACCTAGTGCTCTTAGCTCCATCACCGTGCTCCTCCACCACATTAGAGGTTTCTTTGCTAACTGAAATTCCGCCAGCCTCAGCCAAGCTGTAACAGCACAAGGAGCCGATACAAAGATCTGTTCAAGTCTTTCCAGCCACTCTTCAGCCTATTCTCCGGACTCTGTCCCCTCAAACCGGGGCGGATGGTAAGATAGAAATTGCGTCAGACTGATCTCACCCGGTAGTAATAACTGAGCTACGGGTTCCATGCCTACTGCTGGTGGAGGTAGAGGGTTTGCCTGTCCAATACTTGCGTTCACACAACCAACATCTCCAACCTCCTCATTAGCAGCCATGCTGTAACACAAATGTTAACAACAATTCCAAAGCAATATATATGTTATGCCGTTAGATAACAAGAATGAGAATAAGCACGTTAGTATAACAGGATATACATTAATATGCACCACATCCATAAACATGCTTCAAATGTAAGCACCTAGCCAATCATGCTAAGGCTACCCTTCACTCGTTCCCGGGTTCTCTAACCACTGCTCTGATACCACTAATGTAAGGACCCTAATCCTTAAGTGTGAAATCAAGGCATAATAGAGCTAATATAAAAGATCACAGTGTAAAAGAACGTGTTGAGTGTAAGTGTAAGGACCCCGTATACTTAACCCTTGATTAGTGTATTAACCACTATGTGTGGTACATGCTTTCTATAAAATGTCAATCGGGAAGCTCTGATTATACTTAATCATTGCCTGTCAATGATTGACTCATATGTTTGCCCTTTACCAACCCCTTGGTGCCACTTTTCACATTGTAAACTTTTATAAAAATTTGGGCAGAGTCTCCCCATAAATAGAGCTATCCCGAAAAAAAAGAGCACAGCATATAACATAATTCCCGGCCAGGGAACACATAATACTCAGCAGAAAGCAGTAATGCAAGTAAATTCCCAGCCAGGGAAGACACCACACATATGACGACAAAAGTGGGTTTCAACACCCACATAATACACCAATGACTCTCTTATCATTTAGCAATTCTACCTCTAATTGCATGCAACATAGAATGAAAGAGAGAAATGCTCATGCCTTTACATACAACCCATATACAAGTATAATCGTGCTCACATGCGAGCATCATGAATATGTATAAAACCATCATGGGTATATGGGTACTCTATACGATACCGTGCTCCATCAAGCCCTGGTACCGCAATCCTGGGAGTACATCCAATCAACAGCTCGAGCTCATCTCCAAAGCCATCGATGTACCTGTTCACCTGTCCCAACAGAGACAGCCCCCAACGGGGTGAGCATACCAATTCCACAATTTCATAATCATAATGACATAGTACATAATTTACGAAAATGTAAATATTGTGGAACATATATGATACTTCCTGGATGGTATCATCCTCATCATAGCGTACCCCTGTAATAACCCTGTTCTCAAAACAGATAAATCATCAAATCTTGAATATGCAGTTAATCATCATATTGGTTAACCCTAGCCAGTCTCAAATCAGTAACCTTTCATAACATCTTACTTTATTTGGCAATGATTGGTAACATTTCATAACATCATTTCATAACATCGTTTCATAACATCGTTTCATAACATCTTTTCATAACATCTTTTCATAACATCTTACTTAATTTAGCAATAATTAGCAACATTTCATAACATCATTTCATAACATCGTTTCATAACATCGTTTCATAACATCTTTTCATAACATCTTTTCATAACATCTTTTCATAACATCTTACTTAATTTAGCAATAATTAGCAACATTTCATAACATCATTTCATAACATCGTTTCATAACATCTTTTCATAACATCTTACTTAATCTAGCAATTATCATAATTCTAGATATCATATTGAGATTTCCTTAACTTCCGATACTGGTTAATCACTTCTCTGATTAACTACGTCTCTGTTCCTATTATTACCCATAGGGAATAAAATACAGATATCCTAGATATCTAATCAAATACCACATTCTCATTTCTTACTTCAAGGTAACGTCATACTATGGGTGTTTGCTCCGTAGCAACCACACCTCATCATTGGCTCGCTTCATAGCGGCACTGAGCATTCCACCATGTGAAACAGCATATCGTAACCAAGTCCCGATACCATCATAGTAAAACATATCATATATCTTAAATCATGCATCATACTTGTAAAACATCATTTAAACTATGCTCGTACGCTAAACGTACCTTAAATCCTCGAAGTCCGAGCCAAACCTTGCTCGAGTTCCATGCCCCGAGAAACGATGTGCTAAAACGATAAATAATTCACAATTATTTACGAACATGTAACCCATGCTCAAGCACATTCATAACCTTCAAAATATTGTCAACACTCGACAATAAATCATTTAAAAGACCCGGGGCAGGGTACATGCAGGGAGGGAAAACGAATGCGACATATCGAAAAATTGCCCAAGAACACCTTCAATAATTCGAACCCTAGCATCACAATTCGAACCCAACCAAGCATTATAAATCATCTAAAACATGTAATAAATGATCCCTAACATGAATCATCAACTCATAGTCAAAATCCCCAAATTCGAAATCAACCCTCACCAATTAGGGCAAAATCGAACCATAACATCTTAATTCAATCCCACTTAAGCATCATAATTCATTTAAACATGAATAAATCGAATCCTAACAAGAATTATCATCCTCATGCCAACAATCCCCAAAATCGAACATAAATCCCCCACACATCATGAAATTCGAACCAACCTCCACAAATTCGAACTCAATCCTCAAAATTCGAACATAATAATTCACAATAGGTAGGGAAAATACATCATAAGCATGGAAAAGGGGTAAGGAACGTTACCCAACGAAATCGGAAGCAAAATCGGACGAAATCCGATGAACCCTAGAAATTGGGGATCGCCGCTCTTTCTCAAAATTCGACCTCAAATCGCGATGAAACTTTCAATTGCCGGAGGGGAAATGAGCGCCTGGACGAGACGAAGCCGTGGGTAGGTCGGACGCGCCGATCGGCGGCGGGACGGCGGCGGCCGAAGCGCTTTTGCGCGCGGGCAGGGGCTGGCAGCGGGAGATCGCGCGCGGGGGAGGAGAAGAAGATTTGGGGCTGAAAATGAAATAAATTCTAAAATTTTGGGTTTAAATGGTATTTATAGCAAAAATACCCCGAAAAATTAATAGCCCCACAAATACATCATGATTCCTTAAAAATCATCTGTTTTCAAAACTTCTCTCTCTAACTCCAAAACCCCATACCGGTGCTCACATAGCACCCGAGATTCCGAGACACATCAAAAACCCAACTCTTAGGTTTTTTTACCGTAATGTGAATACAATCTCAACCTCTGGATCCAACGATCCCAACTACCCAATTAAACGAGCCCAGAAGGCCCAACATCGCGATTAAACTCCAAATCGCCACGTAAAACCACTTTAGGGAGTATTAACACTACGGGATTAACACCTATAATCCCTGGTCATCACAATATCCCCCACTAAAAGAATTTCGTCCTCGAAATTAGTACTGGTGTATCACGTAACACTCAGGCTACACAACAACATGAAGCCATAACCTCGATTCCTGACCATATCAGAATCGTATTAATAAACGCGAGGATACTTACTTCTCTTCAAACTCTGAAACAGAGCGACTTACCAAAACCAACATCTCACTTAAGAGGCAAAACGTACCTCGATGCGGGTCATCCTAAAAGTCAGCCTCATGACTGCAAAACAACCAATACATACGACTGTAGATCGGACAGTCATCCTTCGATCTAATACAACTAGTAAGAACGCATCCTGAATGACACCTCAACCGTGAGAACGTTGACCTTGTGTCAAACTCTGGAGTGGAATAGACTTCCAAATCCATCATAACGTCAAAGAGCGTCGGTACAACTCAACGCTAATAATCCAAAAGCAGTTAGTCAACTGAAACTGCGAGGATTCGAATCGTTCCTGATTCCATCGTAGATTTCATTCCTTGACATCTCTTATCATGACTCACGATGTCCAACATACATCGTTACGAGGGAAACACTAGTATTCCACGGTGTACACATACCAAACCTGGTTTCCACTTTCAAACCTCCTCTATCGAAGGAGCAGTCGCATCATTGCAGCTCAAATACATGGATTCTCAGATCGAATCAACGACGACTTGACGACTCTCTCGTTGGTACTTCACATCATGAGCTGTCCCAGACAAGTCTCCCCAAGATTTAAACATAAACATATATACGTTTCTGTGAGGCATACTCAACCTCAACTTCAAATGACGTGGTGACTACCAGAGTCCACTACAATCCACCTCGTATCACTTTACGATTTGCCAAACTTGGTTCCAACGAGCAGTATAACGGCTCTAGCAAGCCCATCATGGTGCTGCACACACGCGGCAGACGAACTAGTCGCTGCCTCACTAGGTTCACCTCAAACCTACCAATCAGATGGACGTTTCCGCACGGCATACCATACCCTGGGAAGAACAATCGATAGAGTAGTGGGTCTTTACCCAACATTCCTCCAATGCTGATATACCCTGGACACTTCAATGTCCCCATGTACTTAACATAACCTGATCCTATTCCCTTAGGACCCATCTTACATCCTCATGGGTGGTGTGACCATGTCTACCACATGTCATATCAATAGAAAGCGAGTAATTCCTCCACGATTACTCCTATCGTCAAAAACATGGCCAAAAAGCCAATCCAACGAGCATACCTCAAGGGTATCACCACTCGTAATATGATTGCCTCAAACAATTTCTGCGGTACAATCACATGTACAGCGTGTCCATCCATTCTTCGAGCAACCGCTCGGTATAAGGGTCACGTCAATCGGTGACGCACACGCCTCCTTGTGCCCGACACTGGCACCCAAGGCATACAACTGAAAACGTATACTCAACGCATCGATCATCGTAACGATGATGCATGTCTAATAAGACATCCCCTACACCATCGTCATCGTCATCCTGTGACGACACATGCCAACTCATGGCATCTAAAACATTGCCAACTAGTGACGATACATGTACATCAGCGTATGTCATCCACTAACATGCTAGTAAAATAGGCATAATAAAACATGTATATCAATGCATGCCAGCTACAATAAAGCTAATAAAATAGCAATATCTCATACCTCATCGCTGACAAGATAGCGGCATACCTATCTCCGTCGCTCCATAATAATACGTAATCAGCACCCATCGCTCGAAGGCGGCCAAAATCCTGTGCTGAATATATAGCGGTACAGTCCATCGCTATAGAATCGACGGCATGATACCTCGTCATATAATAGGTGGCATGAAACTTCGCTATACACCTGAGCATGAATCATCGTCCACATAATAGCGGAAAGAGGCATCGCTATCAATACATCTGGCGGAAAGAACCATCGCCAATCAATATAGCGGAATGAGGCATCACTATCATACATCTGGCGGAAAGAACCATCGCCAATCAATATAGCGGAATGAGGCATCGCTATCGTACATCTGGCGGAAAGAACCATCGCCAATCATCATAAAAGAATGAGTCATCGTAAATCCACATAATAATATCGTATGGCCTCTTACCATATGGGGCACCTTACCCCGTGGCACCTTACCACAATAATATCGCATGGCTACTTACCATGTGGGGCACCTTACCCCGTGGCACCTTACCACAATAACATCGCATGGCTACTTACCATGTGGGGCACCTTACCCCGTGGCACCTTACCACAATAACATCGCATGGCTACTTACCATGTGGGGCACCTTACCCCGTGGCACCTTACCACAATAACATCGTATAAACATCATCATATAAACATCTTATGCACATCATCATATAAACATCGTATAAACATCATCATTATAATCTTATTCCTCATAATCATCATCATAATCATTATCATAAACATCATATCATCTTTACTTATCGTAAACACCATCATAAACTTACTTATCATTATCATCATCATAAACATCATATCGTCTTTACTTATCGTAAACATCATCATAAACTTACTTATCATAATCATCATCATAAACATCATATCATCTTTACTTATCATAAACATTATCATAACTTACTTATCATAATCATCATCGTAAACATTATATCATCTTTACTTATCATAAACATTATCATAACTTACTTATCATAATCATCATCATAAACATCATATCATCTTTACTTATCATAAACATTATCATAACTTACTTATCATTATCATCATAAACTTATTTGTAATAACATCATCGTAAACATCTTGTCATCTTTATTCATCATAGACATCATCATCATAAACATCGTAATTACTTCTGTAATCATAGCATAGTCATAGTGTAAGAATATGTTACCGTCCGATGCCCGTACGTCTCTTACGTACATTCCTTGCTTGAACATTACATGAACAAACGCATTAGTACATTCAATAATAATTGAGACCATACCGAAGTATTCCACTGTCGGTGGTCTACTTAGTCTGTCCTCGGACAATACGTCATATCTTTCTTTTTCCTGATTTTCTTCCAAAATCAGATTCCTTGGCACGTAGCATATAGAGTGTTAGACATCGCTATTAATGCCATCCTATCGTGTTCCACACGATTCCTGCAACCACAATGGTTAGCAATACCACTTTCATATCATATAAGCACATAAACAATTAGTCATGTCGTATAACATTAATGCCATCATGCATAAATATGTGCTATCAATAACTTCCTAGGCCCTCAACAGCCCCAATGAGCAACCACTGCTCTGATACCACTAATGTAAGGACCCCGTATACTTAACCCTTGATTAGTGTATTAACCACTATGTGTGGTACATGCTTTCTATAAAATGTCAATCGGGAAGCTCTGATTATACTTAATCATTGCCTGTCAATGATTGACTCATATGTTTGCCCTTTACCAACCCCTTGGTGCCACTTTTCACATTGTAAACTTTTATAAAAATTTGGGCAGAGTCTCCCCATAAATAGAGCTATCCCGAAAAAAAAGAGCACAGCATATAACATAATTCCCGGCCAGGGAACACATAATACTCAGCAGAAAGCAGTAATGCAAGTAAATTCCCAGCCAGGGAAGACACCACACATATGACGACAAAAGTGGGTTTCAACACCCACATAATACACCAATGACTCTCTTATCATTTAGCAATTCTACCTCTAATTGCATGCAACATAGAATGAAAGAGAGAAAGGCTCATGCCTTTACATACAACCCATATACAAGTATAATCGTGCTCACATGCGAGCATCATGAATATGTATAAAACCATCATGGGTATATGGGTACT
This sequence comes from Haberlea rhodopensis, assembly GCA_907163345.1. NCBI lineage: Eukaryota > Viridiplantae > Streptophyta > Magnoliopsida > Lamiales > Gesneriaceae > Haberlea > Haberlea rhodopensis. The sequence continues at coordinate 1,635,954 of CAJQUN010000127.1, read as the reverse complement.
CTATACGATACCGTGCTCCATCAAGCCCTGGTACCGCAATCCTGGGAGTACATCCAATCAACAGCTCGAGCTCATCTCCAAAGCCATCGATGTACCTGTTCACCTGTCCCAACAGAGACAGCCCCCAACGGGGTGAGCATACCAATTCCACAATTTCATAATCATAATGACATAGTACATAATTTACGAAAATGTAAATATTGTGGAACATATATGATACTTCCTGGATGGTATCATCCTCATCATAGCGTACCCCTGTAATAACCCTGTTCTCAAAACAGATAAATCATCAAATCTTGAATATGCAGTTAATCATCATATTGGTTAACCCTAGCCAGTCTCAAATCAGTAACCTTTCATAACATCTTACTTTATTTGGCAATGATTGGTAACATTTCATAACATCATTTCATAACATCGTTTCATAACATCGTTTCATAACATCTTTTCATAACATCTTTTCATAACATCTTACTTAATTTAGCAATAATTAGCAACATTTCATAACATCATTTCATAACATCGTTTCATAACATCGTTTCATAACATCTTTTCATAACATCTTTTCATAACATCTTTTCATAACATCTTACTTAATTTAGCAATAATTAGCAACATTTCATAACATCATTTCATAACATCTTTTCATAACATCTTTTCATAACATCTTACTTAATCTAGCAATTATCATAATTCTAGATATCATATTGAGATTTCCTTAACTTCCGATACTGGTTAATCACTTCTCTGATTAACTACGTCTCTGTTCCTATTATTACCCATAGGGAATAAAATACAGATATCCTAGATATCTAATCAAATACCACATTCTCATTTCTTACTTCAAGGTAACGTCATACTATGGGTGTTTGCTCCGTAGCAACCACACCTCATCATTGGCTCGCTTCATAGCGGCACTGAGCATTCCACCATGTGAAACAGCATATCGTAACCAAGTCCCGATACCATCATAGTAAAACATATCATGTGAGGGCCCGATCCTAATGTGGTGTTTAATTAACATATAATGATTAATTTGCGTAAACAGCGGAAGATTTATTTCAAATGTCTTGTCAAACGGCCCTAAAAATTTTTCGCTTTTAGGTGATACATATATACTGATACTGAAAATATATAATTCCAATTTCAAATTTAACATGTTGATCATCACATAATTACCAAGTATAACATCAACCGTTAGTAGCATAATTAAAATACAGATACTCGGGGCATACCCCGGTAAATTTAAAACAGAAGTCAAAATACTCTAACAACTACTGGGACTCAAAACATAAAGCATAACCTGAGCTCGCTCTCAAGGAGCTCCGGTATTCATCGATGCTTAACCTCGAGCATCCGCAGTACGTCTACCTGTACCACCTGCCATGCCCATACAACAAAGACATGACAGCCCCCCCCCCGCGAAGGGGGTCAGAACCCAGTACGAGAAATAAATAGAATCCCGTCAAGAATGACAAAGTATCATGCAATGCATACCATGTATGAATGCGATGTATGAATGGGTACAAAGAATCGAATCTCAAAATACCAAATCGGAGTCCAAAGGAAGGTATCATCAAATCATCAAAGCTCGAGCAGAGGGTGACAGTATACGTACATTGCGCTAGGAAAACTCATCCTATGTACGTTACTGCATCCAGCCCTCGTGTCTAGGTCGAGTCGCACCTGCACGTGACTACAGTTACTACCTATACTGCCTGTCATCGCCATGCTCGTCGCACCCGACACTCAGAGTAAGTCAACTCAGTCAAAATCATGGATATCAAGGAAACGATAGCTCAATATGATATGCCCATGAATCATTATGCATTAATGACATATGCAACTCAATATATCATGCAATCTCATGTGAGAGTATATACAAATCATGTAATTTCACATATCATGTACTCCAAGACATTTATCATGTCAGATAGTCACAGAATCATATATTGACAAGAAAATCATATCAATCAAATAATAGCAAGGTCATACAGTAGTATCATTACACGCCTTTGCCAGACGTCATGATAAAACTCATTTCAACGTACCTCGACCCAAGCTAATCTACCGAGACTTCTCGAGTCAACACCGGAATCTATTAACCTGGTCATAACAGTTCCAAATACAACATAATGTCACATACTAGTCTTAAACTTATCAAAATAAAACTCAAACTTAGACCCAAAACCAATTCTCTAAATTTCAGTCTGCGCAACTGTAGAGATCGGCTCATAACTTGTCCGATACCTAATAAACTCATATGGGTCCAATTTATTTTCAAAGCTAACTCAAACATGAACATTTCATCAGTTCAACTCATCTTCAAATTCGTTCATTTAGCCTAGGTAAAATGGCCAAGGACAATCTGCTAGAAAAACAGGACAATTTACCAAATTTCAGCTTGACCCAATTTTGTATAAAATTCATATTAAATTCATATGATGTCCAAATGACTTGAGGCTAGTGGGGAAATCACGAAAACTCAAAGTACTACAGTTCATATTTGAAGTCCAGAAGCTAGTTCGGTCATCTAGAGGCACATGCAAAGCAAAGTATGCCAGATTTAAAAATACTCATATTCTGTTTTGACAGAGTGAGCGGTTCTAGGGAAAATTGCATATCTTACACATGGAAACTCCAAAACATGTAAGGCCAGTTTCTAATGCAATATAACCCAACATAAAACAAAACATCTCTTATGAGCTTTAAGCTAAACAATTCATCTTCATGTACATTATGTGAAAAACGTACAGCCTAAAAACTCGTATATCCCCTGCTTCCAGATTGTATAGTTGCTGGTAAAATTATCATAATTCTTTCATATGAGCTCCAAATTGAGTGAGGCCAATTTCAAATGCAAGATAACCTCGAATACTACAATACTTATTAGAGCCTAAAAATTCATATTCGTAGCCATTTATTCCCAAAAATACGAATAACAAAATGCATGAAACTCGCATGCAGTGAATTTCCAGATTTGACACATGTTGGTAGAACGACCATAACTTTTCCATCTTAAATTCAAATTAGCTGATTTCGGTGGACAGTTAAAGCTAACACATAATACTACAACTTGTTATAAGAGCTATAGTTTCCAATTCGAAACGTAACTATGCTAAAAACGCGAAATATCAGACGGTTTATGCACTGGTTTTAGCAGACTACAATTGACAGCAACTTCTTCGTAAATGAACACCATGATTCGACCCTCAATCATACATGCATGTTGATAAAACTCAAGGATGATGATATACCTTCATTTATCTTCAATATTTGAAGCTTGATCATCCACAAAACCAAGCCAAGATCGAAAATCCTTCCCCAATCTGCTGCTACTCGAATTATTTCTTCAATGTTGTTTCAAACTTGACTTTTCTTGGTGGGTTCTTCTTTCCTAACCTTGAAGCTTCCAAATCCACCATTGCATGTGGATTTAGATCAATTTTTCAAGAAAAAATGGAAGGAGAATTTCGAATTTACAAGGGAGGATAAGAGTGGATTTTGGGTTGAAGAATGATGAAGATGGGTCTTGAAAAAAATGAAAAGTGGAGTGCATGTCTTGCAACAATGAGGTGGCCGATGATTCCATGGCCTTTTTGTATTTGTTTTTTAATTATTTTATGCATGTATAATTATTGTATATTTTGATGTATTTTATCCCAAAAGACTACAAGGCATTGTTGTCCGGAACACTTTAATTCAAAGTCTGTACTTTTAATTATCCGGGTTTGCTTAAACATCGTTAATCCGGATTAATTAGCATCGGGGCCTTACACTTCTTCCCCTCTTAAAAATGATTTCGTCCTCGAAATCTCAAAACTGCGTATAACTCAATAAATTTAATCATATGAGATGTCTCAATTTCATTCATAGATAAATAAGAATCATCATGTATCAATAACAACTGATGTGATCGTGTCAATGATATACCACTGAATCAACTTCTCTAAGATTCCAAGCAACAACATACCTCACTTAACGAATCATATTGATCATCGCAAAGGTAATATCTTCATATTTTTCTGATTCAACTCGAAGTCTAACGATATATTTCTCTTTGGCGTAGCAAATCTGCTCACCTTAAGCCAAATTTCAATCGTTTCCGCATAAAATTTTATCGTTCCTGGCATATTTCTCAAAAATCTTAAGTTATGCCAAAATTCCTTATCAATTTTCTATCATCATATCAGCTATCAGTAATTCTGGCTCTACAAAACCTGAACCGATACCATCCCAAAAGTTGTCTGAAACTTAAATTATAGGAATATTTCCATTGGTGCACAATAATTTTTGTCAATTCTCACTAAATTCATCACTATTAATCGAGACATAACTTCCATAGTCTGGATAATTCTCTCAGTTTGTCCATCAGTTTGAGTATGATAAGCAATACTCATTGCTAACTTAGTATCCATTACATTCTGAAAATAGTTTCGAATTCTGATCTTATCGTCGGATCTCAAACAGATACATCTATTACAGAAACTCACTGTAACTAAACCACATTATCCATATCTTAAACATGTCGTCTTCTCATAGACATATAGACTATCATATGAAATCAATATCTTGTATTGAATAGTCAATCAATTTCGATTCAACTTGTTTCACAATCTATGTTTGTAAATATTTGAGTTATAAAACTCAAAACTAGAAATCCCAAATTCGTTGTGGTATTTACAAATCCTGTAATATCCCACTAGGTCTCGTATTTTTATCTTGACCTGCTGGCATGTCAAACAATTTTGCCACAAAATTCAAAAATTTCTTTCTTTATACCATCTCATCATAAATAGGATCTCGAGAATGATACATCTCATCATTCCCAGAATAACAATATGTTCTCTATAGTGTGCTTTCTGTTGTAATACGTCTTTCAAATCAGTAAAATTCGATGCTATATACTGATTTTTCATTCGCAACCACCACTAAATGGCATACTAAATTTACTTGGTTGATAAGACAGAACCAATTTCTTAACTCAATATCTGTATGGGTATGTCCTTCGAGTCTTTCCGATCGTCAAAATCAGATGTTATCAAACTGCAAAGCAAACATCGATGCTACCATTGCAGCTTGCACTTTTAGGTTCAGTGCATCTGTTACTAGTTTCATTGCCCTTGATTTATATTGACTATCAAAGTCAAATTCTTTAATAAATCCAGTCATCGCTTATATCTCAAGAATATGCAATCATCTTTTCATGATACATTAGAACATATCTTCAAATCTTTGACATACGTATTTGCACAACTACATATCTCCCTGAACCAGTTAACCACATCAACATTGGGGCTGTAGTTCACTTCCATTTCAGTTTCAGTTATGAAAACAGCTTTCTCATTCATCTGACCAAACGAATATCAAATTTCTTCTTGGTCAATTGGTTCATAAGTCAGGCTATCCTAGAATATCCTTCCGTAAAAGCCTGTAGTATCTGCCAAAATTCATAGAACTTTTCATCTTGAGTACAATGAATGGTCTAGGCCAAATTAGTACTATCTTTACTTTACTGAAATCAACAGGTATCCTGTGAATTGTATCACCTATCCCAAAATAACATTCAATTCAACCAAGATTGACACTTCGATAACTTGGTATACAATTTGAGCTTCACGAAGCGTCTGAAAAATCAATCACATGTGTTCTGTGTGGTTCCTTCCGGATCTCGTATACACTAGTATACCACTGATGAATATGATTACACTTCCGCCCAAAAGTTACGGAAAATTTTCTTCATCAAATTCATAACTCTACCGGTATAATTGTCAGACCACACGACATTTCCAAAAATTCAAAATGTGTATATCTGGTTTGACCAATTGCCTAGAGAATATTTTCTCTTATGACTCAAACTGATGGCAACCAGAGTAAAACTCGTTCTTCTTATACGTCGAAGTTCCTTACAACTGATCAAATACTTATAGAACTTAGGCAATGAGTATTTATTCTTGACAGTACCCCAATTCAACTGTCTTTGGTCGATACACATCTTCATAATATCAAGAACAATGCTGATGTTTCCTCAAGTGACATACTCAAACATATTTACTCATATCAAAGAGATTATGCAATTATTCTTCTGCATCTGTCAAATCTGTTGATGGCAGTTCGTACAATGCTTTTGATATTTAATCTATTCTTTGACATCAACAAAAAGTTAAAATCGAATTCCTTCTTTAGTGGAGATTCTATTATTTCCTCAGGAAAATCTCGGTAAGTTCCTTACCATTAAGATATCAGTCAACCTCGACTCTTTTTTTTTTTTAAGCATCAACTGCTTATTATCAAATAACCCTCGTTTTCCAAGTATTGCAATCTTAGCTTGCTATTCGTGGTGATAAACATTTCATTTGTAGCCACAATATAATCAAAAATTCATTATACTCTGAAATCAACTTACAATATCTCAAAATTTATCAGAGTATCCATGCCCTTGATACAATCAAAACCATATTTCGACAACATCATTTAATTCAAATCCACAACACTATCAACAAACTGTAATCTGCAGTTCACTATTACAAGTGTGGATAGAATAATTATCACTGCTGATGTATTTTCCCAATCATCATTATTAATGCACATTTGATGCAATATATGAAACCAATGATTTTATCTCAAATCAAACTCGTGTCGTGTGACCAATACACAACATGTATCTGTGATCACTAGCATCTCTATCATTGCCAAAATCGAAATGGTTATATATCCTGGAGACATCTCAATCCCATTGTCAAGGTATACTCTCTGGTCTACAGGTAATTTACTGCTGCTGAAACTGAATGGTCGTAAAGAATAACCACCATGATATCTACCTCTAGCCCAGAGTATTTGTTGTTATGGTTGCATCTATTCCCGAGTAAGTAACAGACATGCTCTGACTGGCCACAATCAATATCAGTTTTTATTATTCTTTCAAATGGATCAGTAGATATTTACATCCACAGTGACCTAAAAAGATTTGGTATTCTACAACCTCATAGTACCTCCAGAACTACTAGAGCTGGATAAATTGGAGTGATACTTCTGAAGCTTTTCTAGGACTACTGGGATTATCCCAATGATAGTCACTTCATTAATCTTTAATCCAGTTCTAACTATATCGGACCACATCGATGTCTTATTCTTCAGTCGGTATCTAATCTCTTCACTAGTGAATAGCTATCGAGATTAAGCAGACATTTCCATTTCTCAAGTCCACGATAAACGTTTATCATTTTCCATGTAATCAACATGACTTTCTCGTAAATATTCTTTCCTGTGTCAACGAGAGGGAAAACTCTTCTTCCATCACTACCATTACTCTAGATACTCTCATCTAGAAGAGTTAATCATGTAGTATTTATTCATAAGTTGGACATATAAACTAGAACTGAATTACGACAGTCCCCCAATCCAAGTCCTCAGTCAAACAATTCTTGTTGTTTCTCACAACAACTATACTCGATCCTTCAATTGAAAAATCGTTAATTCCAATATTCTCAAGTTCTAAATTCTCATCTTGGCGTACACAAGTTTTGACGTAAACTCATACGTATAACCTTGGTCCATCAGACTTAAATTACTGATGTCGATCAACACAAAGCGTTTTAATTAGTTCTAGTGTAAGGCCCCAACACTTAAACTCGTCATTAGTTCATTTATGACGTCGTATGTGTATAAATTTTTCATTTTCTTTTCATTCTTTAAAAAGAATCATATCATGTTTCCCACAATCCCATGACATAAATAATGTTCAACATTATATGATCAACTCTACCAATAAATAGACTCAAAGATTTTACCCTTTACCAACCCCATTACACCACTTTTGCATTGTGGGTTTTTATAAAAATTTGGGCAGAGTCTCCCCACAAACTGAGCTAACCGGAAATAAAAACTCATCACATAATATAATTCCCGACCAGGGACAACGCAACATTAAACAGAATATAGAAACACATTAAATTCCCGGCCAGGGAAGACATCACACTAATAAGACAACAACAGTGGGTTTCAACACCCTTATACAGTCCATATACACATACAAGTGCTCACGGAAGAGCAACGAATAACGGATACACATCCGGATGCATAATTAGTATAAATACCAACCGCTCAACCTCGTATATCGGCTCAATCACATACTATGCTTCTGGAAGCATCATCCAACAAGGTTCGAGCCTAGTACTCCAAAACAGCATCGTACCTGTTGTACCTGTTTCAACAGAAACAGCCCCCACACAGGGTGAGCACACTCCCCACTCAATATTGAATCACAAATCAACATACAAAATCATAATGCAATAATCTAAATTATGCAAAACTTATAAAGTATACTCCCTGTACAATTCCGAATTTGTATGGCTTCCACACACTGTTCCTGTTTCAAACTCACATACTTCATAATGTCAAGTTTAGTATTGTCACTGAAAAAGTAATACTCAACAACACTTATGAATTCAATACAACGACAATATTATTTATGCTCAAACATAAATAATTCAACATCAATGTGAACCTGGTTATCCAAATGTAACCCTGGTTATCCCACCATCTCATTCTCAATACTTTCTCATATAGCTCATGCCCACGGCATCACTACTCAACAAATAAAATTGGACCACGTACCATTACGTGTCCCCCATAGCTCGTATATGATATTAAAGTCAAACACTTACTTGAAACATCATATTCAAAATTGCATGTATACATGAATGTATAGATACTAGATATACCTGCTCGTACGTCACCACGTACCTTATAGTAGACAACATGAACAAGCTCTCAGCAACGTCCGAAGTCTCCTGTAGAGTCTATATCGAACATCAATTCAATATTAGCTCATAATTCGAGCAATGAACATCCATCAAATAATTCTTACTTTCATTTCCATATCACAAATCAATAACTCGATATTATGAAACAAATCATAATCAATACTTTGGATGCACGCATCCTTACATGAATCATGATACTACATTGGTAATGCAAAACCCCATCATCTCCCACCATCCGATACATCACACACATGATGCGGGATACACACACCCATACGTGCAAGATCACGCCCAACTCGCATAGTAGTTCACTAGACATACTAGTTCAACAGAGGGAAAGGAAATGCAAGGTGTATGTATAATAATATACAACTAGTGTCTAACTAAAACAATCCAATTAAGCCAATTAACACGTTCCACGATTATTCAAACTCACACCGAGGTGATTCAAACCAAGACACGGAAGAAGGGATCCATGTAGATAAGAGATTCTATCCCTTTAATCCAATTCCCTTAATCCCAACACAAAGTCATTTATTGATTAAATTCAACTTTAACAATTTAAAGATGCATTGGTTCCATAATTCTTGATTTAGAACTCACTACTAAGGGTGGTAATTCAATAAAGTGACATAAATCATTAATACATGTCATGCTATCCACTTGAGCATAAATATCACCATAACTCTATTCCATGTCAACACATACTAGCATGAATCTAGTCTTCACCTTTTAACAACAATGACTCTAAGTCACGACATTTAATCACCAATTCATTTTCAACAATTATCCGTTCAATAATGTGAGTTATGATTAAATCCCTACAATTAATAACATTTTCATGCTATCCAATTCCCAATTGTTCATACTCAATTTATCGTCACATAACCGCCTTAACCCATTACACTAATTTAAGTTAACCTTTTACATGAACAAAACATCATCCAAACCACAAGGCACAACATATATAGAAGCCTTGTACCTATACCAATACATGTTGGAACACACATACACACCATCTTCATCCACAAACACATGCTGGACACACACCCACACGCAGAAACACACACACGCACACACACTGCTGCACACACTGCACACACTCGAGCAACCCTACGAAAAATGCCATCAAAATCGAACCAAAGTTCATCAAAAATTCGTGGGATTTCAGGGGAGTAACGACTAAGGGACGACGAGAATTACCCACAAAACAATCGGAAGAAAATCGCTCCAAAATCGGACGAAATCGTGATTTTGAACCTCGCACTTTCTTGCAAGATCCGGACGCGATCGGCGACGAAACTTCACGATATTGGTATGGAAAGAAGCGCCTGGGAGATACGAAGGCGGCGGCGGTTCGGACGCGCCGGAAGGAGCTCGGACGGCGGCGGGCGCGGCGGTTTAGTGGCGAGGGGTCAGGTATCGCGCGGGAGGAGAAGGGGTTCGGGATTTCTGTGCGCGATTTTACACCTTTTAATGTGTGTCCGAAAATGCCAACATAACATATTTATTTTTTTTGTATCCTAACCCGGTTTTGTACATCGAAGTGTCACCGGTGCACTGATAATTATTTTTAGACAACGATTGGGATTTATACACACCCCAAAAACCCAAAACTTAAGTTCTTCATTTTAATTAATTTATCTCTAAAATATTATCGGAGTATAGTTTACAATCTCAAAATATTTTAGGATCCGATTAATTTGCCAGTTGACCTTCACTTGGTCAATTCCACTTCTAATTAATTCTAAAATTAATTATCAAAAAAATTCAAATCATATTTAGTCCAACTAATGATTAATAATAATCTGGACATCACAATTCTCCCCAACATATAGAATTTCGTCCTCGAAATTTCAACGCATGCTTACTATAAAAGCCAACTGTAAAATTTACGTACCGTATATAGCTCAAGATAGAGACTTTACCATCCGTAGGATGACAGTCATCGGAATCATCGTGGCTCACACATATGCCCCATTGCACCAACGATCGCAATACTGCAATTCACATCACTTTACTCCATCCCAACATTAGTATTTAATAATCTAATACATGAATTCCTCTATTCATGTAATCAATACGAGGTTAACATCATACTTGCCTTGTTCAATTTGTTTACATTTCAAAAGTTCATTCCTATAATTAACTTATCAAGGAAATTGCTAACAGTTCATAAAAGTCAACACTTACACCGTTTAGCAATCAAGCACTTCTTGTCATACTTCAGTACCTGTGTAATCGCATCGGTACAGTTTCCTTGCACAAGATCTAAATCTGTCACAGTTTACTTTCATCATAGTACACATCATAAAATCGATAAATCATGCAATCCATGCATATCATGTATATTCAAGAATATATGACCATACATCAACATTATCTTAATTAACTTCATACCTGTGTCGTTGCAAATGTATGCAACTTATCCTCACATCATCACCATCATCCGTATGAAGTAACGGTACTCTTGAGCCTTTACGCATCAATCTTCCATATATCATCTCCTGGCTATTATCTGGTGCAAGGTAATGACTAGAAAAGCCATTAGTCATTCTCACATACATATATGCGCATTATACACACCCATAGCCACAGACCATCAGTATCAATCATGATAAATGGCTTAACACCAATATTTTCATGTCACGATTATACTCATCTAACACAAGGCATCAACATCAATATCGAATAGTTCGTGACATACCTTTGTAGATGGAATCATCTACAATACACAATGGCACCATAATATCATGTTAATCACAGCACTCACATACTCTTAAGTATCAACATTTCCATATTACTACACCCAATTATTATCTGTCATAGGACAAGTACCAAAACAATCCCGTTAGTATTTCTCAAATACTAGTAACATAACACGTACCTTGTCATTTACGCATTTCGACATCCATAATGTTTCTGTCATCAAACACTAATTCCTGTATCATAAGTTTCTCGCAGTTCTATACACAACATGTTACTGCACATTATCACATAGGGTGATTGAAATTTAACATAAGAATCAGTTGCATGTTTTATTACGCAATTTATATCAATCTTTAACTCATCCTCGAAACATATTAATTCATTAATCATGAATATTCACAATGAACACATGTCCACACACGACATTCGTAGTAATCATGCGTCATCCCGTGACATACTCATGCCATCCCGTGACGACACATGCCCACTCATGGCATCTAAGGTATCGTCAACTAGTGACGATACATGTCAACAATGACATCTATACAACCCAGTCAACTCGTGACGGTCCATGTACATCAACATATGTCATCCATCATCATGCTAGTAAAATAGTCATAATAAAACATGTATAACAACGCATGCCAGCTATAATAATGCTAAATAGAATAGCAATATCCCATACCTCATCGCCAACAAGATAGCGGCATACCTATCTCCGTCGCTCAATAATAATACGTAATCAGTACCCATCGCTCGAAGGCGGCAAAATCCTGTGCTGTATATATAGCGGCACAGTCCATCGCTATAGAATCGACGGCATGATACCTCGTCATATAATAGGTGGCATGAAACCTCGCTATACACCTGAGCATGAATCATCGTCCACATAATAGCGGAGAGAGGCATCGCTATCAATACCCGGCGGTATAACTCATCGCCAATCAATATAGCGGAATGAACCATCGCTATCAATACATCTGGCGGAAAGAACCATCGCCAATCAATATAGCGGAATGAACCATCGCTATCAATACATCTGGCGGAAAGAACCATCGCCAATCAATATAGCGGAATGAACCATCGCTATCAATACATCTGGCGGAAAGAACCATCGCCAATCAATATAGCAGAATGAGGCATCGCTATCAACACATCTGGCGGAAAGAACCATCGCCAATCAATATAGCGGAATGAGGCATCGCTATCAACACATCTGGCGGAAAGAACCATCGCCAATCAATATAGCGGAATGAGGCATCGCTATCAACACATCTGGCGGAAAGAACCATCGCCAATCAATATAGCGGAATGAACCATCGCTATCAATACATCTGGCGGAAAGAACCATCGCCAATCAATATAGCGGAATGAACCATCGCTATCAATACATCTGGCGGAAAGAACCATCGCCAATCAATATAGCGGAATGAACCATCGCTATCAATACATCTGGCGGAAAGAACCATCGCCAATCAATATAGCGGAATGAGGCATCGCTATCATCATAAACATCATCATAATCATCATATCATCTTTACTCATCATAAACATCATCATAAACATCATATTCACATATATACTCACAACAAACTATGTTAATTAGAAATGGGACTGTCCGGGTTCCATTATGACAGCGGCACAATTGGCCCCCTCGCTCGACATAACACATCGTATGATACCCATCGCTACGCCTTGATAGCGGATGTATCTCTTTATTCAGCGGATGATACCCATCGCTACGCCTTGATAGCGGATGTACCCCATCGCTCAGCGGATGATACCCATCGCTACACCTTGATAGCGGATGTACCCCCATCGCTCATCAGCGGATGATACCCATCGCTACACCTTGATAGCGGATGTACCCCCATCGCTCATCAGCGGATGATACCCATCGCTACACCTTGATAGCGGATGTACCCCATCGCTCATCAGCTATGTGAGCGGCAAGACCTTCCTCGCTTGCCCATAATGACCACCGGACATTCAACCATTCTAAGTAACATAGTTAAACATACATTATCATCTTGTAACATCATCATCATATAAACATCATCATCTTATAGCATCATTATCTTAGAGATATAACAGTAAATGTACGAAATCATAGTTGAGTAAGCTTGTTGGTTATTCATTAACTTCTTTTCATTTTCCCTGGTTCATATTCATGCATATGGGCATCTTACCCTGTGGCATCTTACCACCTTATAAACATCATATCATTCTATAAACATCATATTAACATCATCATTACTTATCATAGTCATCATCGTAAACGTCATACCATCTTCATTTATCATAACATCATCATCATAAACTTATTTATAATAACATCATCGTAAACATCTTGTCATCTTTATTCATCGTAGAAATTATCTTCATCTATCATAATATCGTCGTAAACATCTTGTCGTCTTTATTCATCATAGACATCATCATCATATACTTACTTATCCTAATCATCATCATAAACATCGTAAATACTTCTGTAATTATAGCATAGTCATAGTGTAAGAATATGTTACCGTCTGATGCCCGTACGCGTCTTACGTACCTTCCTTGCTTGAACATTACATGAACAAACGCATTAGTATATTCAATAATAATTGAGACCATACCGAAGTATTCCACTGTCGGTTGTCCACCCGGTCTGTCCTCAGACAATACATCATATCTTTCTTTTCCCTGATTTTCTTACCAATCAGATTCCTTGGCACGTAACATATAGAGTGTTAGACATTACTATTAATGCCATCCTATCGTGTTCCACACGATTCCTGCAACCACAATGGTTAGCAATACCACTTTCATAACATAAAAGCACATAAACAATTAGTCATGTCGTATAACATTAATGTCATCATGCATAAATATGTGCTATCAATAACTTCCTAGGCCCTCAACAGCCCCAATGAGCAACCACTGCTCTGATACCACTAATGTAAGGCCCCAACACTTAAACTCGTCATTAGTTCATTTATGACGTCGTATGTGTATAAATTTTTCATTTTCTTTTCATTCTTTAAAAAGAATCATATCATGTTTCCCACAATCCCATGACATAAATAATGTTCAACATTATATGATCAACTCTACCAATAAATAGACTCAAAGATTTTACCCTTTACCAACCCCATTACACCACTTTTGCATTGTGGGTTTTTATAAAAATTTGGGCAGAGTCTCCCCACAAACTGAGCTAACCGGAAATAAAAACTCATCACATAATATAATTCCCGACCAGGGACAACGCAACATTAAACAGAATATAGAAACACATTAAATTCCCGGCCAGGGAAGACATCACACTAATAAGACAACAACAGTGGGTTTCAACACCCTTATACAGTCCATATACACATACAAGTGCTCACGGAAGAGCAACGAATAACGGATACACATCCGGATGCATAATTAGTATAAATACCAACCGCTCAACCTCGTATATCGGCTCAATCACATACTATGCTTCTGGAAGCATCATCCAACAAGGTTCGAGCCTAGTACTCCAAAACAGCATCGTACCTGTTGTACCTGTTTCAACAGAAACAGCCCCCCACACAGGGTGAGCACACTCCCCACTCAATATTGAATCACAAATCAACATACAAAATCATAATGCAATAATCTAAATTATGCCAAAACTTATAAAGTATACTCCCTGTACAATTCCGAATTTGTATGGCTTCCACACACTGTTCCTGTTTCAAACTCACATACTTCATATGTCCAATTTATTTTCAAAGCTACTCAAAAATGAACATTTCATCAGACAACTCATCTTCAAATTCGTTCATTTAGCCTAGGTGAAAATGGCCAAGTAACAATCTGCTAGAAAAACAGGACAATTTACCAAATTTCAGCTTGACCCAATTTTGTATAAAATTCATATTAAATTCATATGATGTCCAAATGACTTGAGGCTAGGGGGAAATCACGAAAACTCAAAGTACTACAGTTCATATTTGAAGTCCAGAAGCTAGTTCGGTCATCTAGAGGCACATGCAAAGCAAAGTATGCCAGATTTAAAAATACTCATATTCTGTTTGACAGAGATAGCGGTTCTAGGGAAATTGCATATCACACATGGAAACTCCAAAACATGTAAGGCCAGTTTCTAATGCAATATAACCCAACATAAAACAAAACATCTCTTATGAGCTTTAAGCTAAACAATTCATCTTCATGTACATTATGTGAAAAACGTACAGCCTAAAAACTCGTATATCCCCTGCTTCCAGATTGTATAGTGCTGGTAAAATTACATAATTCTTTCATATGAGCTCTAAATTGAGTGAGGCCAATTTAAATGCAAGATAACCTCGAATACTACAATACTTATTAGAGCCTAAAAATTCATATTCGTAGCCATTTATTCCAAAAATACGAATAACAAAATGCATGAAACTCGCATGCAGTGAATTTCCAGATTTGACACATGTTGGTAGAAACGACCATAACTTTTCCATCTAAATCCAAATTAGCTGATTTCGGTGGACAGTTTAAAGCTAACACATAATACTACAACTTGTTATAAGAGATATATTTCCAATTCGAAAACGTAACTATGCTAAAAACGCGAAATATCAGACGGTTTATGCACTGGTTTTAGCAGACTACAATTGACAGCAACTTCTTCATGAATGAACACCATGGTTCGACCCTCAATCCTACATGCATGTGATAAAAACTCAAGGATGATGATATACCTTCATTTATCTTCAATATTTGAAGCTTGATCATCCACAAAACCAAGCCAAGATCGAAAATCCTACACCAAAACTGCTGCTACTCGAATACTATGAAATCTTGCATGTACTTTCACAAACTTGAAATTTCTTGGTGCATCTTGTTCCTCAAGATGAGTAGCACTCAAATCCATCTTTGCATGTGACATGCACTAACAATTTCAAGAGAAATATGGGGGAAAAAGGTGCTGGAATTTCGAAACACAAGGTGGGAGATGATGGAGTGTTCTAGTTTAAGAGAGAGAGAGTTAGCTAAAAAAAATTTAAACCCAAAATCTGAAATGGCATGCATGGGGCGTGGGTTCTATGCCCATTTGCATTATTTTGAATTCATTTGATGTATTGTGGAATCCATGTGTCAATACATCACTACCTTTGCAAGATTATTGGTCCAAAATCATGTATTAAACATGAGTTAAATTAATTAATGGCATGCGTTTTCCAAATGCTATGTGCTCATGCACTAAAACATGTTTCACTAGTTGGTTGACCCATCGTGGTCCGGAACACCTTAATTCAAAGTCTATACTTTTTATTATCCGGTTCGCTTAATCGTGGTTAATCCGGGTTAATTAGCATCGGGGCCTTACACTTCTTCCCCTCTTAAAAATGATTTCGTCCTCGAAATCTCAAAACTGCGTATAACTCAATAAATTTAATCATATGAGATGTCTCAATCTCATTCATAGATAAATAAGAATCATCATGTATCAATAACAACTGATGTGATCGTGTCAATGATATACCACTGAATCAACTTCTCTAAGATTCCAAGCAACAACATACCTCACTTAACGAATCATATTGATCATCGCAAAGGTAATATCTTCATATTTTTCTGATTCAACTCGAAGTCTAACGATATATTTCTCTTTGGCGTAGCAAATCTGCTCACCTTAAGCCAAATTTCAATCGTTTCCGCATAAAATTTTATCGTTCCTGGCATATTTCTCAAAAATCTTAAGTTATGCCAAAATTCCTTATCAATTTCTATCATCATATCAGCTATCAGTAATTCTGGCTCTACAAAACCTGAACCGATACCATCCCAAAAGTTGTCTGAAACTTAAATTATAGGAATATTTCCATTGGTGCACAATAATTTTTGTCAATTCTCACTAAATTCATCACTATTAATCGAGACATAACTTCCATAGTCTGGATAATTCTCTCAGTTTGTCCATCAGTTTGAGTATGATAAGCAATACTCATTGCTAACTTAGTATCCATTACATTCTGAAAATAGTTTCGAATTCTGATCTTATCGTCGGATCTCAAACAGATACATCTATTACAGAAACTCACTGTAACTAAACCACATTATCCATATCTTAAACATGTCGTCTTCTCATAGACATATAGACTATCATATGAAATCAATATCTTGTATTGAATAGTCAATCAATTTCGATTCAACTTGTTTCACAATCTATGTTTGTAAATATTTGAGTTATAAAACTCAAAACTAGAAATCCCAAATTCGTTGTGGTATTTACAAATCCTGTAATATCCCACTAGGTCTCGTATTTTTATCTTGACCTGCTGGCATGTCAAACAATTTTGCCACAAAATTCAAAAATTTCTTTCTTTATACCATCTCATCATAAATAGGATCTCGAGAATGATACATCTCATCATTCCCAGAATAACAATATGTTCTCTATAGTGTGCTTTCTGTTGTAATACGTCTTTCAAATCAGTAAAATTCGATGCTATATACTGATTTTTCATTCGCAACCACCACTAAATGGCATACTAAATTTACTTGGTTGATAAGACAGAACCAATTTCTTAACTCAATATCTGTATGGGTCTGTCCTTCGAGTCTTTCCGATCGTCAAAATCAGATGTTATCAAACTGCAAAGCAAACATCGATGCTACCATTGCAACTTGCACTTTAGGTTCAGTGCATCTGTTACTAGTTTCATTGCCCTTGATTTATATTGACTATCAAAGTCAAATTCTTTAATAAATCCAGTCATCGCTTATATCTCAAGAATATGCAATCATCTTTTCATGATACATTAGAACATATCTTCAAATCTTTGACATACGTATTTGCACAACTACATATCTCCCTGAACCAGTTAACCACATCAACATTGGGGTTGTAGTTCACTTCCATTTCAGTTTCAGTTATGAAAACAGCTTTCTCATTCATCTGACCAAACGAATATCAAATTTCTTCTTGGTCAATTGGTTCATAAGTCAGGCTATCCTAGAATATCCTTCCGTAAAAGCCTGTAGTATCTGCCAAAATTCATAGAACTTTTCATCTTGAGTACAATGAATGGTCTAGGCCAAATTAGTACTATCTTTACTTTACTGAAATCAACAGGTATCCTGTGAATTGTATCACCTATCCCAAAATAACATTCAATTCAACCAAGATTGACACTTCGATAACTTGGTATACAATTTGAGCTTCACGAAGCGTCTGAAAAATCAATCACATGTGTTCTGTGTGGTTCCTTCTGGATCTCGTATACACTAGTATACCACTGATGAATATGATTACACTTCCGCCCAAAAGTTACGGAAAATTTTCTTCATCAAATTCATAACTCTACCGGTATAATTGTCAGACCACACGACATTTCCAAAAATTCAAAATGTGTATATCTGGTTTGACCAATTGCCTAGAGAATATTTTCTCTTATGACTCAAACTGATGGCAACCAGAGTAAAACTCGTTCTTCTTATACGTCGAAGTTCCTTACAACTGATCAAATACTTATAGAACTTAGGCAATGAGTATTTATTCTTGACAGTACCCCAATTCAACTGTCTTTGGTCGATACACATCTTCATAATATCAAGAACAATGCTGATGTTTCCTCAAGTGACATACTCAAACATATTTACTCATATCAAAGAGATATGCCAATTATTCTTCTGCATCTGTCAAATCTGTTGATGGCAGTTCGTACAATGCTTTTGATATTTAATCTATTCTTGACATCAACAAAAAGTTAAAATCGAATTCCTTCTTTAGTGGAGATTCTATTATTTCCTCAGGAAAATCTCGGTAAGTTCCTTACCATTAAGATATCAGTCAACCTCGACTCTTTTTTTTTTAAGCATCAACTGCTTATTATCAAATAACCCTCGTTTTCCAAGTATTGCAATCTTAGCTTGCTATTCGTGGTGATAAACATTTCATTTGTAGCCACAATATAATCAAAAATTCATTATACTCTGAAATCAACTTACAATATCTCAAAATTTATCAGAGTATCCATGCCCTTGATACAATCAAAACCATATTTCGACAACATCATTTAATTCAAATCCACAACACTATCAACAAACTGTAATCTGCAGTTCACTATTACAAGTGTGGATAGAATAATTATCACTGCTGATGTATTTTCCCAATCATCATTATTAATGCACATTTGATGCAATATATGAAACCAATGATTTTATCTCAAATCAAACTCGTGTAGTGTGACCAATACACAACATGTATCTGTGATCACTAGCATCTCTATCATTGCCAAAATCGAAATGGTTATATATCCTGGAGACATCTCAATCCCATTGTCAAGGTATACTCTCTGGTCTACAGGTAATTTACTGCTGCTGAAACTGAATGGTCGTAAAGAATAACCACCATGATATCTACCTCTAGCCCAGAGTATTTGTTGTTATGGTTGCATCTATTCCCGAGTAAGTAACAGACATGCTCTGACTGGCCACAATCAATATCAGTTTTTATTATTCTTTCAAATGGATCAGTAGATATTTACATCCACAGTGACCTAAAAAGATTGGTATTCTACAACCTCATAGTACCTCCAGAACTACTAGAGCTGGATTAATTGGAGTGATACTTCTGAAGCTTTTCTAGGACTACTGGGATTATCCCAATGATAGTCACTTCATTAATCTTTAATCCAGTTCTAACTATATCGGACCACATCGATGTCTTATTCTTCAGTCCGGTATCTAATCTCTTCACTAGTGAATAGCTATCGAGATTAAGCAGACATTTCCATTTCTCAAGTCCACGATAAACGTTTATCATTTTCCATGTAATCAACATGACTTTCTCGTAAATATTCTTTCCTGTGTCAACGAGAGGGAAAACTCTTCTTCCATCACTACCATTACTCTAGATACTCTCATCTAGAAGAGTTAATCATGTAGTATTTATTCATAAGTTGGACATATAAACTAGAACTGAATTATGACAGTCCCCCAATCCAAGTCCTCAGTCAAACAATTCTTGTTGTTTCTCACAACAACTATACTCGATCCTTCAATTGAAAAATCGTTAATTCCAATATTCTCAAGTTCTAAATTCTCATCTTGGCGTACACAAGTTTTGACGTAAACTCATACGTATAACCTTGGTCCATCAGACTTAAATTACTGATGTCGATCAACACAAAGCGTTTTAATTAGTTCTAGTGTCATCCCACTAATCACAATGATAAGTCCCAAAGTGATAAACACAATTTCCAATAATAGACACATTATCACTAAGTTATAGTGCAATTAACAGTTTATAGTGTCTATAGGTTCGATAGATAGCTCTTAAAGTGTGTACCGCTGCTACCTGTCCAACCACTAACTGTCCATCATAAAATCAAAACATCATATACAATCTCAAGTCAGAGATGTTCTCATCACTTATTCTACATCATCATCCGGTCAGCAACTATCAGTGCTGACAAATAAAATTCTCAATTCTCTAGATTGTATGCAACTCAGCATTCAAAATCTCTAGATGATATGCGACTCAGCATTCAAATTCTCTACATTATATGCAAATCAGCATATTAAAATACTTAGAGATATAACCTCTAATTATCCCTGCTTAATAATCCATTACATGTATAAATCTCATTATCGAACATGTAAACATAGCAGGCAAGAGCATATAAAATCACATAGTCAGACACATGCACAAACAATCCATTTGTGTCTATTCTCAGTGTCCTAACTCTAGTTCGAGCATATCCCAGATATATGCTCTGATACCATAATGTGAGGGCCCGATCCTAATGTGGTGTTTAATTAACATATAATGATTAATTTGCGTAAACAGCGGAAGATTTATTTCAAATGTCTTGTCAAACGGCCCTAAAAATTTTTCGCTTTTAGGTGATACATATATACTGATACTGAAAATATATAATTCCAATTTCAAATTTAACATGTTGATCATCACATAATTACCAAGTATAACATCAACCGTTAGTAGCATAATTAAAATACAGATACTCGGGGCATACCCCGGTAAATTTAAAACAGAAGTCAAAATACTCTAACAACTACTGGGACTCAAAACATAAAGCATAACCTGAGCTCGCTCTCAAGGAGCTCCGGTATTCATCGATGCTTAACCTCGAGCATCCGCAGTACGTCTACCTGTACCACCTGCCATGCCCATACAACAAAGACATGACAGCCCCCCCGCGAAGGGGGTCAGAACCCAGTACGAGAAATAAATAGAATCACGTCAAGAATGACAAAGTATCATGCAATGCATACCATGTATGAATGCGATGTATGAATGGGTACAAAGAATCGAATCTCAAATACCAAATCGGAGTCCAAAGGAAGGTATCATCAAATCATCAAAGCTCGAGCAGAGGGTGACAGTATACGTACATTGCGCTAGGAAAACTCATCCTATGTACGTTACTGCATCCAGCCCTCGTGTCTAGGTCGAGTCGCACCTGCACGTGACTACAGTTACTACCTATACTGCCTGTCATCGCCATGCTCGTCGTACCCGACACTCAGAGTAAGTCAACTCAGTCAAATCATGGATATCAAAGGAATGATAGATCAATATGATATGCCCATGAATCATTTATGCATCAAATGACATATGCAACTCAATATATCATGCAATCTCATGTGAAAGTATATACAAATAATGTAATTTCACATATCATGTAATCCAAGACATTTATCATGTCATATAGTCACATAAGAATCATATAGTGACAAATAAGTCATATAAATCAAAGAATGACATATAAGGTCATACATTAGCATCATTACACGTCTTTGCCAGACGTCATGATAAAACTCATTTCAACGTACCTCGACCCAAGCTAATCTACCGAGACTTCTCGAGTCAACACCGGAATCTATTAACCTGGTCATAACAGTTCCAAATACAACATAATGTCACATACTAGTATTAACTTATCAAAATAAAACTCAAACTTAGACCCAAAACCAATTCTCTAAATTTCAGTCTGCGCAACTGTAGAGATCGGCTCATAACTTGTCCGATACCTAATAAACTCATATGGGTCCAATTTATTTTCAAAGCTACTCAAAATGAACATTTCATCAGTTCAACTCATCTTCAAATTCGTTCATTTAGCCTAGGTAAAATGGCCAAGAACAATCTGCTAGAAAAATAGGACAATTACCAAATTTCAGCTTGACCCAATTTTGTATAAAATTCATATTAAATTCATATGATGTCCAAATGACTTGAGGCTAGTGGGGAAATCACGAAAACTCAAAGTACTACAGTTCATATTTGAAGTCCAGAAGCTAGTTCGGTCATCTAGAGGCACATGCAAAGCAAAGTATGCCAGATTTAAAAATACTCATATTCTGTTTTGACAGAGTGAGCGGTTCTAGGGAAAATTGCATATCTTACACATGGAAACTCCAAACATGTAAGGCCAGTTTCTAATGCAATATAACCCAACATAAAACAAAACATCTCTTATGAGCTTTAAGCTAAACAATTCATCTTCATGTACATTATGTGAAAAACGTACAGCCTAAAAACTCGTATATCCCCTGCTTCCAGATTGTATAGTTGCTGGTAAAATTATCATAATTCTTTCATATGAGCTCTAAATTGAGTGAGGCCAATTTTAAATGCAAGATAACCTCGAATACTACAATACTTATTAGAGCCTAAAAATTCATATTCGTAGCATTTATTCCCAAAAATACGAATAACAAATGCATGAAACTCGCATGCAGTGAATTTCCAGATTTGACACATGTTGGTAGAACGACCATAACTTTTCCATCTTAAATCCAAATTAGCTGATTTCGGTGGACAGTTAAAGCTAACACATAATACTACAACTTGTTATAAGAGCTATATTTTCCAATTCGAAACGTAACTATGCTAAAAACGCGAAATATCAGACGGTTTATGCACTGGTTTTAGCAGACTACAATTGACAGCAACTTCTTCATGAATGAACACCATGGTTCGACCCTCAATCCTACATGCATGTTGATAAAACTCAAGGATGATGATATACCCTTCATTTATCTTCAATATTTGAAGCTTGATCATCCACAAAACCAAGCCAAGATCGAAAATCCTACACCAAAACTGCTGCCTACTCGAAAATCTTGCATGTACTTTCACAAAACTTGAAATTTCTTGGTGCATCTTGTTCCTCAAGATGAGTAGCACTCAAATCCATCTTTGCATGTGACATGCACTAACAATTTCAAGAGAAATATGGGGGAAAAAGGTGCTGGAATTTTCGAAACACAAGGTGGGAGATGATGGAGTGTTTCTAGTTTTAAGAGAGAGAGAGTTAGCTAAAAAAAATTTAAACCCAAAATCTGAAATGGCATGCATGGGGCGTGGGTTTCTATGCCCATTTGGCATTATTTTGAATTCATTTGATGTATTGTGGAATCCATGTGTCAATACATCACTACCTTTGCAAGATTATTGGTCCAAATCATGTATTAAACATGAGTTAAATTAATTAATGGCATGCGTTTTCCAAATGCCATGTGCTCATGCACTAAAACATGTTCCACTAGTTGGTTGACCCATCGTGGTCCGGAACACCTTAATTCAAAGTCTATACTTTTTATTATCCGGTTCGCTTAATCGTGGTTAATCCGGGTTAATTAGCATCGGGGCCTTACAATTTATGTTGAGAGCAGGGACAATTTAAAGGATCAAGTGTGGATCAACTGTGTACAGTAAGTGTTATTACATCTTATTGTTTTAAGAATGTATATTCATTGTGATTATGGATCTCATATGTATGCCCGTAGTGGCGATGAGATTATGGATGCCAGTGTTAGCAATGTGTATTGATGTATTGCTATTGTGTTAGCAATAAATATTGTTGTACCGCTATTGTGTTAGCGATGAATATTAATGATATGTTGATTGCAGATAGTAGTGAATGTTGTGTTATACAAACCATATCATTATTTCTTGGACACATGAGCTGTAGGCTCAAGGGAATATTGGAATGATCCATGGGAACGAGGAATTGAGGTAAACCATTTCGTTTGGTTTAACATGTTTAATATATGTGGATCGTGAATTATCTCAATTGATTTATACGGTTTATGATAATCAATTTAAATATGAGGAAGAATTGAGAATGAAATTAAAATGACATATAATATTTATAGGTTCATTGATTTTGTGGCAGAGACGAGATAACAGTGGGGTAATGATGATCAAATTAAATGATATTGGTTTATGAAAACTTGATTGTTTTGTATATTGTGAGACTAATGACTTATTAATCGTGTTATGTTGAGTTAAATATAACCATGTTGGAATGAGATTAATGAGTATGTCATGGAATGACGTGGGGTCACTATGAATGTCATATGTGGACATGTGATCATTGTGAACGTCACGAGTTGACGGGGAACTATCGTGAATGTCATGGATAAGTATGAGATTGTGATGTTATTCTCCGATGTGTAATGACGGTGATGATAAATAATCACGTGGTGATTAATGACGAGTTAGACACGTTATGGCAAACAAAATAATAACGTCATTAGGAGAATACTTGTGATATACTAACATTCATGATTAAATGATTTAGTGGGTTTTGACATTGAATTAGTAACTGAAAGGCATGTAAATGATTACGTATGCATGTAGTAATTACTAATGGATGTTCTAGTAATTGCTCGACAACAGATATTGGTTAGCTGATGGTAGACGACCAGACTGATGCATGAAGTCATGAATACTTACTACACTGTGATCTGTTGTCCATTCATGAAATGGTACTCTATTGAATAAATAATTGAAGAGTATTACGTCGTTGAGGGAATTAATGTTCGATGATGGAAACATTATGAATAGCAAAATGCGTAAATGACAAGGCACATGGTTGTGTTATGAGTATTTGAGAAATACTAATGAGTTTATTTTGTACTTGTCCCATGACAGATGATAGTTGGGTGACGAAATGCGGAAGTTGATGCTTAAGAGCATGTGAGTACTGTGACGAGCATAATAATATGATGCTATTGTGTATTGTAGATGATTCCATCTAGAAAGGTATGATACGAATTATTCGATATTGATGTTGACGCCTTGTTTTAGATGGAGTATAATCGTGACATAGGAATATTGATGTTAGGCCATTCATCATGATTTGATATTGATGATTTGTGGCTGTTGGTGCGTATGATGTGGATATATATGTGAGAATTACTAATGGGTTTTCTATTATTACTTTGCACCAGATAATAGCCAGGAGATGATATATGAGAGGTTGATGTATAAGGACTCTAGAACACCGCTACTTCATACGGACAATGGTGGTGACGTGGTGATGTTGGTATAAGTTGCATACAATTGCAACCACACAGTGATTATATGATGTGTACTATGATGAAAGTAAACTGCGGCGGATTTAGACCTTGTGCGAGGAATACCAATGCGAGTACACAGGTATTGAAGTATGACAAGAAGTGCTTGATTTCTAAACACTGTAAGTGTTGGGTTTTATGAATTATTAGCAATTCTCTTGATAAGTTAATTATAGGAATGAGCTTTTAAAATGTAAATAAAGTAGAACATGGTTAGTATGTTGTTATTGCGATATTGAATGCTAATGTTGGAATGTGGTAAAGAGATGTGATTTGTAGTCTTACCATTGTTGGTGTAATGGGGCACATGTGTGAGCCGTGATGATTTGGATGATTGTTATCCTACAGACGATCAAGTCACTATCTTGAATTGTATACCGGTACGTGAATTTTACTGTTGGCTTTTATGGTAATCATGCATTTTAAATTTCGAGGACGAAATTTTATTAGTTGGGGAGAATTTTGATGTCCGAAATAATTATTAATTGTCAAATGGATTTAATCATGATATTTATATGATGTGTTGGGATTTAATTCTTGGGTATCGGATCTTGGGGGGGGAGTTGGGATAAATGATTCCGGGATTGAATTTAGAATGTTAATTAAATCCAAGGAAATTCTTTAAATTCATGAGAATATAATTTTGGCCCGGAATTGGAATAAATAATTATGGGAAGAGCGTGTATTTTGATTTAAAATTTAATTTAAGGAGATCCTTAATTTCTTGGGATTGTCATCTTGGTTTGGGATTAGAATAAATAATTCTGGATTGAACTTGTATTGTAAATTAAATTAAGGAGATCTTGTAATAATAAACTATTGAGAATTAGATTAAAATAATTTAATTGTGATGAGATGATAAATGGATGGTGGGGATTAAACCTAGGGTTAAGTTTATAACCTCATCTTCTCCCCTAAATTCACACACCCACCGATTTTCCTCCTTTCCCCACCATTTCTCACGCCGTCTTCACTCCTAGCTCAGAAGGACGATTTTTGCTTCGTTTCAGACGTGTTTCTCGATTGGGTTTGTGTATGAACAATACTACTTGGTCTTGTGGTTATTTACTTCTCTTGTATTGTGGGTTTTTGTGATATTTTAGTACGATTTTGAGGCTTTCGTTTGTTCGAAAATCTTGCAGTTTTGTGTTCAAAATCATGCAGTTTAAGTTCGAAAATCTGTGGTGTTTTGGCTCGATTTCATATTGCTATGGTTCGAAACATTCCTGATCTTATGTGGCTCGATTTGTTGCTTTTGATTCGAAAATTTCTACTGCATTTTGACTTGAAATCTGATGCTATTGTGGTCGAAAATTTGATGTTATTTGGCTCGAATTATACAATGCTTTTGGGAAGATTTTTGTGCGTTTCTGGGACAGGAAATTACACAATGTTGATTCGAGAATCTGCTGTCTTTTTACCCATAAAACTGCTGCTTTTATGTTTAAAAATCTGTTGAAATGTGGTTCGAAATCTTGCTGTTTGTACTCGATTTCCTGCTGTATTTGGTCCTAAAACATTGCTATGTTTGGCTTGATCTTTCTACTGCATTGGATTTGATCCCTTGGGTTGATCCTTTGCTGTGTATGACTCGATTTTTCTGTTGCAAATGGTTTAAGTATGATGATGTCTTGGATTGAATCAGACTTACTGAAATGTATAGAAATGATGCTGAAAAGGGTTGAATTTAGCTATTGAATTGAATCAAAAATTGTGTTGTTTGGATGTACTCCAACTTATATTAAGATGTGTGGGTGCTATGTCTATAATAACATGTATTGGGATGTGTATATGCTACGGATTGTGAGGGGTCTAATTATAACTCACTTTGTTGATAATGGATTGCTGAAAATGAATTGTTGAGTTTTGTCTTGGCTTAGTATTTTTATTGGTTAAAAGATGAAGACAAAATCATGCTCATGAGGTGTTTGATAATGTGTCTAAATGGTGTTCAAGTGTTGGCCTAAAGCATTGATCATTTGGTGGTGAAAATCCCATACTTTCAAACTTAAAAGCATTATAGTTTCTTGGTGGGTGTTGGTCAATGGTATGAGATATTTATACCTTTGAGTTTGAGTAGTAGTGTGAATAGATGTTAATATGTGTTATAAACATGTATTAAAGTGTATATTAATGAATATAATTGCTTGTGTGCAATAACATGATTTGGAGACTTTACTGAGTATTTGAATGACGAATGTATGAACTAACTGTGTAGTTGATTTGAGTAATATAGATTGTATTGATTATGTGATAATGTCAATTTTATTGAGCTATCGATTCACGGTATTAAATTGGGAGTTGGAATTACCTATTGCTAATATTGAATTGATATTCGATATAGATATTCCATGAACTTCTGGAAGTCAAGGATAGCTTGTTCATGTTGTCGACTATAAGGTACGTGGTGAGTTACGAGCAGGTATACCCAGTATTTATATATTCATGTATACATGTATTTTGAATGTGATGTCTAAGGTTCAGTGTTTGAGTTTGATAATTGAGTTTAATACACGTGGAATGGTGGATACGTCGATGTACGTGATCCGGGTATACGAGTTGATTATAGATGCCTTTGGCATGATCGATATACGAAGTGGTTGAGAATGAGGTTTATTGGTAAGTAGAGCTGCCTTCGAGATAAGATTCGTCATGATCCAGTATAAATGATAAATTGTGGTTATGTCGTTTATTGCATTGATGAGTATCATGGTTTGAATAATGATATTGAACATGATGTTTATGCAAGTATATAAGATTGAAACAGGAACAGTTCGTGATAGCTATGCCGGTTCGGTATTGTAACAGGGAGTATACTTTATGAGTTTTGAATAATCTAAATTGTTGCATTACAATTTCGTATATTGATTTGTGAATGAATATTGAGTTGGAGTATGCTCACCTATGTGGGGGTTGTTTCTGTTGAAACAGGTACAACAGGTACTAAGCTACTTTGGGATATTGGTTCGAGCTTTGTTGGATCATGCCGCTTCCAGAAGCGTATATGAGTGTGGGTAAATAGGATACGCTATTTATTCAGTTAGATTGGTATTCATTTATTTGTTGCTCGTATGTGAGCAACTGGAAGCATGTATATGGACTGTATAAGGGTGTTGAAGCCCACTTTTGATGTCTTCTTAGTATAGTGTTTTCCCTGGCTGGGAACTTATTTAGGGTTTTGTTTTTTTTTAAGTATTGGGTGTTTTCCCTGGCTAGGAGTTACTGTGTGATGTGTTTCATATTTGGATAGTCCAATTTATGGGGAGACTCTGCCCAAATTTTTATAAAAGTGATGGGGAATATACGAAGCATGTAATGATTCTTTTAATGAATGAAAATTTTCACATGCATACGACGTCATAAATGCTTAAATGTCGTCTTTGAGAGTTGGGGCCTTACATTAGTGGTATCAGAGCAGTGGTTGCTCATTTGGACTATTAAGGGCCTAGGAACTTGTTCATAGGAATTGGTAGCACATAATTATACATGATGGTATTAATGTTGTGTGACACAACTAATTGCTTATGTGCTTTTACGATATGGAAAATGGTATTACTAATCATTGTGGTTGCAGGAATCGTGTAGAGTGCGATGGGATGGCATTAACGGTAATGTCTGGCACTCCATATGTTATGTGCTAAGGAATCTGATTTTGTAGGAAAATCAGGAAATGGGAAACATGATGTGCTGTCTAAGGACAGGAATGGTTGACAGCAGACAGTGGAATATTGTGGTATGATTTCAATTGTTATTGAATATGCAATGAGTTACATTAGCGTCCTACTACGGGTATATCATCAGCGATGGATCATAATATTTGCCGCTGTCATGTCGAAGCGATGTACATGCCGCTGTCATTGTCGAAGCGAGGGATATTATTGAGCCGCCGATATGACGTAGTAGGATTTGTGAATTGTTGTG
Source organism: Haberlea rhodopensis (assembly GCA_907163345.1). Taxonomy (NCBI): domain Eukaryota; kingdom Viridiplantae; phylum Streptophyta; class Magnoliopsida; order Lamiales; family Gesneriaceae; genus Haberlea; species Haberlea rhodopensis. The sequence goes on along the minus strand of CAJQUN010000127.1, from coordinate 1,606,210 downwards.
TTAACCTTGTTACAGGTATATGGAGCTAGTGGAAAATTCCGATGGTTGTTATATTCGAGCGAGGGAGGTACTTGCTGCTGTCATATGAAGCGATGGTAGTATGATATTTGCCGCAGTCATGTCAAAGCGATGTACATGCCGCTGTCATTGTCGAAGCGAGGGATATCATATGATGCCGCTATATATCGGAGCGAGGGGTCCTAAAATTCCGCTGTTATAACAAGACCAGAACAGCCACATTATCGATATTCGAGTGAGGAATGAAGTACATACCACCGTCATGTCGAAGCGATGATGCCGCTGTCGTGTCGAAGCGATGATACATGCCGCTGTCATGTCGAAGCGATGATGCCGCTGTCATGACGTAGCGACGCGATCGGGTACAAAGTTCTGCATGTAATGTGAGCCACCTCTTGGGTCCGAAAGGAACAAAGTGCTACATGCATGTGAGTACCTCTTGAGTCCTTGATCTGTTCCGCTGATTTTATGGCGATGGTTCATGCCGCCAGGTATATCGAGCGATGGTTCATGCCGCAATATTATAGGCGATGGTTATTCCGCCAGGTACGTGTATAGCGATGTCTCTTTCCGCTATGTTATTGGCGATGGCTCATGCCGCCGGACATGTGTTTAGCGATGGTGCATTCCGCTGATTCCATGGCGATGGTTCTTGCCGCTGATCATATACATAGCGACGTCTCATTCCGCAATTCTGTTGATGATGAGTATATCAATTTATGTATTGATATGAAATCATATTTTGTGGAATATTTATGTTGAGAGCAGGGACAATTTAAAGGATCAAGTGTGGATCAACTGTGTACAGTAAGTGTTATTACATCTTATTGTTTTAAGAATGTATATTCATTGTGATTATGGATATCATATGTATGCCCGTAGTGGCGATGAGATTATGGATGCCAGTGTTAGCAATGGGTATTGATATATTGCTATTGTGTTAGCAATAAATATTGTTATACCGCTATTGTGTTAGCGATGAATATTAATGATATGTTGATTGCAGATAGTAGTGAATGTTGTGTTATACAAACCATATCATTATTTCTTGGACACATGAGCTGTAGGCTCAAGGGAATATTGGAATGATCCATGGGAACGAGGAAATGAGGTAAACCATTTCGTTTGGTTTAACATGTTTAATATATGTGGATCGTGAATTATCTCAATTGATTTATACAGTTTATGATAATCAATTTAAATATGAGGAAGAATTGAGAATGAAATTAAAATGACATATAATATTGATAGGTTCATTGATTTTGTGGCAGAGATGTAAGGACCCTAATCCTTAAGTGCGGAATCAAGGCATAATAGAGCTAATAAAATGATTAGAGTATAAAAGAACATGTTGAGTCTACGAGCTTAAGCATTTACATGCCAAAATAAAGGACTACCAAAAGGATTAATTACATTCCAATCAATGAATGTGTTCAACTATAGTTTTATACTACTCCTAGAGTAGATACTATCCAAAAATAATCCTGTCCTTTCTGCCTCAAAAGAATGCTTCTCAAGCTCACCACCTCAACCCGTTCAAGCCCTTCTATCATGCCAAAAAGGTACCTACAAGGACAACCCCCAAACATGAGCAATAATAATCATTCATATTCAACACAATATGAAGATAAAGCGTAAATGCATAATCATATTAAAACACTTCCTGTTTTCCCCATGCATTTCAAACGCTTCCCGTTTGGTTGTCCCTGTACCATAACTCATGAGTATAATCAACAGATTATTTTAAATGGTCCAAACATGTCATGAACATAAACCATTTCATCAATATACCAAGTACTGATCCTCAATCCCTAGTCTGTCCATCACAATGTATTTTAATGCCCCTCGCTTATTTACATATAGACGGCATAGGATAACCTCGCTTCAATGGAGATGCGGGACTCCCACCCCTCGCCTCTCATTGAGCGGCAAATACCCTTTCCTCGTCCTATATGATAACCACGCTCAAATGTGACATGCGGCGCTCCCACCCCTCGCTTCACATTTAGCGGAACCAAACCAAATAGCGGCAAGCATTAAAATCATCAAGGGATGACCACGACTCATGGGATGTGCACCAATAATCATATGCATCTATAAACATCATGCATAACATGTATTTTCATCCACTATGCAATACCACATATATACTTGCATCCACAATGCATAAACAATAAGTATATAAGATACATGTACCGTTGGGGTGCCCGTACGTCCACTACGTACCTTTCCAAAATGTAGGATATGGTAGGACTTCAATGCCTTGGCTGTGTTGCCACCTGGGATGGTTCTACACATTCACACAAATCAATATTAGAACCCAATAATAGTCCAATCCCAAAAATCCTACAAAAAAAATCCAAAAATACCAAATTTTGGCTTTCGCGATCGATCGCCCATCACGGCGATCGATCGCCAAACCTCACTGTCCGAGACCAACATTTTTCACCCTTCGGCGATCGATCGCCACCCCTGGCGCGATCGATCGCCAGACCCGCCGATCGATCGCCCAAGAGTGGCGATCGATCGCCAAGCGCTGGCAAAACTCACTGCCTGGGCGCGATCGATCGCCTGGAAAGGGGCGATCGATCGCCAACCTCTGTTACCCGAAAAACTCCATTTTTGCACCTCAAAATCATTCCAATCCACCCCAACACTTAAACCAACCAACCAACAACATAAATATCAACATAAATCACCAAAATATACTTCAAAACAAGTATAAATCTAACCCTTAACCAAAACCACAACAACCCACACAAACCCATTTCAAAATCATTAAAAACCCTTCCAAAACTAACCCAAACACAATAAAAATGATAATGAGGCATCCATACCTCTTGGGTACCTCAAATCACCCAATAATCTTCACAAATCAAGACTTTTGGAAGGTTTTCTCTTCAACCCTAAGCTCAAGCTCGAAAATGGAAGAAGGAAAAGGGTTTGTGGGTTTTGATTTGGTAAAGTGAAAGTGATTTGGTAAAGTGGGGTTGGGGATAAAAGGGGATTGGGTTAATTTAATTAAAAGCATACCAAAATAATTCCATGGTGTATAAAACACCCCAATATGATATTTTTCAAAGCATTTACTCATAATGCACCAAATATCAATTAAATACATGATTTCTAATCAATTGCTACCAATGGCAAATAAATCATGCTTCCAATAATATTTACCCGACATGCACCACATGCACCCTGAAATGCCACCCCGGGTCACCCTATCCACATGACCATGCATTTCCACATAAGGTAAATAAATTCCAACACATAATTAATCATAATAAACACAATTAATGCACTAAATGCAATTAACCATTTCAGGGATATCACAATACTCCCCTACTTATAAGATTTCGTCCTCGAAATCACATGCACTTACCCCAAAAGGAAACTAAACATAAACACATACCAGAGAAAAGTTCCGGGTAGTGCTGCACCATATGCCGCTCCGTCTCCCACGTAGCCTCCTCGACACCCCTGCGATCCCACTGAACCTTGATCATAGGTATCACTTTGTTCCGAAGCCTACGGTCTGCTCGATCTAGAATTCTGACAGGCCGTTCCACATAAGATACATCTGATTCCAACTGAACTTCGGAAGGCTGCAACACGTGCGACGGATCCGGCTCATACTTCCGCAACATAGACACATGAAACACGTCATGTATCCCAGATAAAGAAGGCGGCAAAGCCAGTCGGTAAGCTAAGGTGCCAATGCGCTGCAAAATCTCGTACGGTCCAACATACCTCGGAGACAATTTCCCGCGCATCCCAAATCGCACAACGCCTCTGAAAGGCGAGATCTTCAAAAAGACCTTATCTCCCAACTGAAATTCCAACGGTCTCCGCCGTTTGTTTGCATAAGCTGCCTGTCTGTCCTGAGCCGCTTTCATTTTCTGCCTTATTACCTTTATCTTTTCTTCCATTTCCCGAATCAACTCCGGTCCTCCGACCGATTTGCGGTCCAAATCATCCCAACACAAGGGTGATCTACACCGCCTGCCATAAAGAGCTTCAAACGGAGCCATCTGAATACTCACCTGGTAGCTATTGTTATACGAAAACTCTACCAAATGCACTGAATCCTGCCAAGAGGCATCGAACTCCAAAACACAAGCTCTTAACATGTCCTTGAGCGTCTGAATAGTGCGCTCAGTCTGGCCATCCGTCTGAGGATGATAAGCAGTGCTCAATCGGACTTCAGTTCCCAAGGCTGACTGAAGACCTTCCCAGAAATGAGATGTGAATCGCGGATCTCGATCTGACACTATAGAAACGGGAATCCCATGCAATCTCACCACATCTCTAATATACAACTGCGTCATCCTCAAAAATGTGAAAGTCATGCTATAGGGGATAAAATGAGCCACCTTGGTCAATCGATCCACAATCACCCAAATAGCATCGAAGCCTGAAGCACTCCTCGGCAAATGAGTCACGAAGTCCATGGAAATGTGCTCCCACTTCCACTTCGGTATCTCCAAGCTTCTCAGCTCGCCGCCAGGTCTCTGTCTCTCTGCCTTAACCTGCTGGCAGATCAAACACCTCTTCACAAAAGCGACGACATCTGATTTCATCCTTTTCCACCAAAATGACCACGCAAATCTCTGTACATCTTCTTCCCGCCAGGGTGGATGCTAAGTCTGCTACTGTGAGCTCGCTCCAAGATCCCCTTACGCAACTCCGGCGTGCTTGGAACCACCCATCGGTCACCCAATCTCAAAGACCCGTCATCGGCCACTCTGAACTTCGTTGGCTGACCAAGATGCACTAAAGATAACCACCTCTGAACCTCGTCATCTGACCTCTGAGCTCTCCTGATGTCCTCATAGATATCTGGCTCAGCTAACAAGGTCGATACATACACAGGCGATGCATCAATGTCGAAGTCATAGCCCAGATGGCAATAGGAGGTCATCATAGCAGACAAATGAATGACGTCCTCAGCAGAACTCCTCACTTTCCGGCTCAAAGCATCTGCTGTCAAATTGGCCTTCCCCGGATGGTACTCTATCTCGCAATCATAGTCCTTGAGTAGGTCCATCCACCTCCTCTGCCTCATGTTCAGCTCTGCCTGAGTGAATAAAAATTTGAGGCTCTTGTGATCCGTGTATATGGTGAATGAAGTCCCATATAAGTAATGTCTCCAGATCTTCAGGGCGAAGATGATAGCCGCCAATTCCAAGTCATGAACTGGATATCTGGTCTCATGCGGCTTCAACTGCCTCGATGCATAAGCTACCACATGCTTATCTTGCATCAGAACACACCCAAGGCCCTGAAGCGATGCGTCAGTATACAGAACAAATCTGGAGTTCTCCATAGGGATCACTAACACTGGCGCCGTCGTCAAGCGGTGCTTCAACTCCTGGAAGCTCTCCTCACAAGCTTCTAACCAAAAGAAAGGCACTCCCTTCTGGGTCAACTGAGTCAGCGGCTTGGCAATCTTCGAAAACCCTCGACAAAGCGCCGATAATACCCGGCCAAACCAAGAAAACTCCGAATCTCTGGCACAGAAGTGGGGGCAGCCCACTCCATCACAGCCTCAATCTTCTTGGGATCTACAGATATCCCGCTGCTCGATATGACATGCCCCAGAAACACTACACTGCTCAGCCAAAATTCACACTTACTGAGCTTAGCATATAACTGATGCTCCCTGAGAATCTGAAGCACTGTCCTCAAGTGTTTCACATGCTCCTCCTCGCTCCGGGAGTAGATGAGAATGTCGTCAATAAACACAATGACGAACTGATCAAGATACTGCTGAAACACTCTGTTCATCAGACTCATGAAGACTGCTGGAGCATTCGTCACACCGAACGGCATCACTAGGAACTCATAATGTCCATATCGGGTCCGGAACGCTGTCTTCTGCACATCTTCCTCTCTGACCCGAATCTGATGATACCCGGATCTCAAGTCAATCTTGCTATACACCCTGGTACCTTGCAACTGATCAAACAGATCGTCGATCCTTGGAAGAGGATACTTGTTCTTCACTGTAGCCTTATTCAGTTGCCGGTAATCGATACACAACCGCATCGAGCCGTCCTTCTTCTTCACAAAGAGAACTGGTGCGCCCCATGGCGACACGCTCGGGCGTATATATCCCTTGTCCAAGAGATCCTGCAACTGTTCTTTCAACTCTCTCAGCTCAGTCGGTGCCATCCTATAAGGTGCACGGGAGATAGCGGATGTCCCTGGCAACAGCTCGATCCCAAACTCGACTTCCCTAGCCGGTGGGAATCCTGGGATCTCTTCTGGAAATACATCAGCGAACTCTGCCACTACTGGTACATCCTCAACTCTGAGTTCTTTACTCTTCCCAGACGTGTCCACGGTATAAATGAGATAACCCGTGTGTCCACGTTCCAACAACTGAGTCATCTTGATCGCTGAAATCAACGGAATCTTCGCACGAGAACCGTTGCCATAGAAAGTCCACTGACTGCCCAACTCGGGTCTGAACTTCACTGTCCTCTGTCGGCAATCTACCACTGCCTGATATCTGTTCAGAACATCTATACCCAAGATGCAGTCGAAGTCTGACATACCCAGCACAATCAAGTCTGATCTCAATTCGTTGCCCTCAAAATAAATGAGGCAGTCTGCCATAAACTGATCAGTAACAACATTTCTTCCAGTGGGTGTCGAGACAAGGAGAGGCGTGGGTAAAGAAGACGTGCGCATATGGTGTCTTTCCACAAAACCCACCGATACAAAAGAATGGGAGGCACCTGTATCGATCAAAATAAAAGCAGGGTACGTAAATAAATGACACGTACCGGCAATCACCTCCTCTGGGGCTGCCTGGGCCTGCTCCCTGGTCAGTGCATATACCTGCCCCTGGGGTGGTCCTACTGTCTGACCTCCCGATGGTCGAGGCCCAAACTGCTGCCTCTGCTGCACTGTCCGATCATCAAATCTCGGCATGTTGCCCTGATACTCTGACTGTCCTCCCCGTGTGGGGCAATACCGAGCAATGTGGCCCATCTTGCCACAGATATAACATGCAGGACACTTGTTTGAAGAATGTGGCCCTCCACAATTGTTGCACCTCGGCTCTCCCGACCTATCCCCTTGTGAAGATCCTCTATTGGCCGACCAATTACCCTTCTTGTTATCCTGCTTCTGTCCAAAGTGTTTCTTTCCACCATACCTTGAAGATGAAGAGGCACCACGGGGTTTAAATGGCTCACCCCGAGGCCTCAAACTGTCACTAGTCTGCCTCTGTTGCGGTACCGGTGGTGGCATGGCGTAAGCTCCCACTCCTAGCTCAGCAAGCTCCGCTCTTGTAAGAGCGTCATCAAAAGAGGTTGGGTTATTAGTGATAACCCGGTCATAGAGCTCCGGTCGCAATCCCTTCATAAAGTTCCTCATCTTAGCGTGTCCACTGGTGGCAATGTGGGGAACGTATCTCAACAACGAAGAGTACCGTGTGGCATAGTCTGCCACCGTCATGTTCCCCTGCCTCAGACTTGTAAATTCATCCTCCTTTGTCTGTCTTGCTGCCGCGGAGAAGTACCGATTCAGAAACCTAGTCCTGAAGAGAGTCCAGTCAATCACAGCACCCAGTGCTCTCATTTCCATCACTGTGCTCCTCCACCACATCAGAGGTTTCTTGGCTAATTGAAACTCCGCTAGCCTCAGCCAAGCTGTCACAGCACAAGGAGCCGATACGAAGATCTGCTCAAGTCTTTCCAACCACTCTTCAGCCTCTTCTCCGGACTCTGTCCCCTCAAACCGGGGCGGATGATAAGAGAGAAATTGTGTCAAGCTAATCTCACCCGGTAACAGCAACTGAACCACTGGTTCCATTCCTACAGTCGGTGGAGGTAGAGGGTTTGTCTGTCCAACACTAGCATTCATGCTCCCCATATCACCGACTTCCTCATTAGCAGCCATGCTGTAACACAAATGTTAACAACAATTCCAAAGCAATACGTGATATACCGTTAGATAACAGGAGTGATATAAGCATGTTAGTATAACAAGATATACAAAATATGCACCACATGCATAAACATGCTTGAAATGTAAGCACCTAGCCTATCATGCTAAGGCTACCCTTCACTCGTTCCCGGGTTCTCTAACCACTGCTCTGATACCACTAATGTAAGGACCCTAATCCTTAAGTGCGGAATCAAGGCATAATAGAGCTAATAAAATGATCAGAGTATAAAAGAACATGTTGAGTCTACGAGCTTAAGCATTTACATGCCAAAATAAAGGACTACCAAAAGGATTAATTACATTCCAATCAATGAATGTGTTCAACTATAGTTTTATACTACTCCTAGAGTAGATACTATCCAAAAATAATCCTGTCCTTTCTGCCTCAAAAGAATGCTTCTCAAGCTCACCACCTCAACCCGTTCAAGCCCTTCTATCATGCCAAAAAGGAACCTACAAGGACAACCCCCAAACATGAGCAATAATAATCATTCATATTCAACACAATATGAAGATAAAGCGTAAATGCATAATCATATTAAAACACTTCCTGTTTTCCCCATGCATTTCAAACGCTTCCCGTTTGGTTGTCCCTGTACCATAACTCATGAGTATAATCAACAGATTATTTTAAATGGTCCAAACATGTCATGAACATAAACCATTTCATCAATATACCAAGTACTGATCCTCAATCCCTAGTCTGTCCATCACAATGTATTTTAATGCCCCTCGCTTATTTACATATAGACGGCATAGGATAACCTCGCTTCAATGGACTGCGGGACTCCCACCCCTCGCCTCTCATTGAGCGGCAAATACCCTTTCCTCGTCCTATATGATAACCACGCTCAAATGTGACATGCGGCGCTCCCACCCCTCGCTTCACATTTAGCGGAACCAAACCAAATAGCGGCAAGCATTAAAATCATCAAGGGATGACCACGACTCATGGGATGTGCACGAATAATCATATGCATCTATAAACATCATGCATAACATGTATTTTCATCCACTATGCAATACCACATATATACTTGCATCCACAATGCATAAACAATAAGTATATAAGATACATGTACCGTTGGGGTGCCCGTACGTCCACTACGTACCTTTCCAAAATGTAGGATATGGTAGGACTTCAATGCCTTGGATGTGTTGCCACCTGGGATGGTTCTACACATTCACACAAATCAATATTAGAACCCAATAATAGTCCAATCCCAAAAATCCTACAAAAAAAAATCCAAAAATACCAAATTTTGGCTTTCGCGATCGATCGCCCATCACGGCGATCGATCGCCAAACCTCACTGTCCGAGACCAACATTTTTCACCCTTCGGCGATCGATCGCCACCCCTGGCGCGATCGATCGCCAGACCCGCCGATCGATCGCCCAAGAGTGGCGATCGATCGCCAAGCGCTGGCAAAACTCACTGCCTGGGCGCGATCGATCGCCTGGAAAGGGGCGATCGATCGCCAACCTCTGTTACCCGAAAATCTCCATTTTTGCACCTCAAAATCATTCCAATCCACCCCAACACTTAAACCAACCAACCAACAACATAAATATCAACATAAATCACCAAAATATACTTCAAAACAAGTATAAATCTAACCCTTAACCAAAACCACAACAACCCACACAAACCCATTTCAAAATCATTAAAAACCCTTCCAAAACTAACCCAAACACAATAAAAATGATAATGAGGCATCCATACCTCTTGGGGACCTCAAATCACCCAATAATCTTCACAAATCAAGACTTTTGGAAGGTTTTCTCTTCAACCCTAAGCTCAAGCTCGAAAATGGAAGAAGGAAAAGGGTTTGTGGGTTTTGATTTGGTAAAGTGAAAGTGATTTGGTAAAGTGGGGTTGGGGATAAAAGGGGATTGGGTTAATTTAATTAAAAGCATACCAAAATAATTCCATGGTGTATAAAACACCCCAATATGATATTTTTCAAAGCATTTACTCATAATGCACCAAATATCAATTAAATACATGATTTCTAATCAATTGCTACCAATGGCAAATAAATCATGCTTCCAATAATATTTACCCGACATGCACCACATGCACCCTGAAATGCCACCCCGGGTCACCCTATCCACATGACCATGCATTTCCACATAAGGTAAATAAATTCCAACACATAATTAATCATAATAAACACAATTAATGCACTAAATGCAATTAACCATTTCAGGGATATCACAAGAGACAAGATAACAGTGGGGTAATGATGATCAAATTAAATGATATAGGTTTATAAAAACTTGATTGTTTTGTATATTGTGAGACTAATGACTTATTAATCGTGTTATGTTGAGTTAAATATAACCATGTTGGAATGGGATTAATGAGTATGTCATGGGATGACGTGAGGTCACTATGAATGTCATATGTGGACATGTGATCATTGTGAACGTCACGAGTTGACGGGGAACTATCGTGAATGTCATGGATAAGTATGAGATTGTGATGTTATTCTCCGATGTGTAATGACGGTGATGATAAATAATCACGTGGTGATTAATGACGAGTTAGACACGTTATGGCAAACAAAATAATAACGTCATTAGGAGAATACTTGTGATATACTAACATTCATGATTAAATGATTTAGTGGGTTTTGACATTGAATTAGTAACTGAAAGGCATGTAAATGATTACGTATGCATGTAGTAATTACTAATGGGTGTTCTAGTAATTGCTTGACAACATATATTGGTTAGCTGATGGTATACGACCAGACTGATGCATGAAGTCATGAATACTTACTACACTGTGATCTGTTGTCCATTCATGAAATGGTACTCTATTGAATAAATAATTGAAGAGAATTACGTCATTGAGGGAATTAATGTTTGATGATGGAAACATTATGAATATCAAAATGCGTAAATGACAAGGTATGTGGTTGTGTTATGAGTATTTGAGAAATACTAATGAGTTTATTTTGTACTTGTCCCGTGACAGATGATAGTTGGGTGACGAAATGCGGAAGTTGATGCTTAAGAGCATGTGAGTACTGTGACGAGCATAATAATATGATGCTATTGTGTATTGTAGATGATTCCATCTAGAAAGGTATGATACGAATTATTCGATATTGATGTTGACGCCTTGTTTTAGATGGAGTATAATCGTGACATAGGAATATTGATGTTAGGCCATTCATCATGATTTGATATTGATGATCTGTGGCTGTTGGTGCGTATGATGTGGATATATATGTGAGAATTACTAATGGGTTTTCTAGTAATTACTTTGCACCAGATAATACCCAGGAGATGATATATGAGAGGTTGATATGTAAGGACTCTAGAGCACCGCTACTTCATACGGACAATGGTGGTGACGTGGTGATGTTGGTATAAGTTGCATACAATTGCAACCAGACAGTGATTATATGATGTGCACTATGATGAAAGTAAACTGCGGCGGATTTAGACCTTGTGCGAGGAATACCAATGCGAGTACACAGGTACTGAAGTATGACAAGAAGTGCTTGATTTCTAAACACTGTAAGTGTTGGGTTTTATGAATTATTAGCAATTCTCTTGATAAGTTAATTATAGGAATGAGCTTTTAAAATGTAAATAAAGTTGAACATGGTTAGTATGTTGCTATTGCGATATTGAATGCTAATGTTGGAATGTGGTAAAGTGATGTGATTTGTAGTCTTACCATTGTTGGTGTAATGGGGCACATGTGTGAGCCGTGATGATTCGGATGACTGTTATCCTACAGACGATCAAGTCACTATCTTGAATTGTATACCGGTACGTGAATTTTACTGTTGGCTATTATGGTAAGCATGCATTTTAAATTTCGAGGACGAAATTTAAAATGTTGGGGAGAATTGTGATGTCCGGAATAATTATTAATTGTCAAATGGATTTAATCATGATATTTATATGATGTGTTGGGATTTAATTCTTGGGTATCGGATCTTGGGGCGGAGTTGGGATAAATGATTCCGGGATTGAATTTAGAATGTTAATTAAATCCAAGGAAATTCTTTAAATTCATGAGAATATAATTTTGGCCCGGAATTGGAATAAATAATTATGGGAAGAGCATGTATTTTGATTTAAAATTTAATTTAAGGAGATTCTTAAATTCTTGGGATTGTCATCTTGGTTTGGGATTAAAATAAATAATTCTGGATTGAACTTGTATTGTAAATTAAATTAAGGAGATCTTGTAATAATAAACTATTGAGAATTAGATTAAAATAATTTAATTGTGATGAGATGATAAATGGATGGTGTGGATTAAACCTAGGGTTAAGTTTATAACCTCATCTTCTCCCCTAAATTCCCACACCCACCGATTTTCCTCCTTTCCCCACCATTTCTCACGCCGTCTTCACTCCTAGCTCAGAAGAACGATTTTTGCTTCGTTTCAGACGTGTTTCTCGATTGGGTTTGTGTATGAACAATACTACTTGGTCTTGTGGTTATTTTCTTCACTTGTATTGTGGGTTTTTGTGATATTTTAGTACGATTTTGAGCCTTTCTTTTGTTCGAAAATCTTGCAGTTTTGTGTTCGAAAATCTTGCAGTTTAAGTTCGAAAATCTGTGGTGTTTTGGCTCTTGCTATGGTTCGAAACATTCCTGATCTTATGTGGCTCGATTTGTTGCTTTTGATTCGAAAATTTCTACTGCATTTTGACTTGAAATCTGATGCTATTGTGGTTGAAAAATCTGATGCTATTTGGCTCGAATTATACAATGCTTTTGGGAAGATTTTTGTGCGTTTCTGGGACAGGAAATTACACAATGTTGATTCGAGAATCTGTTGTCTTTTTACCCATAAAACTGCTGCTTTTATGTTTAAAATCTGTTGACATGTGGTTCGAAATCTTGCTGTTTGTACTCGATTTCCTGCTGTATTTGGTCCTAAAACATTGCTATGTTTGGCTTGATCTTTCTACTGCATTGGATTTGATCCCTTGGGTTGATCCTTTGCTGTGTATGACTCGATTTTTCTGTTGCAAATGGTTTAAGTATGATGATGTCTTGGATTGAATCAGACTTACTGAAATGTATAGAAATGATGCTGAAAAGGGTTGAATTTAGCTATTGAATTGAATCAAAAATTGTGTTGTTTGGATGTACTCCAACTTATATTAAGATGTGTGGGTGCTATGTCTATAATAACATGTATTGGGATGTGTATATGCTATGGATTGTGAGGGGTCTAATTATAACTCACTTTGTTGATAATGGATTGCTGAAAATGAATTGTTGAGTTTTGTCTTGGCTTAGTATTTTTATTGGTTAAAAGATGAAGACAAAATCATGCTCATGAGGTGTTTGATAATGTGTCTAAATGGTGTCAAGTGTTGGCCTAAAGCATTGATCATTTGGTGGTGAAAATCCCATACTTTCAAACTTAAAAGCATTATAGTTTCTTGGTGGGTGTTGGTCAATGGTATGAGATATTTATACCTTTGAGTTTGAGTAGTAGTGTGAATAGATGTTAATATGTGTTATAAACATGTATTAAAGTGTATATAATGAATATAATTGCTTGTGTGCAATAACATGATTTGGAGACTTTACTGAGTATTTGAATGACGAATGTATGAACTAACTGTGTAGTTGATTTGAGTAATATAGATTGTATTGATTATGTGATAATGTCAATTTTATTGAGCTATCGATTCACGGTATTAAATTGGGAGTTGGAATTACCTATTGCTAATATTGAATTGATATTCGATATAGATATTCCATGAACTTCTGGAAGTCAAGGATAGCTTGTTCATGTTGTCGACTATAAGGTACGTGGTGACGTACGAGCAGGTATACCCAGTATTTATATATTAATGTATACATGTATTTTGAATGTGATGTCTAAGGTTCAGTGTTTGAGTTTGATAATTGAGTTTAATACACGTGGAATGGTGGATACGTCGATGTACGTGATCCGGGTATACGAGTTGATTATAGATGCCTTTGGCATGATCGATATACGAAGTGGTTGAGAATGAGGTTAATTGGTAAGTAGAGCTGCCTTCGAGATAAGATTCGTCATGATCCAGTATAAATGATAAATTGTGGTTATGTCGTATTTATTGCATTGATGAGTATCATGGTTTGAATAATGATATTGAACATGATGTTTATGCAAGTATATAAGATTGAAACAGGAACAGTTCGTGATAGCTATGCCGGTTCGGAATTGTAACATGGAGTATACTTTATGAGTTTTGAATAATCTAAATTGTTGCATTACAATTTCGTATATTGATTTGTGAATGAATATTGAGTTGGAGTATGCTCACCCGTGTGGGGGTTGTTTCTGTTGAAACAGGTACAACATGTACTAAGCTACTTTGGGATATTGGTTCGAGCTTTGTTGGATCATGCCGCTTCCAGAAGCGTATATGAGTGTGGGTAAATAGGATACACTATTTATTCAGTTAGATTGGTATTCATTTATTTGTTGCTCGTATGTGAGCAACTGGAAGCATGTATATGGACTGTATAAGGGTGTTGAAGCCCACTTTTGATGTCTTCTTAGTATGGTGTTTTCCCTGGCTGGGAACTTATTTAGGGTTTTGTTTTTTTTTTAAGTATTGGGTGTTTTCCCTGGATGGGAGTTACTGTGTGATGTGTTTCATTTTTGGATAGTCCAATTTATGGGGAGACTCTGCCCAAATTTTTATAAAAGTGATGGGAAATATACGAAGCATGTAATGATTCTTTTAAATAATGAAAATTTTCACATGCATACGACGTCATAAATGCTTAAATGTCGTCTTTGAGAGTTTGGGCCTTACATGTATTTAATATATAAAGTACCCAACACGATATTATCACTGGCATCGATGTACCTATTCACCTGCCCCAACAGATACAGCCCCCACACGGGGTGAGCACACCAGTACCACCAATCCAATAAGCACAATAATACAATTCATAATTTACACAAAAAGACTATGAATATTAATAGACACCCCCTGGATGGCATCATCCTCATCCGGGATCCCCTGTGCTGTTCCTGTTTCTCAAAATAACAGAAACCGTCAAATTCCCAAAAGCCGGTTAATCATTACATTGATTAACAAATCCGTTCCCCATATACTGATACCATAATCAATAAAATCAAATCATTAAACAATGATTACAGATATTCCATATATCTCTCACTAATAGTTCCATAGTTCTATTTCATCCCTCGCTCCACAATAGCGGCATTTTAATCTCACGTAGGCTCAACAACGACGGCGTCATAGCCGATGTTCGATCAACAACAATATCATCCCAATCATTGCTCGCTCAAAAGGGCACCATATAATTTCCAATATATATCCATTTATTGCAAATACAAATAACCATGCATTTCATAGTTGCAATAATATAAAAGCTATGCTCGTACGTTATACGTACCTTATAATTCCGTAGTTCGAATCCCACCTTGCCTTGGTCCCGTGACCGATGAATTATGTGCTAAACACAATTAATAATTCACGATTAATTACAAGCATGCAACCACGTGCCCAAGCACATTTACAATCCCAAAATATTTCATCAATCAATGACGATTAACCATTTTAAAAGACCCCGGGCGAAGCATGCATCGATTCCATAACATCAACCCAAAATATGCCAAGAAACAGGGCTTTTTGATCGATCGGACATAAGCCCTCGATCGATCGAGAGCCACAGCAGAGGTTGGCACCAAAATTCCTATGCGCGCGATCGATCGGCGAGAATGGCCGATCGATCGCCACGCTCCTGCGATCGATCGGTAGTCTCGCTCTATCGATCTCCAATCATTGTTCATAGTCTTCTAGTTTTCGGAATTATGCGCGATCGATCGGGCCCTTATTGCCGATCGATCGGCGAGCACTGTGATGGCCCAAAAATGGCGTTTTATTGTTTAAAACTCCCAAATAAACAAACCCAACACACATTTTACCATTAATCCTCAACACAAATGTCATATATCTTCCTAAAACATACCCAAAAATCTTCAAGATTTCTAAACTCATACTCAACTCAAACCTTAACCAAACTACACAATGCTACTACCAAATCGAAGATAAATGCGAGGGGAAGAACAATACCTTACTATCTTCGAGAAATTTGGCTCCCGAATCGAGCTTCCAAACATTTTCTCCAAGGTAAGAAAAGGGGAGGGAAATGGGGTTTGGGCGTGGTGAGAGAGAAGAGAGAGAGTCCGTGCAATGATGGAATACCGAGTCCACTTAGTATATATAGTACCAAGGCTCAAAATACCAACTCCTCCACAAATACATCATGACTCATTAAAAATCATATGTTTTCAATAATTATCCCTCTAATCTCAAATTCCAATATCAGCCACAATACAAAGTACCCCGGACCACAGATACCACCAAAAATCCAATTCCAATGTTTTCCACCACGATGAGAATACAATCTCAACCTTTGGATCCAATGATTCCAAATATCCGATTTAACATCCTCGGGTGTCTCAATACTGCAATTAATTAATAATTGTCACAATTAAAATCCATTAAGGATCATTACCACATCGGGATTAACAACATAATTCCCGAGCATCACACGCTTAGTCGTCTTTTCTTCGTCTCTTCCAATGGCCTCTCGCTCGTTTTTATTCTTCTTCTCGATTTTGTGGGTCTTACTTTTTGTTCTTTTATGAATGGTGGATCTCTTTGCGGTGGGGGTGTTAATGGGGGTGCCGCTTTCCATGGTCGTTCTGGGTTTGTTTGTGAGGCCATTGCTGGTGGTAGGGTTGACCCGGATTTAGGGGTTGTTCAGGAGGCGGCGGCTGGTTTGGGCGAGGACTGGACGATGGGGGCTATTTTGTGGTGTGCCAAAGTCGGTGGATTGGTTGGGGATGCGGCTCCGGTGGTGGCGTCGGAGTTGGGGGTGGAGAAGGTGACTTTGGTGTTGTTGATAGTTGCAATGGGGGTGGGGGTGATGATGTTGGCTTTGCCGATGGTGGAGGCTGTAATGATGACGGCGGTGGGTGGGGAGGCGACGGTGTTGTGTTGGATGGCAGTGTCGCTGGTGGCGGTTGTAAGTAACCCCATGAGCATACAACGCAGCGGAATAAAATTTTGGGATTACTAACACCGGATCTATACATAGGGATTCATATCGGATTAGAGAATACATAAGAGTCTTACCCTTGTAGCGTGTTTGAAGCAGAATCCACGGAGCAGCACCACGTCCTACGCCTTCTCCGAGTCAATAGCAAAACTCGATGAGTTTTGCCTCAACGGTATCCACACGATCAAATCGGGTGAAGGGATGGTTTAAGAACAAGTTGCTAGACAAGTTCTTAAACCAATACACGAAACACACTTGGTTCTTAATCAAAAGATGGCCCCAAATCACACCAAGAACTACACGGCTATAGGAAGCCGAGAGCTCAAGATTATTGGCGGCCGTGTGCTTTTTTTTGGGTGGCTAGGTTTTGTTCTTTTGATATCAAGGAATGATATGAAAGAATTAATTAACAATTAATCAAAACCTTGTATTTATATTAAAAGGCTTTTAATTAAGGTTCAAGACTTTCTTAAAGTCTTATGGGCCCAAACCCATGATTTAATTAAAACCTTTTAATCACTTAATTAAGACTCTTCTTAATTAATTAATTCATCCAATGAATTTAATTTCCCTTCTCGATTTAATCTTTTGTGCGACCCGATAGGATCTTGCAATGTTGGCAGTGACATAAAATCTCATTTTATGTCGCAAGCATTGAGCGGTATCTAGCAACACATCAATGCTACCCAAATTACAAGAATGTCAATGACTCGACATAACCTTTAGAACTTGTGATAATATTAATCATGTAACTTAATCCCTTTGTCCTTTGTGTTTAGATTGAACACGAGTCATGGAATAGTCATACTCGTATATTCAATCTTTATTTCTTGATCCCCAAGTAGAACTAGAATAAACGAATAAGCTCGATATCTCATATCGACTCATTCGAGCATGGCCATGCATTTTAGTTCTCACTTGATCAAGGGCCAAACACATCTCCTGTTATATAGGAGGGACAAATCCTATCTCGATCAGTCAACATCCCTCTACATGATTCGTAGTGTATCCAATAGTCGCCTTTATAGATTACCCTGTTACGGGTAACGTTTGACGATATCAAGATACATAACTCCTTATGTTGGGATCTCTGATGATCACAAGTCGTAAGGATTGTATACATTATTATCACTATGAGAATTGCATATGACGATCACATAACTATCCATGTTGCATTCTCATGGTGGGTCTGTCCAGTACATCGTTCTCTAACATGTACCCATATGTTGATTTGATATCTCATATCAATGAACAATTCATCGATCAACATATACTAGTCTCTACGTATTATCATTATCCCTATTCATGATAATACTTGACTAGGGACATCTTTAAGAATAATACAATATTATTCTAAGGACATTAACATATATATTAATTCACAATGCACAGTTAAAAGAATAATATATAATAATGAATTGACATTCATAAAACCATAAACATTGTATGTCTTAAACAATCATCTAATGACTTGTCTTAGGGCATATCCCAACAAATCTCCCACTTGCACTAAGACCACTCAGACATATACCTAATGCCTAGAGATCTAGTATGACGATCATGCTTCTGCTGTGACAGCGGCTTCGTCAATGGGTCAGATACATTATCATCTGTTGGTACTTTGCATATTTTAACATCTCCCCTTTCAACGATTTCTCGAATGAAATGGAAACGCCTAAATATGTGCTTGGATCTTTGGTGAGATCTTGGTTCCTTAGCCAATGCGATCGCTCCATTGTTGTCACAATAGAGTTCTATCGGATCTTTAATGCTAGGCACCACTCCAAGTTCAGAAATGAACTTCCTCATCCAAACAGCTTCCTTTGCTGCATCCGAGTAGCAATATACTCAGCTTCCGTTGTAGAATCGGCTACTGTTTCTTGCTTTGAACTCTTCCAGCTCACAGCACCTCCATTTAGGCAATACACATATCCAGATTGTGATCGAAAATCATCTTTGTCGGTTTGGAAGCTAGCATCAGTGTAACCCATTACATTGAGCTCTTCCTCACCTCCATAAATCAAGAATGTATCCTTAGTCCTTCTCAAGTACTTTAGGATATTCTTGACAGCAATCCAGTGACCTTCACCTGGATCAACTTGATATCTGCTCGTCATGCTCAAAGCATAGGATACATCGGGACGAGTACATATCATGGCATACATGATAGATCCAATAGCTGACGCGTATGGAATCTTACTCATGCGTTGTCTCTCATCTGGTGTTGAAGGACACTGTTCCTTCGAGAGATAAATACCATGTGTCATAGGCACGAATCCTTTCTTGGATTCTTGCATGCTAAACCTTTTAAGCACCTTGTCTATGTATGTACTTTGACTTAGACCAAGAAGCCTTCTTGATCTATCTCTATAGATCTTGATTCCTAATACATAGGTGGCTTCTCCTAAGTCTTTCATCGAAAAGCAATTCCCTAGCCAAATCTTTACAGATTGCAAGGCAGGGATATCATTTCCAATAAGAAGTATGTCATCTACATACAACACTAGGAAAATGATTACGCTCCCACTGACCTTCTTGTAGACACAAGGTTCATCTTCATTTTTGATAAAACCAAACTCTTTGATTGCATCATCAAAACAAAGATTCCAACTCCGAGAAGCTTGCTTCAATCCATAAATGGATCGTTGTAGCTTGCATATCTTTCCAGCATCCTTTGGATCGACAAAACCCTCGGGCTGTGTCATGTACACATCCTCGAGCAGATTTCCATTAAGGAAAGCTGTTTTGACATCCATCTGCCAGATTTCATAATCATGAAATGCAGCTATTGCAAGTAAGATCCTTATGGATTTAACCATGGCCACTGGTGAAAATGTTTCATCATAGTCAATACCATGAATTTGTTTGAATCCTTTTGCAACCAGCCGACCTTTATAGGTTTGTACGTTACCATCCATATCGGTCTTTTTTCTTGAAAATCCATTTGCACCCTATGGGTCGTACCCCTTCAGGTGGACCAACCAAAGTCCATACTTGGTTTGCATACATGGATTCCATCTCAGATTTCATGGCCTCTTGCCATTTCTCAGAATCATTGCCCATTATAGCTTGTTGATAAGATGACGGCTCATCCTCATCAATAAGTAGTAAGTCACCTTGTTGAGTCACAAGAAATCCATATCTCTGTGGCTCCCGGTGTTCTCTTACAGACCTACGCTGGGCTTGTGTCTCTTGAGCATGTGCTTCTTCCACAACAGCTTGTGGTGCCTGCTCTGTTTCCATCTCAATCTCAGGTTCAGTGTTTTCTTGTGGTTGAACTTCACTAAGTTCTATTTTTCTCCCACTGGTTTTTCTAGAAATAAATTCTCTTTCAAGAAATACACCAGTCCGAGCAACAACTACTTTGTTCTCGGTGGGATAGTAGAAATAGTATCCTTTCGTTTCCTTAGGATACCCCACAAATAAACACTTATCAGATTTGGGTCCAAGTTTGTTAGTGGCGTGACGTCTAACGAAAGCCTCACAACCCCAAATCTTCATAAAAGACATACTAGGACGCTTCCCAGTCCATATCTCATATGGTGTCTTTTCCACTGATTTAGATGGAACACGGTTCAGTAAGAAAATTGCTGTTTCTAGAGCGTGTCCCCAAAACGATATCGGAAGATCTGCATGACTCATCATTGATCTAACCATGTCTAACAAGGTTCGATTTCTCCTCTCGGATACACCATTCCATTGTGGAGTATACGGAGGAGTGAGTTGTGGGACTATCCCACACTCCTTTAGATAGTCATGAAACTCTTGGCTTAAGTATTCTCCTCCTCGATCTGATCGAAGGATTTTGATACTTTTGCCAAGTTGGTTTTGTACTTCATTCTTGAAATCTTTGAACTTTTCAAAGGTTTCATGTTTATGTTTCATTAGGTACACATACCCATATCTACTGAGGTCATCAGTAAATGTAACGAAATATTGAAAACCACCTCTAGCTTGCGTACTTATTGGTCCACATACATCACTATGTATTAGTCCCAATAAAACATTTGCCCTTTCAACATGTCCCTTGAAAGGGGCTTTAGTCATCTTGCCCATTAAACAAGATTCGCATGTATCATATGATTCAAAATCAAATGAATCTAATACTCCATCCTTATGAAGTTTAGATATGCGGTTCTCGTTTATGTGGCCCAAGCGACAGTGCCAGAGATAAGTCGGATTACAATCATTATTTTTAATCCTTTTAGTATTTATGTTATAGATAGGCATATCAAGATTTAATACATAAAGACCATTCACCATTTGTGCACTAGCATAAAACATATCATTTAAATAAATAGAACAACAATTGTCCTTTATTATAAATGAAAAACCATACTTGTCTAAACAAGAAATAGAAATAATGTTTTTAGTAATTGAAGGCAAAAAATAACAGTCTTTTAAAATCAGTGATAAACCAGAAGGTAAAGCTAAATGATAATCTCCTATAGCTAATGCAGCAACTCTTGCTCCATTTCCAACTCGGAGATCAACTTCACCTTTCGCCAATGTCCTACTCCTTTTGAGATCCTGCACATTTACACAAATGTGAGATCCACATCCAGTATCTAATACCCATGATGAAGAAGTAGATAAATTGACTTCTATAACAAAAATACCTGAAGCGGAAGTCACACTTCCTTTCTTTAGATCCTCCAGATATACTTTGCAGTTTCTTTTCCAATGGCCGGTCTCACCGCAATGGAAACAGTTCCCTTCCTTTGCTATCCCTCCCTTTGGCTTCAGTGCAGAAGACTTTGGCTTAGATCTAGCAAAGACCTTCTTTGCTTTCTTGTTGCCTTTTGCTTTGGCCCTTCCTTTGCCCTTATTCACAATAAGGACATTTGTGGCCTTAGTCTTCTTAGTATTTGCTTCATATGTTCTCAACATACCAAGCAACTGGGGTAGAGTCTTTTCCATGTCAGTCATATTGTAATTTACTACAAATTGACTGAAGCTCTCAGGCAACGATTGCAAGATTACATCGGTGGCCAACTCTTGGTCCAATGGAAAACCTAGCTTGTCCAGATTCTCAATGTACTCAATCATCTTGAGCACATGAGTTCCAACTAAGCTTCCTTCTACCATCCTGCACTGGAATAACGCTTTAGAGACGTCATACCTCTCTTGTCTAGCTTGCTGTTGGTACAACTGCTTTAAGTGTTCGATCATATCGAACGCCTCCATTTACTCATGTTGCTTCTGAAGCTCAGAGTTCATGGTGGCAAGCATGAGGCACCCAACATCAAGTGCGTCACTCTGATGCTTCTTGTAAGCATCCTTTTCGGTTCTTGTAGCCGTTAGGGGAGGTTCCTCAGCGGGTAAGGGTTCCTCTAGGACATATTGTTTCTTTTCTTGTTTGAGGACTATCCTCAAGTTCCTATGCCAGTCTAGGAAATTCGTCCCATTTAGTTTGTCCTTCTCAAGGACCGATCGCAGTGATAAAGTGCTAGTAACGTTGTTAGTTGCCATGGATATCTACAATATAAATATGCAAAATAAGTTTATGATTTAAATCATTTAACATGGTCTTATATTAAATGATACTCCCACTATTTTGTTTGAAAAATATCAACCCTCGAAACCTTTAGTGGGCCAAGATCCATATTTCTCCTAATCTTGAGTTAACTTTGGCTAATCGCCCAAGACTCGGTTATTTAGGTAGACAACACTTTGTCAATTACATCACATATAATTCTTGGATAGTTGGATGAACAACACTTTGTTCAATTCATCAAATGAATTATAATCCAACCCATGCCTCTAGGTTCCCAATCCTATTGAGATAACCTAGTTAAGTCGTACCCAATTAAAGTATAACGGATATCACTTTTATCCTTTCGCGCCTTACTAAGATTGCCACGGTGCTTTGCTTTGGCAAACCCACACATGTACAATCGAAGTTATTGATGAGTACTTTTATTTTGGAAGGCATCTAAAACTTAATATTTTAGAGGGATTTATTGATCTCATGATTAATTTGATAATTTAAAATATGTCCACTACATATAGTTGTATACATATCTACATATATGTGAAATACTATTATCAAACTAAAACATAAGATAAATCATGCATCAACATACATAATTAAACGTGACATGGTTATAGCCCCTACTAACGATTTTCTCAAGCCAATGAGAAAATCCTATGAGTCAACCTAAGGTAACTTCACAAGCACCTTCCTTTGGCTCCAATTTGTGAATGGCCTCCTCATCCCGGCACGATGCTCCATCTTCATTGATCACCATCAATAAAATAAACTACACTATTTACAAGATATAGAATTCCTCGATTCACATTCGAGGGGAACATAGGGGAGGGATTACATTTAGAATAAAATAGAGAAAGGCACGACACGCAGGTCGTATTATAAATTACAAACATCCACAAATCCTATCTAATAGGTCAAAGGGCTATAACCACGCACCATGCTCAAACAACACATAAAGCATGCATTAACATTTAATTAATTAAATTCTAAATATTTTAAATTTAATTCTAATTAAAACTGTAAAATAATTTTTGAAAAATTATCGTACGCTCGGGACATCACATGCCTCGAACTAAAGCGATTAAGACATGAACCACCATGGTTCGAACCACAAACACTCGGCTGGACCATTGATGGGCCTAGGGTTCGAAACCCTAGCCCATGGCCGAGCCTTGGCTCGTGCGGCGGCGGCGCTAGGGTTCCAAACCCTAGCCGCCTCGCACCATCTTCGTTTTTCATCGAGCCAACTTGCTCGAAACATGGTAATTCATGAACCACAAGCCACGGTCCAACCATGGACGGTCCATGACGGTGACGGCTTAACCATCTCGAGCCAAGGGTTCAAAAAACCCTAGCCCAAGCGGCGGCCGAGTGGCTTATGTGACTAGGGTTCAAAACCCTAGCCTTTGCAAGCGGCGGCCGAGCCATGGTGACTAGGGTTCGAAACCCTAGCCCTTAGGTTGCGTCGGCCGTGAGCCATGCACGAGCCAATGTTCCGGTTTTGATCACGAATTATCATATATTTCGATCCGTCAATTATATCATATATAATATCATACGATGATTTTCGCAAACTCGATTTAATCCATATCATATATGAAAATACAGTTTTAATTAGCATGCAATATTAATTCTAATATGATTAACACAATTTAATCACATAAATCCGATATGAGCCTTGTACACGGCTCTGATACCACTGTAAGTAACCCCATGAGCATACAACGCAGCGGAATAAAATTTTGGGATTACTAACACCGGATCTATACATAGGGATTCATATCGGATTAGAGAATACATAAGAGTCTTACCCTTGTAGCGTGTTTGAAGTAGAATCCACGGAGCAGCACCACGTCCTACGCCTTCTCCGAGTCAATAGCAAAACTCGATGAGTTTTGCCTCAACGGTATCCACACGATCAAATCGGGTGAAGGGATGGTTTAAGAACAAGTTGCTAGACAAGTTCTTAAACCAATACACAAAACACACTTGGTTCTTAATCAAAAGATGGCCCCAAATCACACCAAGAACTACACGGCTATAGGAAGCCGAGAGCTCAAGATTATTGGCGGCCGTGTGCTTTTTTTTGGGTGGCTAGGTTTTGTTCTTTTGATATCAAGGAATGATATGAAAGAATTAATTAACAATTAATCAAAACCTTGTATTTATATTAAAAGGCTTTTAATTAAGGTTCAAGACTTTCTTAAAGTCTTATGGGCCCAAACCCATGATTTAATTAAAACCTTTTAATCACTTAATTAAGACTCTTCTTAATTAATTAATTCATCCAATGAATTTAATTTCCCTTCTCGATTTAATCTTTTGTGCGACCCGATAGGATCTTGCAATGTTGGCAGTGACATAAAATCTCATTTTATGTCGCAAGCATTGAGCGGTATCTAGCAACACATCAATGCTACCCAAATTACAAGAATGTCAATGACTCGACATAACCTTTAGAACTTGTGATAATATTAATCATGTAACTTAATCCCTTTGTCCTTTGTGTTTAGATTGAACACGAGTCATGGAATAGTCATACTCGTATATTCAATCTTTATTTCTTGATCCCCAAGTAGAACTAGAATAAACGAATAAGCTCGATATCTCATATCGACTCATTCGAGCATGGCCATGCATTTTAGTTCTCACTTGATCAAGGGCCAAACACATCTCCTGTTATATAGGAGGGACAAATCCTATCTCGATCAGTCAACATCCCTCTACATGATTCGTAGTGTATCCAATAGTCGCCTTTATAGATTACCCTGTTACGGGTAACGTTTGACGATATCAAGATACATAACTCCTTATGTTGGGATCTCTGATGATCACAAGTCGTAAGGACTGTATACATTATTATCACTATGAGAATTGCATATGACGATCATATAACTATCCATGTTGCATTCTCATGGTGGGTCTGTCCAGTACATCGTTATCTAACATGTACCCATATGTTGATTTGATATCTCATATCAATGAACAATTCATCGATCAACATATACTAGTCTCTACGTATTATCATTATCCCTATTCATGATAATACTTGACTAGGGACATCTTTAAGAATAATACAATATTATTCTAAGGACATTAACATATATATTAATTCACAATGCACAGTTAAAAGAATAATATATAATAATGAATTGCCATTCATAAAACCATAAACATTGTATGTCTTAAACAATCATCTAATGACTTGTCTTAGGGCATATCCCAACAGCGGTGTGGTCCGATGTGAACTGCCTGGAGGAGCATGGGGTGCTCTGGGTGTATGGGATGGTTTTGGGTCTGGTCGTGGTAGGGTCGAGCTGGGAATGGGGATTTTGGTGACGGCGGTGCGTTGGGAAGGGGTGCTTGTGTTAATGGTAGCTTTAGTGGTGGTTTGGACAGCGTAGGGGGTTAGCCTGAGTTCGTCCTTGGGTTCTATCTTATGTCCCCTGGTTTGGGCTTGTTTCCTGAGTTGGGTGTGTTTTCCTGTTGCAACCCCGGTACTCGACATGAGGCTCCTTGGTCAGCATGCTCGAGATTTGGGGATAACATGGGCATTATTTTGCGGGCGTCTATCTAGTTCCCTTTTTTTTGCTTTTACTATTTATTTGTACATTTTTTGTTTCCCTCGATGTTGTCTAGATAGTGCTTTTACTATTTATTTGTACATTTTTTGTTTCCCTCGATGTTGTGTCTAGATAGTACTTGTTATATGTTTAGTTGTTATCAAATGTCTCTCCCTTGCTCTCTCTTTTGCTTCTCTTGTCCTTTTCGGGGTGGCTTCTTTCTGTTTGTTTCATGATTCATGATTGGAGCTCTGTTTGATATTAAGTATAAATATCGGTTTCATACGTCATTCAGTTGTATAATTTTATGTTTGGATTTTGGATGCAAGGACTCACATTTGTAATCTCCCTCTCAGTTTATGCTCTTTATTTATCTTTCTTATGTCCCTTGTATTTAAAGGCAGATAACTTACCTACCCATACTATGGGCTACATGATTTGATGCCGATCCTTTGTGGTCCCAATACTCTGTACTCTGATTCCTTTTATCTTTCGATCTGCAAGACTTGCTCTTGCGCTCTTTCTCGGTGAAGCGGTTTCTATACTGTAATTGCACTAGTTTTCTCCGTTTAAGTTTCGATGACTTTTCTCTTTATTGTTTTTTCTGCATTGGGTTTCATTTCATAAATATATTTATTGTTAAAAAAGAAAAAAAGGAAATTAACGAGTCAAAATATTATTTCATTCCGATGTTATTACTAGTACACACATAACAGATTACAAAATCTGTCTATCGGAATAGCAGCTAACTCAACAGCATAGTTGAACATATAGCTAGCTGCACCATGCACTCTCCTCTTTAATTTACACAAACACACCGTTCAATTCGCACTGCTGAGGGCGCCTCATTTGGCACATACGGGGAAGATTCCTAGCTTTCTCGTACACCTCCTGGAATTTTTCTCCTTGATAGCCGCCTCCCTCCTGCTGTTGCTCCCTCACCGCCTGCCGGATGGCTTCGCAGCGGCACTGCTCGTTAACTTGGCGGAGTTCGTCGCAGCACTGCCTTAGGGATCCGCGCTGCTCTCCGATGTTCAGTGCCAGAATTTCTTCTTGATTTTCGGAGTCATACTGGCCACTTTCTTTTCCTTGTTGCAAGTACCTTTGGCAAGAGCTGAAACGGTGTCCCTGTAGCTGCTGGCGACACTGTTGTTGATGCCCTGGATTGGTTTCGTCATCGATGGTGGTTGTAGTTACGGTGGTGGTGTAGGTGTTGGCGGTTGCCAGGGCTATCATGGCCACCAGGAGAGCCGCCGTGATTGCGAGTGCAAGATTCTTTGCCATGCTTGGAACTGATCGACTTCGTGCTGAAAATTTTATATTTTACGTGCAGTGGAGTGAATTTCGGTGCTGCGGTGAAGGTATTTTTATAGTGGTTTTTGTGGTTTGCATGGGTTTTTACGTGTTCGATGAAGGAGAGGTGACATTTTCGAGCTTCCACATCCACCTTGCATGGCTTTTACGTGTTGGTTTGTTTGACAGAAATCAGAGTAGGTGAATACAGTTTGGTATAGGAATATGTTTAGGTGGCGTTTTCGAGCTTTCTCACCTATTTTAATGACATGCAAGAGTTTATCGTGCGTCAATATTTTTGAGATATTATTTAGACTCGAACTTGAGTCATCTCAAAAAGAAAAATATAAATCATATTTTTCAAAATTTTAAAAATTTTAAATTCTAAAACTTTTTATTTAAAATAATAATACTGATAAAATATATCTTTTCAGAGAATTAAAAATAAATTATGAACTCTGAAACTATTTATTTAAATAATGACAATGATAAAATATTTTTCAGAATTTTAAAAAAATTATGATTTCTGAAACCTTTTGTTCAATAGTTCTCAAGTGGTATAGTTATCTTTGCAACTATATAAGATAACACTGCTTTACGGGCTAATTTAATTAAATAATATAAAAATTAAAAAATAAAGTTAAAAGAAAATGATTTACGTTTCACCGTCGAAACGTGATCGCAGTTCGCGTTCCTTGAAGAAACGTGAGCTTGGTTCATGATTCTTAATCAACATTTAAAAAAAATGGTTCTAGGACTGTCAGCGTCAATCTGGCGCATGCTTATTTAAAAAAAAAAAATTGGATTCAAAATAAAAGTTTATTTTTAAAAAAAAATGCTTGGAAGAAACGTAACGCAAGTTCACGTTTCTTCCAAACAAAAAAAATTGTTTCTGCTTTGTTTTCATTTCGTGGCTCTAATCATGTTTTCTGATTTTTTTTTTCTTCTATGTTTTCTGATTTTTTTAATTGTTTGTTTAAGGTGGTCAATCATGTTTTCTGATTTTTTTTTCCTTCTATGGTTTATGATATTTTTACTTGTTTGTTTAAGGTGAGGAATTTCATTGGATGAGAGTGTGATTAAAGAAAAAATGATTGTATAAAATTATGGTGTGAGTTCAATATATGGATCGATTTAATATAATTGTCTAAATTTTTTTATGATAGTTCATATATTTTATATTTAAAAGGTGCTATATTTTAATATTGAATTGGTGTATGAATGAAGCCTAAATCGGGTGCATACAAGAATTTCTCGTGATTAAATATATCAAATATTGGTTATAAAATTATAGCCTTTATTAATGTTTTTTTATAATTTTTTTGGGGTTTTTATTGTAATTTGATGTATTAGAAAGGCGACCAATAACAATAAAGTAGTTTTTATTTATGGGTATTCCCTTTTTATATTCTTTTGCTTTAACATCAATTTGAATTAGTAAATAACAAATACGTTTATTATCGATTGTAAATTTGCATTTTTAGGCACATTAATCTTGTTTTTGGAAAAAGTTTAAATTTTGTTTCAAAAAAGTTTTAAAATAATTGTTGCAGTAGAAATATATTGAGTGTTTTAATAACATGATGATATTTTGACTATTTTAGTATGTAGCTAATTTGTGTTAAAAAAATAATTTTATGGAAGGGGTATTTATAAAATTTTAAAAGAAGACACACCAAATTAGCGAGTATATAATACCCTCCACCTTGATAATAGGGGAAATTTAATAAATAATATATAAATAATAAAAATTTTAGTAATAATGCTGTTTAAAAATATTAACAAAGTAAGGTTGAATCGCGAACACCATTCGCGATTCTTTTAAAAAAAATAAAAACCAAGAACCATGAACCCTGTTTGCAATTTTCTAAAAAATTAGAATCGCGAACATTGTTCGCGATTCTTGACAAATATAAAAAAATTGGGCACTTTGTTTGTGAGGATCCGTTCCTAATCAAGTATTCAATTATCACACAAAGATTGTGTTTTTGTAAAAAGCGGAAGATTATTTAAAATTCTGCCAACATGTAGCTCTAAAAAGAAATGGATAGATCAATATGAAATGTCCAACATGTATGTCATATATCGATGTATAGTTATCAAACTGCAGTTCCAACAAGTGGCTCTAAAAAGAAGTAAATTGACCCGGTCCGGCAGCAACGCGCGTGACTACAGCTGCTACCTAAACTGTCTGTCATCGTCGTGCCCAGCGTCCCCGACACTCAGAGTAAATCAACTTATTCATTATCAAGGATATCAAAGAAGTGGATAGATCAATATGAAATGTCCAACGTGTATGTCATATATCGACGTATTGTTATCAACATTATGTGTGTTAACAAAACATTTATTTTCATACATCGATATGTCAGTTATGAATGCTCATAATTCAACTTAAATCACATAGCCAAGTAATTTCACGTAATTCACGTAAGTTCAGCAAATCATGT
This sequence comes from Haberlea rhodopensis, assembly GCA_907163345.1. Classification (NCBI taxonomy): domain Eukaryota; kingdom Viridiplantae; phylum Streptophyta; class Magnoliopsida; order Lamiales; family Gesneriaceae; genus Haberlea; species Haberlea rhodopensis. The sequence goes on along the minus strand of CAJQUN010000127.1, from coordinate 1,576,351 downwards.
ATCAAATAATACAGATACTTGTCGTATGTTACCGATCACAACATACATATTATTCATTGTTCTAGAAGCTAAATATGGTCTTCTTAGTTTGTGGAATTCCCATGTCGTGTATTAATCTATCAATTCATACAATACCATTTCATTACTTCTTTGTCACTAAAGTTACCTCAACATACATATAATCTATTCTTTAACTTGAGGCTGCTAATCATATCTAAACTATGTAGGATAGAAGTATTCTGATTCTCGTATACTCATTCTTACCATTTCTTCAATTCTAGAGTTTTTAAGATGTCTAATCATCATTAAATTCCTAATAACACATTTTATTTCATTGAACACAATTCACATGATATTATAATTTCAATTATATCCTTCAATATTATTCGTCACTTTGTAACTAAACTCATAAGATCAATATAAAACGGTAAAACAGGCAGATTTCAAACTAAAAGAGGTAGAATTTTGACAAGTACTAAAATTCACTAAACTCTCAACCTCAAGTCCCAAAAACGATGACAGAACCCAAATCCTCAACTATCATGCAATCGCCCCTAAATTGCAAGAACCCTAGCCTGCGCACTTCATCGCTCTTGGCCAAAATCCGATGGATTTCGAAGCTCCCACCGTGATTTCTTGGTATGGAAACGTCCAATGGAGAGAGGGGAAGATGGTGGTGGGTCAGACTCGTCGAAAGGTGGCCGGACGGCGGTGGATGCACAGTTTTAGCTGGTGGTGGTCGAACGTGAAAATAGGGAGATGAGAAGGGGAAGCTACGACTTATGCCTGAAACCCGATGTATGTGCATGTTTATGTGTTTAGTGTGTGTAGCGTTAAGTGTAAATAAAACACACCAATAATTTTATTCCAGTCCAGTTATGTACATCGGAGTGTCGTCGTTGTACTGATATAAAATTTACAGTTGATACTTGAGATTTATATCCACAACTATAGCACAAAATTAAATTCTTTATTTTAATAATTTATTTTTAAAATATTATCGGAGCTTATTTTACCATTTCAAAAATATGTCATGTTCCTATTAAAGTGTCAGTTGACATTTGTGATGTCCCCGAAATGATTAATTGTGTTTAAGGCATTAATTGTGTTCATATGATTAAATATGATTAATTATGGTGGTAATTGCCTTATGTGTTAGAATTAATTGCCATGAGGAAATGCTTGGTCATGTGGGCTGGTAGAGCATTTCAGGGTACATGTTATGCATGCTGGGTAATTGGGTGTTTCAATGGCTTACATGTGTTGGTAGTCATTTATTTTGTGAAACATGCATTTAATTGGAATTTGGTGCATTGTGGTGAAATGTGTTTAAAATACCATGTTGGGGTATAATTTACATCATGTTAATTGTTGGGGTACAAATTAAAATAAAAGTTTAACCCTTTACCTCACCCCCTTTTATTCCACTTTATCCCTTCACTCAAAATCCCCAATCTCTCCCAAACCCTTACTTTCCCCTCAAACTCGATTTTGGCTTCTAAGTGGGAAGGAAGTGCTTGCAAAAGTTTTATTTTGGTGATTCTTGGTAAGATTTAATGCCTAGGATGTTTATATATCACTTCTTGTTGTTCTTGAAGTGTTTGGTTTGAGTTTTGGTAGGTTTTAAAAAGGGTTTGAAATGGGTTTGTTTGGGTTAGTGTGATTTTTGGTGGGATGTTGGATTTTTAGTGGTTTTTTGAAGTGTGTTGAAGGTTTTAAGTGTTTTAATGTTTTTGAGTTGTTGGTATAAATGGTGTTGAGGTTGGTGAAGGTTTCAAAGTGCAAAAATGGTGATTTTTCGTGGTACAGGGGCTGGCGATCGATCGCCCGTTTTTGGCGATCGATCGCGAGCAGGCAGTAGGCTCCAGAAGCCTTTGGCGATCGATCACCACTTTTGGGCGATCGATCCGTGAGCTTGGCGATCGATCGCGCCAAAAGTGGCGATCGATCGCCGAAAACAAAAATTTGTTGGTTCGGGCAGTGTGATCTCACGATCGATCGGGACGTCTTGGCGATCGATCGCGAGACACACAAATGTGTGTTTTTGGCATTTTTGTGGAATTTTTGGATATTGGACTATAATTGGCATCTAATTTTGATTCGTATGGTTGTGTAGAACCATCCCAGGTACCAACAACATCGAGGAGATAAAGTTATACAACTTCTCCACTTTTGAGACTAAGGTACGTAGTGAGACGTACGAGCATCGGACGGTAAAACGTGTTACAACTCTGATGATGTATATTGTGAATAGTGTGTTCTTATATGTGATGGAATATGTGAAATGATGGTGTTATATCATGATATTGGAACCAATTGTGTTTGATTATTGTGGTAGAATTGATGAATGTTCCGGTAGCCTTTATCTCCGAGCGAGGGAGGTACTTGCCGCTGTCATATGAAGCGATGGTAGTATGATATTTGCCGCTGTCATGTCTAAGCGAAGTAACATGCCGCTGTCATTGTCGAAGCGAGGGATATCATATGATGCCGCTATATGTCGAAGCGAGGGGTCCTAAAATTCCGCTGTTGTATTGGGACCGGAACAGTCACAATTCTAGTGATTAATGTGGAATATTGTGGATATAATTGGAAACGCGTTATCGATCATTATATTGTGAACTAATGATTTGTGCATAAGTTTGTGAAACAGGAACAACAATGAAATGTGCTAATGTGGTGATCAAGGAGCATATCTATTATTTGTCTCATGCGCTTAATTATTTTATTAAGTTGAATTGTGTTAAGTGGTGATATATATATATGCTCATGGTGAGTTGTTCCTGTAGGTACGCTTTTGGACCCAAGGGGCTAAGGGTTGGGTTGAACTGTGAGCTGAAGGAGGCATGAAAGAAGATAGAATACAGGATTTTTGATAGTCTTAACATTCATTTTGAGAATGTAACTAACTAACTATCGAAGTTTCATTTTTGGCCTGTAATTTCATTGAGCTCACATAACAACCAGAACTCTAAGATGTCTCTAATACATATTTAGCCCTGTTTATATCTTGATTTCACTGTTAAGGTAGAGAGGCCTTACAACATTCATATTATTAATTTCACTTCTAATTAATTTTAATTATTAATAAATTTTCAAATTATATTTAATTAAGAGTAATAAAATCTAGAGGACTTACATCGCCACTCTTAGCTGTAAAGTTAGTGAAGAGGCACGGGCAAAGTTGGTGTTTTCAATAAAAAAGAAAAAGGCCATTCAGCCGAGAGAGTGAGAGACAAGGTACACACTTTCATTTTCAAGCTTGTTACCGAAGCTCGTTCACGTTTCTTGTAATGATTTCATAATTTTTTTTTTATTTTAAATAAAAAAATTTATTATATTTTTCTTTAAAAATAATATTTAAGAAAAATTTACTAAAAAAATTGTAAATATATTTTTAATAAAATAGACTAATAATAATTATCATTAATGATTATGTAAACTCGACATGCTCTACGTGTATTTCGTGACATATTAGATAGGATATTTTGGGACCAAGTAATTTAAAGGTTGCAAGTTTTAATTATGTTAGTTGAAAATTAAAAAAGTATTTATGCTAATATTTATTTTTTGTATTACAGTTTATTTGGACCCCATATGATGTAGAGTCGGACGATGATTGGCGGGCATAATGTCCAATGATAAATTATTCTTTTGTGAAAATGCATTGTCCACAAAGAGTTTTGTGACATTTTGATATGTTCAAACTGTTACACCATCAATAGCTGACAGCCAGATGGACTTGCATAAAATCGATCACCGAGGTCGTTATGGCACAAGTTGGAGATGTGAACATATTTAATACTTAGATTTGTGGATGACAAGATGATATCATATTGCTGATGCCCCTCAAGCCACAAACTCCTATGCCTTAGTGACGATTACATGATGTGTGAAGCTGAACTATCTAGAAGACCATATGGTTATGGGACAATAGGAAATATAAAGTTAATGTAATTAATATTGTGTTTGTATGACTGAAATAAAAATAACATGCATAAGGGATTTAAGTGATTTCTCCAGAAATAAGAATTAAGAAGCGATTCAGACAATTCATTAATGCTTAGTAATATTATGTACTCTGCCATGTAATAATTTAGATAATCAAATAAACATATATATTTAATATACGGTGAAAATTCCTAAGCTAATTATTAGACTTCTTCTATATTCGATAACTATAATTTTACCTTCCTGGTAGGGCTAATTGTTGGAAAACGTGCACGTGCATGTTCTAAATATGAATTCAAAAATTTTAAACGCTCGATCGATTGAGCACAGTTGCTCGATCGATCGAGCGGACCAGAAAAAATTTTGGTGTGTTGCTACAGGAGCTCGATCGATCAAGCGGGGATCTCGATCGATCGAGCCCTATTTCAGAATTGAGAAATGGTTTGTCCATTCATGCTTGGGGTACGATTTTTGGCCAAATGGTGCCTCCAAATGGTGTCCTTTGAACATGGTTTTATAAGATAATAAGAGATTTTGGAATGAATTAATTTTATTCACTTTGTAATCAGCTATATAAATACAAGAGTAAATGAGTAGCCAATATCTACAATTAAGGAAAGAGAATAATTACAAAATAATGATAATATAATGATAAGATGATTTGAATCAATCTTGTATCTTCTCAGATTTGGAGGATCTGGGATAGGGTTTAATACGCCCCTGCAAAATCGACGTCCCGTCGGCGATGGAGATTTTGGATCGCAAGAGTTGAAACCGAGTGCGTGGTAGTGGTTTAGTGAGAATATCAGCTAACTGATCCAGAGTATTAACATAGGATACTGAGAGGAATCCTTTGCGAACGAGATCCCGAACGAAGTGAAGATCGACCGAGATGTGTTTCATGCGTGTATGTTGAACAGGATGAAGAGATAGTCGTATGGCTCCAATATTGTCACACCGAATCTGGGGACTATTGGGAATAGGAAAGCCAATTTCAGCAAATAGATTTTGAAGCCATCGAACCTCGGCAGACGCACAAGCAAGGGCACGGTATTCAGATTCAGTAGATGAGCGAGACACCCCACGCTGTTTGCGAGAACTCCAAGAGATTGGATTTGAACCAAGAAAAACTATATAAGCGGAAGTGGAAGTGCCATGCATGGTGTCACCGCCATAGTCAGCATCAGAAAAGACCTGTAATTCAAGGGACGCATTTGAATTTAAAAGTAAGCCATGATTAATTGTGCCTTTGAGATAGCGTAGAATCCGTTTGAGGGCCACCCAACTTGTTTCATCAGGGGAGGCCATGCGTTGGGCCAGACGATTGACCGAGAATGCAATATCTGGTCTGGTGAGTGTAAGATATTGTAGTGCACCAATGACTTGTCGATACTGAGTTGTATCCACATGGGACGTAGAGAGGGGAGGTGGATTATGAGTCATAGGTGTAGCTAATGGTTTTGCTCCATCCATTTTGTGGCGTCGTAGGATGTCCAGAATATATTTGTGTTGACAAAGGAATAAGCCTTCTTTACAACGAATGACCTCCACACCTAGAAAATAGGTAAGAGGACCAAGATCCTTGACAGCAAACTTGGTACTTAGTTGATCAATTAGTTTGGAGATAACAGATGGATCACTACCAGTGATAATGATGTCATCGACGTAAACAAGAACATATAGAGTAAGGGACCCCTGATGTTTGAAGAAGAGAGACGTGTCAGACTTAGACTGCGAGAGACCTAGAGAGAAGAGCGCAGCACTGAGGGCATTGTACCAAACCCGAGGCGCCTGTTTGAGACCATAAATAGATTTTTGAAGATGGCAGACATAGTCAGGATGTTGTGGATCCACAAAGCCGGCAGGTTGAACCATGTAAACATTTTCAGAGAGATTTCCATGAAGAAAGGCATTGCTTATATCAAGTTGACGTAAAGACCAGTTATGCATAACCGCTAATGAAAGAATTGTCCGGACAGTAGCTGGCTTAACGACAGGGCTGAAGGTTTCGTGATAGTCAAGGCCTGGACGCTGATGGAAACCTTTGGCTACTAATCGAGCTTTATACTTGTCAATCGATCCGTCCGGGTTCCGTTTGATGCGAAAGACCCATTTGGAGCCAATAATATTGCGCTGAGCAGGAGGGGGTGTTAATGTCCATGTACCATGCTTTATGAGAGCAGTAAACTCAGCAGACATAGCAGCGCGCCAGGCAGGGTCTTTAAGAGCCTGAGAAACACAGGTTGGTTCAAGATGTCCAGAGATAGGGTGCTTGGTGATGACATTGAGTTGTTTAGGTTTAAATATCTGATTCATGGAGCGTGTTCGCATAGAGTGGGTCCGGGGCGGGGTAGCCGAATCCTGTGGTACCGAGGCAGGAGCATGAATAAGAGGAGGTACCGTAAGAGTTGCAGAGCAAGGAGACTGTGTTTGGGAGGCAACAGGCGGCGGCATTGATAAGGGATCAAAGGATGCAGCTGAGATAGGATCAGCAGTAGCTGGAGGAGCCGGGTCGCGATATGGAAAGACGTCTTCAACAAATCGAACATGGCGAGAGAGATAGGTGCGCTTTGTAGCCATATCATAACATTTATAAGCATGTTGAGAGAGAGAGTACCCAAGGAAGAGGCAAGGGCGAGATGGAGAGTCAAGTTTGCCGGATGAATAAGGGCGAAGCCAGGGAAAACATAAGCAGCCGAAGGTACGAAGCTTCAGATAGTTCGGAGGACGTTGAAAAAGAGTACTGAAGGGGGAACCTCCCCTTAATACCGGAGTTGGAAGCCGATTCATCAAATAGACAGCCGTGGTGAAAGCAAAATCCCAAAACTTACGTGGGAGTGAGGCATGATTCAACAAGATGCGGCCCATGGTAACAATATGACGATGACGACGTTCAGATGTTCCATTTTGCTGTGGTGTATGGGGAGCAGTGGTAAGCCAGGAAATGCCATTATCAGAAAAATATCGTCGTAGGGCGAGAAATTCACCCCCATTGTCAGAGTAGAAATTCTGAATAGAGACGTGAAATTGTTTTTCGACAAGTCGTTTAAATTGTGCAAACACATCATAGACATGAGACTTCAACTGTAGTGGATAAAGCCAGCAATACTTTGAGTAATGATCAATCAAAATCAAATAGTAACGATTACCACTAGCAGAAATAGGTGTAGCAGGGCCCCAAACATCACCATACACATAATGTAAAGGACGAACAGAATTAAGTGAAGTAACAGTGAATGGTAACTGCTGACTTTTATGTAATAAGCAAGAGTTACAGTGCTGTAAATCGGAAATTGAGTGCTTAAAACTAGGTAAACAAAAACGATGAATAACTGAGAGACTTAATTTTGAAGAAGGATGCCCCAGACGATTATGCCAACAATTGGTGCTGGCCCGTTCTCCAAGAAAGGCTGAAAAAGGAGTCACTGGTTGTATGGCTGTAGGAAAATCCATTTGATAGACTCCATTGGTGCAGCGTCCACTAATGAGTCTCGCCCCTGTAGTCCGATCCTTCACAATAAAGTGGGTGGGATGAAATTCAATAAAAACACGATTATCCTTAGTGAACTGATGCACAGATAACAAATTTCGTTTGGCAGATGGCACATATAACACATTTGATAACGTAAATGTACGAGAGTCAGTGGGTATAGTCGAAGTGCCAATACGAGAAATGCGCAAACCTGCACCATTGGCAATTTGAACCTCATCGGTTCCATCATATTCTGAATGAATGGATAGATTCTGTAAATCAGATGTGAGATTGTGCGAGGCTCCTGGAATCAACCAACCATGGAGCACGATCTGGAGCAGGCGACGAGTGCATGGGTGGTGACTGAGCATAATTAGCAACTGGTGGAATTTGTCGACATGTGCGTGCACCATGACCTGTAAAACCACAGTACTGACACACAATGGAATTTCGAGACTGACCAGAGGTCAAGCCAGTGTTGCGATTGCCATTTCGAGACCAATTGCGGCCACGACCATTATACCGGTTGTTGCGGGGATGGTTGGGTGCATTCTGGTTGCGCGGAGAGGGCTAGTTTGTGGGAAGATTTCTGCCATGTGGGCGTTGATTGAGAGACGCAGAATTGGCTGTGGCAACAAGAGCGGAGTTGGCGGCATCAAGACGCCGAAGATAAGATTCATGAGCGACGAGCATATCGTGCAATTCTTCGAAACGAAGAGATGACTCCCGAGCATGAATTGGTGCTGCAATTTCCCTATATGTGGCACCAAGTCCATTAAGGATGTAAAGAGTGATGTCGTCATCGGATAGTGGGGAGTCGATAAGAGCCAATTCATCAGTTTTGGCTTTCACTGATCGAAGAAATATGGTGACAGATTGATCACCAAGAGTGATGTTGGACAAATCATCCTTAAGCTGCATCACGCGTGTTCTCGAGCGGTTAGCAAAGAGCCGAGACAGAGTCTGCCAGGCTGCTGCCGAGGTAGAGGCAGAGCAGATGACTGGAACGAGTTCTGGTGTAACAGAACCGAAAAGTGCAGACAGGATGAGCGCATCTTGGCGACGCCAATGAAGTTGCGCAGATAGTGTCTCAGGGCTGGAATCATCAGATGGGCAGTTTATGGTGCCATCTAAGTAACCGAGGAGGCCATATCCAAAGAGGAGATGATATATTTGGGCTCTCCAGGAAGGGAAGTTTGAGGATGTGAGTTGTAGTGGGAGCTGTTGGTGGGCATTAATGGGCACCAGGTTGTTGCCGAGCAAGGATGCAGTAGCCATGATAGGGCTGGTGGTGTTGGCGGCCGATGAGTTAGGGTTGGAGGTGCTGGAAGAGGCCATAGGATTGTTTGGCTCTGATACCATATAAGATAATAAGAGATTTTGGAATGAATTAATTTTATTCACTTTGTAATCAGCTATATAAATACAAGAGTAAATGAGTAGCCAATATCTACAATTAAGGAAAGAGAATAATTACAAAATAATGATAATATAATGATAAGATGATTTGAATCAATCTTGTATCTTCTCAGATTTGGAGGATCTGGGATAGGGTTTAATAGGTTTTTGGTCTACTATATAACCCACATGAACCCACTTGATTTCAAATAGATTTTCGAAATCATTATCAAATTTTTCGTGGAATTTGAGAGCATTTGTTGTTCATCAAATTGAGTGCTTTGAACATTTGTGGTTTGAGGACTTGTGATTTTGAGTGCTCCTATCACAAGTCATAGTCGTTGTATCTTGGGAGACAAATTGCCATAGCAAACCGTTAGTACCATAGCAGGGTAATATTGTCTTAAGGCCGGGGATTATAAATCTCGCCTCGACATAAAAATTATTTTGAAGCCATTGTTATTTTTTCCTGAGATACACTTTGAGAGAAAATTATATACAACAATCTTAAGACAATATCGAGCAATTCAATGGCTTCTTCGAGTGCAACAACGACTCATGTTCACCATGGTGAAAGGCCTGAAAAGTTCAATGGGAACGACTTCAAGCGGTGGCAACAAAAAGATCATATTTTTTACTTGACCACACTAAGTTTGTCAAGGTTCTTAACCGAGGAGCCTCCTACGGTTGAAGAAGGAGAGACTGACACTCAAAAGAGGGTGGCTCTGGATGCATGGAATCAAAGTGATTTCCTATGCAAGAACTACATTCTAAACGGGTTAGACAATAAATTATATAATGTTTATTGTTGTAAGGACCCCCGTGCCCTTAATCCATTTTAGTATTAACCCAAGCATTTAGTGCATGCGATTATATATGTAGGGGAAAACCCCACTCATCATAACAAACCATGCCAATAATAAAATTCTTTTACATTATTCCATATAATGTCTAGTTTCCCCCAATCAAGTTCACATACGTATCATGCACCATTATAATACACTAATATGTTCTCAGTTCATTTAGCAATTCAATAAATAATTGCATGCATCACATAAATGAAAAGAGAAAGGCCATTGCCTTCTTTATACAACCCATATACACATCATAGTGCTCACATGCGAGCATCGAATAAGTATGCGTGTATTTAATGTATAAAGTATCATGCTCAATACCGTCGCTGGTACCTCGATCCTGGAAGCACCTCAAATCCACAGCTCGAGCTCAACTACAAGCCATCGATGTACCTAATGATCGTTGCTGGTACCTCGATCCTGGAAGCACCTCAAATCCACAGCTCGAGCTCAACTCCAAGCCATCGATTTACCTAATAACCTGCCCCAACAGAGACAGCCCCCACACGGGGTGAGCATACAAATATCCCAAATCCAATAATCACAATAACACAATTCATAATTTCAAAAATGTAAATACTATGAAATATAAAGGATGCTCCCTGGATGGTATCATCATCATCCGGGATTCCCTGTATTGTCCCTGTTCTCAAAATTGTTGGGATATGCCCTAAGACAAGTCATTAGATGATTGTTTACGGCATACAATGTATTATGATTTTATTAATGACAAGTTATTATTATATATTATTCGAATATCTGTGCAATATGAATTGATATATAAGTTAATGTCCTTAGAATAATATTGTATTATTCTTAAAGATTGTCCCTGGTCAAGTATTATCATAAATAAGGATAATGATAATACATTGAGACTAGTATGTTTTGATTGATGAATTGTTCATGGATATGAGATATCAAATCAACACATGGGTACATGTTAGAGAACAATGTACTGGACAGACCCACCATGAGAATGCTACATGGATAGTTATATGAGTGTCATAAGCAATTCTCATAGTGATAATAATGTATGTAATCCTTACGACTTGAGATCATCAGAGATCCCAACATAAGGAGTTATGTATCTTGATATTGTCAAACGTTACCTGTAACAGAGTAAACTATAAAGGCAACTATTTGATATACTACGAATTATGTAGAGGGATGCTGATTGATCATGATAGGATTTGTCCCTCCTATATAACAGGAGAAGTGTTTGGGCCCTTGATCAAGTAAGACTAAAATGCATGGCCGTGCTCGAATGAGTCGATATGTGATATCGAGCTTATTCGTTTATTCTAGTTCTACTTGGGGATCAACAAATAGAGATTGAATATACGAGTATGACTATTCCATGACTCGTGTTCAATCTAAACACATGGACAAAGGGATTAAGTTACATGGTTAATATTATCACAAGTTCTAAGGTTAATGTCGAGTCAATGACATTCTTGTAATTTGGGTAGCCTTGATGTGTTGCTAGATACCGCTCATTGCTTGTTACATAAAATGAGATTTTATGTCACTGCCAACATTACAAGATCCTATCGGGTCGCACAAAAGATTAAATCGATAAGGGAAAATTAAATTCATTGGATGAATTAATTAATTAAGAAGAGTCTTAATTAAATGATTATAAGGATTTAATTAAATCATGGGTTTGGGCCCATGAGACTTTAAGAAAGTCTTGAACCTTAATTAAATCTTATAATATAAATACAAGGTTATAATTAATTGTTAAATATACAATTCATAATCACATAACCTAGCCTCCACTCTACTCCATTCGGCCGCCCCTTTCTCTCATCAAAACCTCACGGCCGCCGTCGAGTTCTTGTGAGAAGAGATTGGTAGTCGTTGATCGGTTTTGAACCGGGAGTTCAGTTTTGGTTCAAGAATAAGTCTAGCAACTTGTTCTTGAACGTCCCTTGTTCGATTTGATCGTGTGGATACCGTAGAGACAAAGGTGCAAACTTTTGTTTGTGACTCGAGGTGCTACAACGTGGAATCTGCTTCAAACACGCTACAAGGGTGAGACTCTTTTGTTATCTCTATTCCGATATGACCACTTTGTATAGATCCGTGGTTTTAGTAATCCAAAATTTAAATTTCGCTGCTTTGTATGCTCGTTGGATTACTTACAGTGGTATCAGAGCCAGGTTCAAAGCTCATATCGGAATTATGTGGTTAATTATTTAATCATATTTAGAATTATATTGCATGCTTTAAAACTGTATAATTCATATATGATATGGAATAAATCGAATTTGTGAAATCATCGTAAAATTATATATGATATAATTGACTATTTTGTATACGATACACAAAAGCAAAAACCGAGCCCATAGCATGAGATGGTTCGGCCACCACCATCACAAATGACACACGGCTGCCACATGAGGGCTAGGGTTTTCAAACCCTTGGCTCGAGATGGTTAGTCGTTGTGGCTAATAATTGTGCATGGAGGTGTCGAAACATGGCTAGGGTTTAAAACCCTCCTCTTGGCTCGAAAAATGTAATTATCGGCGCATGACTCACGATAAATGATGGGTGACGGCTAGGGCCACATGAGGGCTAGGGTTTTCGAACTCATTGGCTCGAGATGGTCAAGCCGCCAACGTCATGAATCGTGCATGAAAGGCCGAGAACTAAAACAAAATTTCAAACCATTGTGGCTCGTGACGGCTAGGGTTTCGAACCCTAATGGCTCACGGCCGCCGTCCAAGATTGTTAGGGTTTCGAACCCTCATGGTTGGACGTGGACTTTTGGGCTAAGGTTCCGTGACATGTGATGTCCCGAGTGTACGATAATTTCATAAAATTTATTTTACAGTTTTAATTAGAATTAAATTTTAAAATGTTTAGATTTTAATTAATTAAATGTTATAGCATGTTATATGTGTTGTTTGAGCATGGTGCATGGTTATAGCCCTATGACCTATTAGATAGGATTTTGTGAATGGTTGTAATTTAATACTACCCGCGAGTCGTGTCTTCTCTATTTTTCTGAATGTATTCCCTCCCCTATGCTCCCCCTCGAATGTAACTCGAGGAATTCTCTAAATCATGTAATTGTTATACAGTTTAGTTAGAGTTTTATTGATGGAGATCAATGAAGATGGACCATGGTGCCGGGATGAGAAGGCCATTCACAAAAGGGAGCCAAAGAGGTGCTTGGAGAAGTTACCCTTAGGTTGACTTTTTTAGATTTTCTCATTGGCTTGAGAAATCTTTAGTTGGGGCTATAACCATGTCACGTTTACTTTATGTTGATGTATGAGATGCATGTTTTCTGTTTTATTTAATATTGATGCTTATATATATATGTAGATATGTATATATTCATATATGTACGGGACATATTTTCAATATTAATAAAATCATGAGATCAATAAATCCCTCTATAATATTAAGTTTAAGATGCCTTCCAATTAAAAATACTCGTCAAGACTTCGATTGAACATGTGTGGGTTTGCCAAAGCAAAGCACCGTGACAATCTTAGTAAGGCGCGAAAGGATAATAGTGATATCCGTGTTATTTTAAATTGGGTTTGACTTAACTAGTGTTATCTCAATAGGATTGGGAACCTAGAGGCATGGGGTTGGAAAATAATTCATTAGATGAATTTGAACAAAGCGTTGTTCGTCCAACCATCCAAGAATTGCATGTGATTGTAATTGACAAAGAGTTGTCTACCTAAATAACCGAGTCTTGGGCGATTAGCCAAAGCTAACTCAAGATTAAGTGAAATATGGATCTTGGCCCACTAATAGTTTTGAGGGTTGATAATTTTAAACAAAATAGTGGGAGTGTCATTTAATATAAGACCATATTAAATGATTAAAATCATAAACTTATTTTGCATTTATATTGTAGATATCCATGGCAACCAACAACGTTACAAGCACATTATCATTGCGATCGGTCCTTGAGAAGGACAAACTTAATGGGACAAATTTCCTAGACTGGTATAGGAATTTGAGGATTGTCCTCAAACAAGAAAAGAAGCAATATGTCCTAGAGGAACCCTTACCTGCTGAGGAACCTCCCTTGACGGCTGCTAAAGCCGATAAAGATGCTTATAAGAAACATCAAAATGACGCACTTGATGTTGGGTGCCTTATGCTTGCCAGCATGAACTCTGAGCTTCAGAAGCAACATGAGGAAATGGAGGCGTTCGATATGATCGAGCATCTAAAGCAACTGTACCAACAACAAGCAAGACAAGAGAGGTATGACGTCTCTAAAGCGTTGTTCCAGTGTAGAATGGTAGAAGGAAGTCTAATTGGAACTCATGTACTCAAGATGATTGGGTATATTGAGAATCTGGAGAAGCTGGGTTTTACTTTGGACCAAGAGTTGGCCACTGACGTGATCTTGCAATCGTTGCCTGAAAGCTTCAGTCAATTTGTCTTGAATTACAATATGATTGAAATTGAAAAGACTCTACCACAGTTACTTGGCATGCTTAGAACTTTTGAAGCAAATAGCAAGAAGTCTAAGCCTACAAATGTTCTTATTGTGAATAAGAGCAAAGGAAAGACTAAAGCTAAGAGCTACAAGAAGAACAAGAAGGTCCTTTGTAAGTCTAAGCCACATGCTTCTGCACTAAAGCCAAAGGGAGGAGTGGCAAAGGAAGGGAACTGTTTCCATTGCGGTGAGACCGGTCATTGGAAAAGGAACTGCAAAGTATATCTGGAAGATCTTAAGAAGACAAAGGGAAGTGCGACTTCCAATTCAGGTATTTTTGTTATAGAAGTCAATTTATCTACTTCTTCATCTTGGGTATTAGATACTGGATGTGGATCTCACATTTGTGTAAATGTGCAGGATCTCAAAAGGAGTAGGACGTTGGCGAAAGGCGAAGTTGATCTCCGAGTTGGAAATGGAGCAAGAGTTGCTGCATTAGCTATAGGAGATTACCATTTATCTTTGCCTTCTGGTTTATCATTGATTTTGAAAGACTGTTATTTTGTGCCGTCTATTACCAAAAACATTATTTCTATTTCTTGTTTGGACAAGTGTGGATTTTCATTTAAGATAAAGGACAACTGTTGTTCTATTTATTCAAATGATATGTTTTATGCAAGTGCACAAATGATTAATGGTCTTTATATATTAAATCTGGATATGCCTGTCTATAACATTAATACTAAAAGGATTAAGAATAATGATTGTAATCAAACTTATCTCTGGCATTGTCGCTTGGGCCATATAAACGAGAACCGCATATCGAAACTTCATAAGGATGGAGCATTAGATTCATTTGATTTTTGAATCATATGAAACATGCGAGTCTTGTTTCATGGGCAAGATGACTAAAGCCCCATTCAAGGGACATGTTGAAAGGGCAAATGTTTTATTGGGACTAATACATAGTGATGTATGTGGACCAATAAACACACATGCTAGAGGTGGTTTTCAATACTTCGTTACATTTACTGATGACTTCAGTAGATATGGGTGCGTGTACCTAATGAAACATAAACATGAAACCTTTGAAAAGTTCAAGGATTTCAAGAATGAAGTACAAACCAACTTGGTAAGAGTATCAAAATCCTTCGATCAGATCGAGGAGGTGAATACCTTAGCCAAGAGTTTCATGACTATCTAAAGGAGTGTGGGATAGTCCCACAACTCACTCCTCTGTATACTCCACAATGGAATGGTGTATCCGAGAGGAGAAATCGAACCTTGTTGGACATGGTTAGATCAATGATGAGTCATGCAGATCTTCCGATATCCTTTTGGGGACATGCTTTAGAAACAACAATATTCATACTGAACCGTGTTCCATCTAAATTAGTGGAAAAGACTCCATATAGAGATATGGACTGGGAAACGTCCTGGTATGTTATGAAGATTTGGGGTTGTGAGGCTTTCGTGAGACGTCACGCCTCTAACAAACTTGGACTCAAATCTGATAAGTGTTTATTTGTGGGATATCCTAAGGAAAAGAAAGGATACTATTTCTATTATCCCACCGAGAACAAAGTGGTTGTTGCTCGGACTGGTGTCTTTCTTGAAAGAGAATTTATTTCTAGAAAAACCAGTGGGAGACATATAGAACTTAGTGAAGTTCAACCACAAGAAAACACTGAACATGATATTGAGATGGAAACAGAGCAGACACCACAAGCTGTTGTGGATAAAGTGTCTGCTCAAGAGACACAAGCCCAGCGTAGGTCTGTAAAAGAACACCGGGAGCCACAGAGATATGGATTTCTTGTGACTCAACAAGGTGACTTACTACTTATTGATGAGGATGAGCCGTCATCTTATCAAGAAGCTATAATGGGCACTGATTCTGAGAAATGGCAAGAAGCCATGAAATCTGAGATGGAATCCATGTATGCAAACCAAGTATGGACTTTGGTTGATCCACCTGAAGGGGTACGACCCATAGGGTGCAAATGGATTTTCAAGAAAAAGACCGATATGGATGGTAACGTACAAACCTATAAAGGTCGGCTGGTTGCAAAAGGATTCAAACAAATTCATGGTATTGACTATGATGAAACCTTTTCACCAGTGGCCATGGTTAAATCCATAAGGATCTTACTCTGCATTTCATGATTATGAACTCTGACAGATGGATGTCAAAACAACTTTCCTTAATGGAAATCTGCTTGAGGATGTGTACATGACACAACCCGAGGGTTTTGTCGATCCAAAGGATGCTGGAAAGATATGCAAGCGACAACGATCCATTTGTGGATTGAAGCAAGCTTCTCGGAGTTGGAATCTTTGTTTTGATGATGCAGTCAAAGAGTTTGGTTTCATAAAAAACGTAGATGAACCTTGTGTCTACAAGAAGGTCAGTGGGAGCATAATTATCTTCCTAATATTGTATGTACATGACATACTTCTAATTGGGAATGATATCCCTGCCTTACAATCTGTAAAGATTTGGCTAGGGAATTGTTTTTCTATGAAAGACTTGGGTGAAGCCACCTATGTATTAGGAATCAAGATCTATAGAGATAGATCGAGAAGATTACTTGGCCTAAGTCAAAGTAAATACATAGACAAAGTGCTAAAACGGTTTAGCATGCAAGAATCTAAGAAAGGATTCGTGCCTATGACACATGGAATACATCTCTCGAAGGATCAGTGTCCTTCAACACCAGATGAGAGACAACGCATGAGTAAGATTCCATATGCGTCAGCTATTGGATCTATCATGTATGCCATGATATGTACTCGTCCCAATGTCTCGTATGCTTTGAGCATGACGAGCAGATATCAAGTTGATCCAGGTGAAAGTCACTGGATTGCAGTCAAGAATATCCTGAAGTACTTGAGAAGAACTAAGGATACATTCTTGATTTATGGAGGTGAGGAAGAGCTCAATGTAATTGGTTACACTGATGCAAGTTTCCAAACCGACAAAGATGATTTTCGATCGCAATCAGGATATGTGTATTGCCTAAATGGAGGTGCTGTGAGCTGGAAGAGTTCAAAGCAAGAGACAGTAGCCGATTCTACAACGGAAGCTGAGTACATTGCTGCCTCAGATGCAGCAAAGGAAGCTGTTTGGATTAGGAAGTTCATTTCTGAACTTGGAATGGTGCCTAGCATTAAGGATCCGATAGAACTCTAGCATTGGCTAAGGAACCTAGATCTCACCAAAGATCCAAGCACATACTTCGGCACTTTCATTTCATTCGAGAAATCGTTGAAAGGGGAGATGTGAAAATATGCAAAGTACCAACAGATGATAATGTATCTGACCCATTGACGAAGCCACTACAATAGTAGAAGCATGATCGTCATACTAGATCTCTAGGCATTAGGTATATGTCTGATTGGTCTTAGTGCAAGTGGAAGATTTGTTGGGATATGCCCTAAGACAAGTCATTAGATGATTGTTTACGACATACAATGTATTATGATTTTATTAATGACAAGTCATTATTATATATTATTCAAATATCTGTGCAATATGAATTGATATATAAGTTAATGTCCTTAGAATAATATTGTATTATTCTTAAAGATTGTCCCTGGTCAAGTATTATCATAAATAAGGATAATGATAATACATCGAGACTAGTATGTTTTGATTGATGAATTGTTCATGGATATGAGATATCAAATCAACACATGGGTAAATGTTAGAGAACAATGTACTGGACAGACCCACCATGAGAATGCTACATGGATAGTTATATGAGTGTCATAAGCAATTCTCATAGTGATAATAATGTATGTAATCCTTACGACTTGAGATCATCAGAGATCCCAACATAAGGAGTTATGTATCTTGATATTGTCAAACGTTACCTGTAACAGGGTAAACTATAAAGGCAACTATTGGATACACTACGAATTATGTAGAGGATGTTGATTGATCAAGATAGGATTTGTCCCTCCTATATAACAGGAGAAGTGTTTGGGCCCTCGATCAAGTAAGACTAAAATGCATGGTCGTGCTCGAATGAGTCGATATGTGATATCGAGCTTATTCGTTTATTCTAGTTATACTTGGGGATCAAGAAATAGAGATTGAATATACGAGTATGACTATTCCATGACTCATGTTCAATCTAAACACATGGACAAAGGGATTAAGTTACATGGTTAATATTATCACAAGTTCTAAGGTTAATGTCGAGTCAATGACATTCTTGTAATTTGGGTAGCCTTGATGTGTTGCTAGATACCGCTCGTTGCTTGTGACATAAAATGAGATTTTATGTCACTGCCAACATTACAAGATCCTATCGGGTCGCACAAAAGATTAAATCGATAAGGGAAAATTAAATTCATTGGATGAATTAATTAATTAAGAAGAGTCTTAATTAAATGATTATAAGGATTTAATTAAATCATGGGTTTGGGCCCATGAGACTTTAAGAAAGTCTTGAACCTTAATTAAATCTTATAATATAAATACAAGGTTATTATTAATTGTTAAATATACAATTCATAATCACATAACCTAGCCTTCACTCTACTCCATTCGGCCGCCCCTTTCTCTCATCAAAACCTCACGGCCGCCGTCGAGTTCTTGTGAGAAGAGATTGGTAGTCGTTGATCGGTTTTGAACCGGGAGTTCAGTTTTGGTTCAAGAATAAGTCTAGCAACTTGTTCTTGAACGTCCCTTGTTCGATTTGATCGTGTGGATACCGTAGAGACAAAGGTGCAAACTTTTGTTTGTGACTCGAGGTGCTACAACGTGGAATCTGCTTCAAACACGCTACAAGGGTGAGACTCTTTTGTTATCTCTATTCCGATATGACCACTTTGTATAGATCCGCGGTTTTAGTAATCCAAAATTTAAATTCCGCTGCGTTGTATGCTCGTTGGATTACTTACAAAAATAACTGAAACCATCAAATTCCCAAATGCCAGTTAATCATTACATTGATTAACAAATTCACTTGCCGCATACCGATATCATAATCAATAATATCAAATCATTAAACAATGATTACAAGTATTCCATATATCTCACTTATGGTTCCATAGTCCTATTTCATTGCTCGCTCTACAATATCGGCATTTCATTCTCACGCATGCTCAACAGCAGTGGCGTTCCAACCGATGTTCGCTCAAAGGCGACAACATCTCAATTATTGCTCGTTCAAAAGCGGCACCATATAATTCCCAATGCACACGTATCCATTTGTAGCAATTACCGTAAACCATGCATTTCAATGTCCATTTATTGCTAATATCATATACTATGCATTTTCATATACATTCATTGCAATACAGTGTACCAAGCACTCAACAATTGCAATTATAATAAAGGGCTATGCTCGTACGTCATGCGTACCTTATGATTCCGTAGTTCGAGTCCAACCTTGCCTGAGTCCCACGACCCGATGAGTTAAGTGCTAACATGCAAATAACTCCCAATTAAACATAGGCATGCAATCACGTGCACAAGCACGTTCACAACTTCCCAACCTATCGTCCATCCATGACGATTACCAAAAATAAAAGCCCACATGCTAAGCATGCATAATAATACCCAAAATATTCCATTTTATATGTTCAAAAGATAGCCAAAAACCCAACTGAGAATTTCGTTTAATTAACTTTGGCTCTAACCAATCCATTTTAAAAGTATAACATTCCCATTGGAATGTAGACATTGCCCCGGAAACGGGCCACTCAAACCTCGATTCCAAAATCCTGATATTTTTCAAAAATTTCCAAAAAAACACTTTCTTACGGGCGGCGATCGATCGCCTCTCTTAGCGCGATCGATCGCCCCTGACCAGTGGGCAAAATCGCTTACACGCGATCGATCGCCAACCCTCGCTATCGATCGCCAACCTACTCGCGATCGATCGCCTAGACCACGCGATCGATCGCCTAGACCACGCGATCGATCGCCTGCACTGTTCATCGTCACCATTTTTAACAGCTGCACGTCGCGATCGATCGCCCCACCTCGGCGATCGATCGCCACCTGCGATTTTCCAAAAAATTCGAGCTTCCATGGTGTTTTTCACACCCAAACTCAAAACCAACATCCCATACACCTTCAACACCTCAAATACACCATTTAAAACCAATAAAAACTCCAAAAACTCAACATGGGATTTTAACCAAAAATCCCCAAATCCCATAACCAACCAAAACCTCAACCAAAATCTACCATACCACTACCAAATCGAAGACAAAGGTGAGGGGAAGATGAATACCTGATTATCTTCAAGAAATCGGGCTCCCAAGACGAGCCCCCAACGATTTTGCTTCGAAGAGCAAAAGAGGGGAAATGAGGGTGGGGGGAGGGGGGGAGGGTTTGAGCGTGGAGAGAGAGAAGGGTTCCGTGTCAAATGACGGAATACCGAGTCCACTTGGTATATATAGTACCAAAATTCGAAAATACCAATCCCTTCACAAATACATCATGACTCATTAAAAATCTGTTTTCAATAATTGCCTCCCAAACTCTGTTTCCATTAACAGCCCCAGTACAAAGTACTCCGGACCCCAAATCCCACCAAAGACCAAATTCAAAGGTTATCACCACGATGAGAATGCAATCTCATCCCTTGGATCCAACGACTCCAAATGTCGGATTTAAAATCCCCGAGAGTCTCGAAACCGCAATTAATTCATAATTGCCACAAATAAAATCCATTAAGGATTATTACCGTACCGGGATTAACACCATTAATCCCCGGGTATCAAAATTGTCTTATGAAAACAGCAAAGGAACTCTGGGCTTCGCTGGAAAAGAAGTACAAATCCGAGGATGCCGGCATGAAGAAATTCATAGTTGGACAGTTCCTGGATTTCAAGATGGTTGATACCAAGCCTGTGATGGCGTGCAAGATCTACAAGTGATCTTGCATGACATTCATGCGGAGGGAATGAGTCTAAGTGATTCATTCCAAGTTGCCGCTATGATTGAGAAATTTCCTCCTTTTTGGAAGGACTTCAAGAATTATCTGAAACACAAACGAAAGGATATGAGTCTTGAAGACCTCGTGGTTCGATTACTAATCGAGGAGGACAACAAAGTTTCCGAGAGGAAGGCGGGTAGGTTTCAAATGGAACCACGGGCTAACCTAGTTGAACAAAGAACCAGATCAAAGCGTAAGTTTGACGGTACGGCCTCCAACAATGGCAAGGCGAAAAAGTTCAAAGGAAAATGCTATAAGTGTGGAAAGCCCAATCACATGGCAAAGGATTGCCGTAACAAAGACACTCGTGGAAAACCAAAAGATTAAGTCAATGTGACCGAACATGATTGGATCTCGGAAGACTTGAATGATCTAATGTTAACCGCTGTGATCTTTGAAGCGAATTTGGTGGACAATCCTATGGAATGGTTCGTCGATTTCGGTGCAACCCGACATGTGTGTTTGGACAATTCCATGTTCTCTACATACACTCCAATAAGTGGGCGCCAACTCTATATGGGAAACTTCACAACATCTCCGGTAATTGGACTGGGGAAGGTGGTTCTAAAGATGACTTCGGGAAAGGAATTGACTTTGATTGATGTCCTACATGTTCCCGACATCCGAAGAACCTGATATCCGGATCTGCTCTAGTCAAGGCGGGTTTTAGACTAGTTTTAGAATCTGGAAAAATTGTACTCTCCAAAAATGGAGTTTTTGTAGGAAAAGGATATATGGAGAAAAACCTATTCAAATGAATGTAATGACGGTTTTGAAAGCAATAAAGTGAATGATTCTACTTATTTGATTGAGTCTTGTAATTTATGGCATGATCGTTTAGGTCACGTAAATGATGGTTCACTTAACAAATTAGTGAAGTTAAACTTATTGCCTCAAATGAATGTTAACTTGAAACATAAGTGTGAGACTTGTGTCGAGGCCAAGTTAACGAAACCGCCATTTCATTCAATTGAAAGAACTACGACACCTCTTGAATTAATTCATACGGATTTATGTGATCTAAAGTTTGTGGAAACTAGAGGTGGGAAAAAGTACTTCATTACTTTCATTGATGATTGTACGAGATATTGTTACGTCTATTTGCTAAGAAGCAAAGACGAGGCCTTGGGAGTATTTAAACAATACAAGAATGAAGTTGAAAATCAACTTAACAAAAAGACAAAGAATGTTCGAAGCGATAGGGGCGGAGAATATGGAGCACCGTTTGAAGAATTTTGCACTGAGTATGGCATTATTCACCAAACCACTGCCCCATATTCACCACAATCAAATAGTTTGCCGAACGTAAATATCGTACTCTAAAATAGATGATGAATGCTATGTTGATAAGTTCTAGATTACCACAAAACTTGTGGGGGGGAATCAATCCTGTCGGCCAACTACATTCTAAACAAAATACCACACAAAAGTAAGGATGAAACTTCTTATGAGTTATGGAAAGGTCACAAGCCTTCCTACAAATACTTGAAAGTGTGGGGGTGCTTGGCTAATGTAGAAGTACCAAAACCAAAGTAAGTGAAAATCGGGCCTAAGACAATAGATTGTGTATTTATTGGTTATGCTAACAATAGTAGTGCATATCGATTTTTAGTACATAAATCTGAAATAAGTGATGTACATGAAGGTACAATCATGGAATCAAGAAATGTGGTATTTTTTGAAGAGGTATTTCCTTACAAAACTAACAAGGAAATGAGCTCTAAGAAAAGGGTGTATGAAGACGCTAACCGTGACTCTATTGAGGAAGTAGAACCACGACGTAGCAAGAGAACCAAAGTGGCTAAGATTTATGGTCCTGACTTCATGACGTATATGTTGGACAATGAACCAAGATCGATTAATGACGCCTTATCTAGTCCTGATGCTCCTATGTGGAAAGAGGTTATTAATGGCGAGATAGAATCCATAATGCAAAAACACACGTGGGAATTGGTAGACCTTCCAACTGGAAGTAAACCATTAGAATGCAAATGGATTCTTAAAAGAAAATATAAGTCCGATGGTTCAATTGATAGTACAAGGCGAGACTCGTGGCAAAGGGATAAAGACAAAAAGAAGGCCTTGATTACTTTGATACATATTCACCAGTCATGAGAATTACGTCCATTAGAGTGATCATTGCTATCGCTGCTCTAAACAATTTAGAGATACATCAAATGGATGTAAAAACAGCATTCCTCAATGGAGAACTTGAGGAGGAAATTTATATGAAAAAACCCGAGGGATTTGTTGTTCCCGGACAAGAGAAAAAGATGTGTAGACTCGTTAAGTCATTGTATGGGCTTAAGCAAGCGCCAAAACAATGGCAGGAAAAATTTGACAAAACTATGTTGTCAAATGGTTTCAAAATTAATGAGTGCGACAAATGTGTATATATGAAAAACACGCCTAAAGCATATGTAATAGTATGCTTGTACGTTGATGATATGCTCATTGTAAGGACCCCCGTGCCCTTAATCCGTTATTAGTGTATTAATCCATGCCATTAATTCATACAATCATATTAGTTGGCGGGGGGGGGGGGGGGGGGGGGAATGGGGGGGAATCACTTATCATCATAGCCATTCATGCCTCATATAAAAATTCTTACATTATTCCATATAATGTCTAGTTTCCCCAACCCAGTTCACATACATATCATGCACCAATATAATACACTAACATGTTCTCAGTTCATTTAGCAATTCAATAGATAATTGCATACCACCCACAAATGAAGAGAGAAAGGCCCTTGCCTTTTTATACATACCATGTACACATAATAGTGCTCACATGCGAGCATCGAATAAGTATATGTGTATCAAATGTATAAAACATCATGTTCAATTACCGTCACTGGTACTTCGATCCCTGGAATCACCTCCATTCCATAGCTCGAGCTCAACTCCAAAGCCATCGATGTACCTAATTACCTGCCCCAACAGAGACAACCCCCAACACGGGGTGAGCATACCAATATCCCAAATCCAATAATCACAATAATACAATTCATAATTTACAACAATGTAAATGCTATGAAATACAAAATATACTCCCTGGATGGTATCATCTTCATCCGGGGTTTCCTGTACTGTCCCTGTTCTCAAAACACTGAAACCATCAAATTCTCAAATGCCAGTTAATCATTACATTGATTAACATATCTATTAGCCATATACCGATATCATAATTAATAGCATCAAATCATTAAACAATGATTACAGATATTCCATATATCTCACTTTTGGTTCCATAGTTCTATTCCATTGCTCGCTCCACAATAGCGGCATTTCATTCCCACGCATGCTCAACAGCAGTGGCGTCTTAACCGATGTTCGCTCAAAGGCGACGACATCCTAATCATTGCTCGCTCAAAAGCGGCACCATATGATTCCCAATGCATATATATCCATTGTAGCAATTACCATAAACCATGCATTTTCATATACATTTATTGCTAATACCATATATAATGCATTCCCATACACATTCATTGCAATACAGTGTACCAAGCACTCAACAATTGCAATTATATAAAAGGGCTATGCTCGTACTCATACGTACCTTATGATTCCGTAGTTCGAGTCCAACCTTGCCTGAGTCCCACGACCCGATGAGTTAAGTGCCAACATGCAAATAACTCCCAATTAAACATAGGCATGTAATCACGTGCACAAGAACGTTCACAATTTCCAAACCTATCGTCCATCCAAGACGATTACCAAAATAAAAGCCCCCGGCTAAGCATGCATAATACCCAAAATATTCCATTTTATATGTTTACAAGATAGCCAAAAACTCAATCGAGAAATCCGTTATATTAAATTTGGCTCCAACCAATTCATTTTAAAAGTATAGCATTCCCATTGGAATGTAGATATTGCCCCGGAAATGGCCCCTTTAAACCTCGATTCCAAAATCCCGATGTTTTCCAAAAAATTTCAAAAAAACAAAAAAATCTTCGGGTGGCGATCGATCGCCACTTTCATCGCGATCGATCGCCACAGTCCAGTGGCCAAACCAGTGCATCCTCGGGATCGATCGCCAACCCGCTCGCGATGGATCGCCGAGGCCACGCGATCGATCGCTCGCACTGTTCATCGTCACCAAAAATCGAGCAGCTCGTCGCGATCGATCGCCCCTCCTCGGCGATCGATCGCCAACTGCGATTTTCCGAGAAATTCGAGCTTTCATGGTGTTTTTGACACCCAAACTCAAAACCAACACCCCTAACTTCCTCAACACCTCCAATACACCATTTAAACTCAATAAAAACACTAAATCAACATTTTAGGTTTTTAACCAAAACCCCAAAACTCAAATCAAACTCAAAACTCAACCATTTAGCACAAAACTATAATCAAATCGAAGCTAAAGGAGAGGAGAAGAAGAATACCATCATTTCTTCAAGAAATCGGGCTCCCAAGACGAGCCCCCATCGATTTGTTCCAAGAGGAGAAGAGGGGAAGGGTTTGGGGTGAGGGAAAGAGGCGTGAGGGAGAGGAGAGGGGGAAATGATTCCGTATAATGACGGAATACCGAGTCCATTTGGTATATATAGCACTCAGGCTCCAAAATACCAATACCTCCACAACTACATCATGATTCATTTAAAATCTTCTGTTTTCAATAATTATCTCTCCAACTCAAATTCCATCACCAGCCCCAGTACAAAGTACTCCGGACCCCAGATTCCGCCAAAAGCCAAATTCCAAGGTTATCACCACGATGAGAATACAATCTCATCCATCGGATCTAACGACTCCAAATATCGGATTTAAAATCCCCGGGAGTCCCAAAACCGCAATTAATACACAATTGCCACAAATAAAATCCATTAAGGATTATTACCACACCGGGATTAACACCATTAATCCCCAGGTATCACAATTATCCCCCACTAATAAAATTTCGTCCTCGAAATTTGCACGGCGTACTCTACGTAACGCCGAGAACACGCAATCCGAACGGATCCACGATGTCGAGTCATGAACATAACATGAACGACACACCAACCGCGAGGATACCGACTTCGCACCAAACCTGGAATGGAGTAACCTTCCCAACCGACACAAATCCATGGAAGACGTCAGCATTCCCCGATGCTAACCATCTCGAAGCAGTCAGTCAACCATATCTGCTAACCAAACGAATCATTCGTGATTCCAAACTAGATATCACCCCAATGATATCTCCAAGACATAGCCACCGATGCTAAACATACATCTTTACCAAAGTGACCATTAGTACACAACAGTGTACCTGAACCACATCCGGTTCCCAATTTCCAAATCCATCTCCAACAGGAGAGTAGTTGCACCTCATTGCAACACGGATCGGACAACTCACGGTCACCAATAGACATAAAACACATCTCCAAAGATGTCTGCATCCGGGTGTTCCAAGAAGATAACATCTTGGTCCAAACACACCATCAAGACTCCACAAGATCTCAAGTTCTCGAAAGGATATGCAAGGACAATCGATTGCATTCCCGCCACACGTGTCAACCACGACACTAAACAAATCCGAATCTTGGCCATCCCTCGTTTATCCTGGGATTCAACAATCCTAAAACAGGGAGGCTATCGAATTGACCAGCAAGAATTACTATGGTCCCAAAGCACGACAATCCCTCCTCAGGGGAAGTCAACCGGACCTCACGATTTTTCCTCAGACAACATCGTGCCAATGAGATTACCAATCTCAAGGTGCCACAATCTCACCCCGGAGATTCGTTCATCCAAGCACACTAACCCGACGCTCGACGAGGACCACATAAAAAGTTGGCATTCGTATACACACTGGCATACATTCATAAGTACCAACGCAACATGCATACTCAATGCAATAGACTTGGGCATCTCCAATCATACCCAAGGTCCCAAAATCAACTGTCAATCCCAGCTATTCTCACCTCATAGAGAATAATGATTGACAGACAAACGGTCAATGGCGTGATTCCAACATGAACACCTCACAAACCGATTCATTGAATCTCCCAAAGATTCTCAATCGGTAGGCATAACAATATTACCTTCCTCACAAGGAAAAACGTCATGGACACATGACCCTCCAACCTCGAACCAACGTTCGGAAAACTGGATATATATGCCCAAAGCATTCCTCGCAACCAAAAAAAAACGCAACTGGTTCTATTACCAAATCGAAACCCGTACACGCCATGTATACTCAACTAACGATGCTCTGTACTAATGCCATAATACTCCACAATCTCGAGCATTACCCCGGAGACGTCTCCTCGAACGTCTCACTGGAAGTACGAAGCCATTACCTAGTCCAACACTAGTATGGTTTCCCCCCGTTGATTCACAATCAACCCTCAACCAATACCAGCTATCTCCATGACAGTACAATCCAAATCTCTCCAAGAGATAAAATCAATATAGTAGTGTCACCCCACTAGCTATAACCCACAAATCCAATTGTGACTCCAGTTGCATTCCATATGCAAGGATGCTCAACTAGAGCTAACAACGACCTGTTGACACTCGTGTTGGTACTACCAACAAAATTGAGGTGTCCCAGTACAAGTCCCTCAAAACAAAAGACGCATAAAAATTCCCGTGAGGTATTGTAATGCCTCGATTTGTTGTATACACGTATGATATGATTATGGTGTAATTATATCAAATGGTGGTATGTTAATGGGGGGTTCGGGTGGAACCAATCATGAAGAAATACATGTATGAAATGATATATGGCAAGGGCAAGGAATGAAACATGGTGTACAATAATTTAATAACATATCAAGTCATGAACTAGTAGGCATTTGCATATGCATGTGAATTTACTTGCAATTGCAATTGGAGTTGCATTTGAATTGAATTTCATTTCATGTACATGTTAATTCACATGTCATTAACTTCAAGTGAGTTAGGGAGCTAATGACCATGTATCAAAGTGACTTAGCATGATGATTAAGTGAAGTGCTTTTTATTAAGGGATACCAAGTGAAATCACATACTTCACCTAAACACACCTACTAAAATCCTACACAAGCTCCTCTCCATCTCTTTCAAGTTCTTGATAGTTTGAGCTTGGGATTCACTTGTGAATTGAGCTAGGAAGTTGTGTGAAGTGATTTCTTAATATCTTGGTAACGATTTCATGGTTTTACACTTGAATTATGTAATTGGTATTGATTTATGTGAAGGGGAATATCAATTATTGATGCTTAGAATCATAACTTGTTTCTTTGCCAAGAATTGGATTCTAGGATGTTAGGAACATGTTTATATGATACTAGGGAGTGCATGAATCATGGTTACATGTGAAATTCTGGGTAGGAGAAGAAGTACCATGAAGATAAGCTCAAAATCGCCATTGTCTCAAGTTTTCTGATCGTGCCGATCGATCGGATGTGGTCTCGATCGATCGCCGCGAACAGTAAAGTTTTAAGGCGGTTTGAGCATGAGGCGATCGATTGGTGAGTTTGAGGCGATCGATCGGTACATGTGGCCATCGATCGGTGATTTTGTTCGATCGATCGGTGAAGAGTGAACAGTTCGGCGATCGATCGAGAATCCGGGGCGATCGATCGGTGATGGCAGAATGTTGAAAATTTTTATATTTTTGTAGAATTTGATTTTAATGCCTATGATAACATGATATATTGTTGGCATTGTTGTAGCATCATCTCAGGGGACAGGACAACGAGGCACTTAGCCAGTGAAGCCTAATTTATCTCGTTTGTGTCGCAGTACAGGTACGTGTTGACGTACGGAGTATAGATATGATGTGATGATGATGTTGTGGTTTTGATATCATATGATTATGTTATCTTGTGTCATATGATTTGTAGTTTCATATGCATGTGCATACATGGATTTCATATGATTGGGATGGATGCCTTGATAGATATGTGTATATGCTTTGGTAAGATCAGTGCCTTGATAGATATGCCTGGTGTGGTATATGCTTTGGCTGGGATCGTTGCCACGATAGATATACTACATATGCTTTGGCTTGAGAGATATACGCCTGGTGTGGGTATATGCTCTGGCTATTGTCACAGATGAGCATGGTACTATGATATGTGCTGCTAATATGCAGATGTGATGTGGTTCCACTGACATATTGAGCTGAATAGGCATATCATATGGGGCTCGTGATAATAGGGTGCTTATTGGACATGTCATGACATAGTGCATTTGTGGATGCATGATACATAACATTCACGTTAGATGATTTATTGTGCTTTATCATTGATATTGATATTGTTGCACTGAGATCGTTGTTCTCTATACTCATTGTGTGAATGTTTTTCTGTAGGGACTCATAGACGTGGGGAGACGGGATGTGAGTCATTTTCCGCTGCGAGCTGAACCACTGCCTAGGAGTTATTTTGGATTAGGTTGTTACTTGTACATGTGATGTATAGTTGGTTAGGTTTTTATAACCTTGAACAACTTAACTAGTTAGAAACTCTTAATCAGTGTATGTTTTTACTTAATTCAGACTCACGTATGTATGTTAAGATACTACATAAATGGATTAAGTAACGAGGACCCCACATTAGTGGTATCAGAGCAGTGGTTCGAGAACAGGGTGAACATGGATAGAGGAAGTGTATTAGGGAGTTACCTAAACACTTTGAGAATGGTAATAGCATGTTAGTCTTTGGAATATGATGTTATTCTAACATGTTATATACTTGTGAATATTATTGTTAACCCTTGATGTACAGCTATGACAGACAGAGGGTATCATGAGGATGTTGGGGATGCATTAGTGGCAATGCGAGTGTGAGGATGGCGCCTGTGCCACCACCACCGATTGAGCAAGGGCCAGTGGAACAGGTACTGTTGCCTGGCGAATTGACTTTGACACAGTTTCTGAGTTATCAGCCACCCAGGTTTGAGGGGACTGAATCAGGGGAACTGTCAGAGGAGTGGCTGGAACGTGTGGAACAGATATTTGTGTCAGCACCGTGTGCCAAGACTGCTTGGTTACGCTTAGCTGAATTCCAGTTAGCTAAGAAAGCTATGATGTGGTGAAAATCCACAGTACTTGAGTTGAGGGCTCAAGGACAGACAGTTAACTGGGATGTGTTCAGAACGAAGTTCTTGGAGCATTATTTCTCTGTTGCTGCAAGGCAGAGGAAAGAGGATGAATTTACAAATTTGAGACAAGGATCAATGACAGTATCTGGCTATGCTGTGCATTATTCTTCTTTGCTCCGGTATGTGCCACATATCGCTGTAAACACAAAAGCTAAGATCAGACAGTTTGTGAAAGGGTTGAGGCCTGAATTATTTGATAGGGTAATGTCCAATAACCCTACATCATATGAAGAAGCGTTGACTAGAGCCGAGATGGCTGAGATTGCTGTAGGGATATATACAGATGTTGGACAAGCCCAACCACCTACATCTGACAGTATGAGACCTCGAGGGGAATCATTTAAATCACCACGAGGTGGTGCATCTTCATCTAGGTTTAGTGGGAAACGTTTTGGACCACAGAAAGGGGATGACCGAAAATCTAAAGGACAGTCCCAAGGAAGTAGTAGTAGTAGTGGACGAGGACTACATTGTTTTAAATGTGGAGGGCCACATTATCAAAGAAATTGTCCACAGTTTGATACGGTGGTTTGTTTCCGTTGTGGGAAGCCAGGACATGTGATCCGTGATTGTCCTCAAGTGGGTGGACAACAGAGGAGAGGACCAATGTCAGAGAATATAGTGCAGCAGAGACCACAGGGTGTACCACAGTCTGGAGGAGGACAGAGGACAGGAACACCTCAGGCTCAGGTGTATGCACTGAACAGGGAGGAAGCAGAGGCAGCTCCTGATACTGTGATAGCGGGTAAGTGTACTTTGTTTACTTATCCTGCTTTTCTGTTGATTGATACTGGTGCATCACATTCTTTTATTGCACAAGCATTTATTGATCAGTATCATATATGATCGTCTCCACTGTTGATGCCTCTTTATGTTTCGACACCCATGGGAACTACTGTGATGACTTGTCAGAGTTTGTCTGATTGTGATATTCAGTTTGAGACTGAGTATGGACTACAAGCTGATTTGATTGTGTTAGACATGACAGATTTTGATTGTATCCTTGAAATTGATGTGTTGAGTAAATATCAATCTGTTGTGGATTGTTGTCAGAAGATAGTGAGATTTCAGTCTGATACTGGAAATCAATGGTTCTTCTATGGCCAAGGATCGAGGGCGAGGATTCCTTTGATATCAGCAATCCGAATGTCGCGTTTGTTAGAGCGTGGACATGCGGGTTATTTGATTTATGCCCTTGATGTAACGGAACAGAAAAGAGAAAGGAAAGTGGAGAAGATACCAGTGGTTGCAGAATATGCGGATGTGTTTCCAGATGAGATACCTGGATTCCCACCGAGTCGAGAAGTAGAATTTGGTATTGATTTGATACCTGGTACTTCTGCAATTTCACGGGCTCCTTATCGGATGGCACCAACTGAATTGAAAGAGTTGAAAACTCAATTGCAAGATTTATTGGACAAGGGGTACATACGTCCTAGTGCATCGTCTTGGGGTGCTCCGGTCTTATTTGTTAAGAAGAAGGATGGGACAATGAGATTGTGTATTGACTATAGACAATTGAACAAGGTAACGATAAAGAATAAGTATCCTCTTCCTCGTATTGATGATTTGTTTGATCAGTTGCAGGGATCAAGGATTTATTCTAAGATTGATTTGAGGTCAGGATATCATCAAATACGTGTGAGGGAAGGAGATATACAGAAGACAGCATTTAGGACTCGTTATGGGCATTATGAGTTTCTGGTGATGCCATTTGGAGTGACAAATGCTCCCGCTGTCTTTATGAGTCTAATGAATCGTGTGTTTCAGGCATACCTTGATCGATTTGTCATTGTCTTTATCGATGATATACTAATCTATTCACAGAGTGAGGCAGAACATGTTCAACATTTGCATATGGTATTGCAATTGTTGAGGACACATCAGTTGTATGCCAAACTCAGTAAGTGTGAGTTTTGGTTGACTAGTGTCGGCTTTTTGGGTCATGTAATTTCAGAAGAAGGTATATCAGTTGATCCGAAGAAAGTGGAAGGAGTGTTGAATTGGTCAGCACCTACTTCTGTGCCAGAGATTCGTAGTTTCTTAGGTTTGGCTGGATATTATAGACGGTTCGTTGAAGGATTTTCAGCGATCGCCAAACCATTGACACATTTGACACAGAAGGGAGTATCATTTCAATGGTCAGAGGCTTGTGAGCGTAGTTTCCAGAAATTGAAACATCGATTGACTACAGCTCCAGTATTGATCATTCCTTCGGAGCATGACAGGTTTGCATTATATACTGATGCATCTTTACTTGGTTTGGGTTGTGTATTGATGCAGGATAAACATGTAGTGGCTTATGCATCACGACAGTTGAAGCCACATGAAATGAGATATCCAGTGCATGATCTAGAATTGGCTGCCATTGTCTTTGCATTGAAGATATGGCGACATTATTTATATGGTACGTCGTTTACCATATACACAGATCATAAGAGTTTAAAATTTATATTCACTCAAGCGGAGTTGAATATGAGACAAAGAAGGTGGATGGATCTGTTGAAAGATTATGATTGTGAGATTGAATATCATCCAGGAAAAGCTAATCTTACAGCAGATGCCTTGAGTCGAAAGGTACATCATACGGCTGATGAGATGATTCATTTATCTGCTTTGATGACTTCTTGTTGTACTTTGGGTTATGATTTTGATATGGAAATAGTGCCAGTACGGGTATCAACATTGTTGGTTGAACCCGACATTTTTGAGAAAATCAGAACGGCACAACTAACTGATGATGAAGTACAACAGTGGAAGGAAAGGATAAGTCAAGGACAAACATCTCAATTTGTACTCACCAATGATGGAACTTTGAAATACAGGACTTGTTGGGTAGTACCTGCTTCATTGGGACTACGCCAAGAACTACTACAACGTGCTCATTGTAGTAGATACAGTATACATCCTGGAGGGAAGAAAATGTATCATGATTTACGTACACAATTTTGGTGGAAACGTATGAAACAGGATGTGTTGAGCTTTGTGAAACGATGTTTGATCTGTCAACAAGTGAAAGCGGAAAGACAGAGACCAGGAGGTGAATTACATAGTTTGGAAATTCCTCAGTGGAAATGGGAACATATCACGATGGATTTTGTGAATCATTTGCCACGGACGTCATTTGGTTGCGATGCTATTTGGGTGATTGTTGACCGACTCACCAAAGTATCTCATTTTGTGCCATATTGTATGACATTTGCATATCTGAGAATGGCACAGTTGTACATTCAACATGTAGTGAGATTACATGGTATTCCAGTTTCCATTGTATCGGATAGAGATCCGAGATTTACATCTCATTTTTGGGAAGGGTTACAGATAGCGTTGGGAACTGAAGTACGGTTGAGTACAACATATCATCCTCAGACAGATGGACAAACAGAGCGTACGATACAGACGCTTGAGGATATGTTGCGTGCCTGTGTATTAGAGTTTGATACTTCTTGGCAAGAGTCGTTGCCATTAGTGGAATTTTCATATAACAACAGTTATCAGTCTAGTATACAGATGGCACCATTTGAGGCTTTGTATGGGCGACGATGTAGATCGCCATTGTATTGGGATGATGTGGATCAGTCTACTTTACATGGACCGGATATGATTCATGAAATGGAAGAGAAAGTGAAAGTAATTAGATTGAAACTTAAAGCTGCTCAGGATAGACAGGCCGCGTATGCCAATAAGCGACGTAGACCACTTGAATTTCAAGTTGGTGACCGTGTGTTCTTGAAAATCTCACCTTTTAAAGGTGTAGTACGGTTTGGTAAGCGTGGAAAATTGTCTCCACGGTATGTTGGTCCGTATGAGGTATTGCAACGTATTGGTACGTTGGCATATCGCTTGGCACTACCACCGGCATTGAGTAGTATTCATGATGTTTTTCATGTTTCACTGTTGAGGAAGTATGAACCAGATCCGAGTCACGTATTACAATTACCTGATGTACAGTTGGATACAGATGTGTCGTATGAGGAACGACCGGTTATGATCTTGGATCGAGCTGAACGCAGGTTGCGTAATAAGGTGATTCCTATGGTTAAGGTACAGTGGGACAGACGGGGTGTCGAAGAGGCAACGTGGGAGATGGAGCAGCATATGATGCAACGATATCCGGATTTGTTTTCTGGTATGATTTTTACAGTTTTATGAAACTGTTGCATACATGATCATGTTTCCTATTTTCATATCGTAGGATTGTTGAGTTGTATATCTCATATGCATGTATTCTGTCTGTATATGCAATTTCGAGGACGAAATTCAATGAGTGGGGGAGAATTGTAATGCCTCGATTTGTTGTATACACGTATGATATGATTATGGTGTAATTATATCAAATGGTGGTATGTTAATGGGGGGTTCGGGTGGAACCAATAATGAAGAAATACATGTATGAAATGATATATGGCAAGGGCAAGGAATGAAACATGGTGTACAATAATTTAATAACATATCAAGTCATGAACTAGTAGGCATTTGCATATGCATGTGAATTTACTTGCAATTGGAGTTGCATTTGAATTTGAATTTCATTTCATGTACATGTTAATTCACATGTCATTAACTTCAAGTGAGTTAGGGAGCTAATGACCATGTATCAAAGTGACTTAGCATGATGATTAAGTGAAGTGCTTTTTATTAAGGGATACCAAGTGAAATCACATACTTCACCTAAACACACCTACTAAAATCCTACACAAGCTCCTCTCCATCTCTTTCAAGTTCTTGATAGTTTGAGCTTGGGATTCACTTGTGAATTGAGCTAGGAAGTTGTGTGAAGTGATTTCTTAATATCTTGGTAACGATTTCATGGTTTTACACTTGAATTATGTAATTGGTATTGATTTATGTGAAGGGGAATATCAATTATTGATGCTTAGAATCATAACTTGTTTCTTTGCCAAGAATTGGATTCTAGAATGTTAGGAACATGTTTATATGATACTAGGGAGTGCATGAATCATGGTTACATGTGAAATTCTGGGTAGGAGAAGAAGTACCATGAAGATAAGCTCAAAATCGCCATTGTCTCAAGTTTTCTGATCGTGCCGATCGATCGGATGTGGTCTCGATCGATCGCCGCGAACAGTAAAGTTTTAAGGCGGTTTGAGCATGAGGCGATCGATCGGTGAGTTTGAGGCGATCGATCGGTACATGTGGCGATCGATCGGTGATTTTGTTCGATCGATCGGTGAAGAGTGAACAGTTCGGCGATCGATCGAGAATCCGGGGCGATCGATCGGTGATGGCAGAATGTTGAAAAATTTTATATTTTGTAGAATTTGATTTTAATGCCTATGATAACATGATATATTGTTGGCATTGTTGTAGCATCATCTCAGGGGACAGGACAACGAGGCACTTAGCCAGTGACGCCTAATTTATCTCGTTTGTGTCGCAGTACAGGTACGTGTTGACGTACGGAGTATAGATATGATGTGATGATGATGTTATGGTTTTGATATCATATGATTATGTTATCTTGTGTCATATGATTTGTAGTTTCATATGCATGTGCATACATGGATTTCATATGATTGGGATGGATGCCTTGATAGATATGTGTATATGCTTTGGTAAGATCAGTGCCTTGATAGATATGCCTGGTGTGGTATATGCTTTGGCTGGGATATTTGCCACGATAGATATACTACATATGCTTTGGCTTGAGAGATATACGCCTGGTGTGGGTATATGCTCTGGCTATTGTCACAGATGAGCATGGTACTATGATATGTGCTGCTAATATGCAGATGTGATGTGGTTCCACTGACATATTGAGCTGAATAGGCATATCATATGGGGCTCGTGATAATAGGGTGCTTATTGGGCATGTCATGACATAGTGCATTTGTGGATGCATGATACATAACATTCACGTTAGATGATTTATTGTGCTTTATCATTGATATTGATATTGTTGCACTGAGATCGTTGTTCTCTATACTCATTGTGTGAATGTTTTTCTGTAGGGACTCATAGACGTGGGGAGACGGGATGTGAGTCATTTTTCGCTGCGAGCTGAACCACTGCCTAGGAGTTATTTTGGATTAGGTTGTTACTTGTACATGTGATGTATAGTTGGTTAGGTTTTTATAACCTTGTAACAACTTAACTAGTTAGAAACTCTTAATCAGTGTATGTTTTTACTTAATTCAGACTCACGTATGTATGTTAAGATACTACATAAATGGATTAAGTAACGAGGACCCCACAGGTATTCCCTGCCTCAATCATCATGCCACATAGAGACTACAAGAGTCTACCAAAAGTCCTCATCGTATCATCATACGATTCACCGAACTTGGTCCCAACGTGCAGTATAATTGCCACAACAAGCACATTATAACACTACTACAATACTTGGCTAGCAAAACGCTGCCTCCATAGGCTTATACCAAGCCCACCAACGTATCGTTCGTTCCATCCCGGTACACCATACCGTAACATCCATTAGAGTAGTGGGTCATCACCCAATATTTCTCTAATACCAATGCACAAAGGACATCCCGGTGTCCTTGCTCAACCACAAAGCAATCCTAATTCCGTAGGATTTATTCCACACCCTCAGGGGTGGGTGTGATCATGTCTAACACATGTCACCTCGGCATAGGCAAGTAGTTTCCTCAACAACTACTCCTGCTACCAATCACTTGGCCATAGTCATTCCAACAAGTATACCCAAAGGTACTCTTAAAATATTTACCTCAAAAATGTGCTGCGGTACGCTTCCTGTACGGCGCACCCAATAATTCATTGAGCAACCTGCTCGGCATAATGATCTCGTCAACTAGTGGCCCAGACACTATCATGTGCCCGCCATCGGCACTCAAACCATACGAATAAATTTATATACATAAACGTATTAATCATTGAAATGACGTTACGCGTCTACATAGACATACACTATGTCGTCGTCATCCCGTGACGGTACCTGTCAACATATGACATTCAAAATAACATCGTCAACTCGTGACGGTATATGTCGATACACGACATCCATAGTCTCATCGTCAAACCATGACGGCATAAGTAAAACAATGCATGATATCCACAATAATGCTGAAAATAGTAATATATCATACCTCATCGCTAACAAGATAGCGGCATACCTGTCTCCGTCGTCCAACAGTGGCACGCAATTAGCACCCATCGCTCGTAGGTAGCATAATCCAGTGCTACGTACATAGCGGTAAAACCCATCGCTATAGAATCCGCGGCATGATCTCTCGCCATAGAGTCAGCGGCATAAAACATCGCTATAGATAGCCGGCGGTATGAACCATCGCCATTAGATGTAGCGGAATGCATCGTCGCTATATAATACCCGGCGGCATGAACCATCGCCAATAGAATAGCGGAATGAACCATCGCTAAATAATACCCGGAGGCATGAACCATCGCCAATAGAATAGCAGAATGAACCATCGCTAATTAATACCCCGCGGCATGAACCATCGCCAATAGAATAGTGGAATGAACCATCGCTATATAATACCCGGCGGCATGAACCATCACCAATAGAATAGCCTGATCCCTAGTCTTGTTACGGTAGTGTATTTTAATGCACCTCACTTGTCATGACCGTGGCACTAATACCCATCGCTTCGACATATCAGCGACATAGAATAACCTCGCTCAAATGCGACATGCGGCAAAATCCTCGCTTCAACATTTGGCGGCAAATATTCTTTCCTCGCTATGATATGACAGCGGCAAGTATTCTATCATCGCGTCAAGTGACAGCGGCAAAGCATTTAAAATCATCACTCATCCATAACAACGAGTCATGGGATATTCACCAAGCATTCCATCTATACCTGCAATACAATGCATATTCCATATCCCAACATACATCATCATGAGTGTATTTTAATACACCTCGCTCAAATGCGACATGCGGCAACACCCTCGCTTCAACCTTTGGCGGCAAAGCATTAAAATCATCACTCCAATATATATATAACCACAATGAGTGTATTTTAATGCACCTCGCTTGTCATGACAGCGGCAAGTATTCTATCATCGCTTCAAGTGACAGCGGCAAAGCATTAAAATCATCACTCCGATATATACATGCAACCCCAATGCATAATCCATGATGTATATAAAATGCAGGTTACCGTTTCGTGTCTTTCAACCCTTGCCTTAGCCTTTCGTGTCATCGCGTCCCTACAGGAACAATCCCAAACCATGAGCATATGATAATCCATATTCACCACAATATGATTAAAATGAGTAAATGCATAAACTATGAGTACAAGGTACTTCCTGTATCCCAATGCATTTCAAAATGCTCCCTTTGGTTGTGCCTGTGCCACAACTCACAATCATAATCAACAGGTTATATTATGATTCCATAGATGTCATGACATATAATGGTTCCACTATGATCACATATCATAAATGCACATAAGCAAAATAGTTGTGTCACACAACACTAACTACTATCATGCATAAATATGTGCTACCCATTCCTATCAGCATGTTCCAGGCCCTCAATAGCCCCAAAGAGAAAACCACTGCTCTGATACCACTAATGTAAGGGCCCCCGTGCCCTTAATTCGTTATTAGTGTATTAATCCATGCCATTAGTGCATACAATCATATTAGTGGGGGGGGGGGGAATCACTTATCATCATAGCCATTCATGCCTCATATAAAAATTCTTTACATTATTCCATATAATGTCTAGTTTCCCCAACCCAGTTCACATACATATCATGCACCAATATAATACACTAACATGTTCTCAGTTCATTTATCAATTCAATAGATAATTGCATACCACTCACAAATGAAGAGAGAAAGGCCCTTGCCTTTTTATACATACCATGTACACATAATAATGCTCACATGCGAGCATCGAATAAGTATATGTGTATCAAATGTATAAAACGTCGTGTTCAACTACCGTCACTGGTACTTCAATCCCTGGAATCACCTCCAATCCATAGCTCGAGCTCAAATCCAAAGCCATCGATGTACCTAATTACCTGCCCCAACAGAGACAGCCCCCAACACGGGGTGAGCATACCAATATCCCAAATCCAATAATCACAATAATACAATTCATAATTTACAACAATGTAAATGCTATGAAATACAAAATATACTCCCTGGATGGTATTATCCTCATCCGTGGTTTCCTGTACTGTCCCTGTTCTCAAAACACTGAAACCATCAAATTCTCAAATGCCAGTTAATCATTACATTGATTAACATATCCGTTAGCCATATACCAATATCATAATTAATAGCATCAAATCATTAAACAATGATTACAGATATTCCATATATCTCACTTTTGGTTCCATAGTTCTATTCCATAGCTCGCTCTACAATAGCGACATTTCATTCCCACGCATGCTCAACAGCAGTGGCGTCATAACTGATGTTCGCTCAAAGGCGACGACATCCTAATCATTGCTCGCTCAAAAGCGGCACCATATGATTCCCAATGCTTATATATCCATTGTAGCAATTACCATAAACCATGCATTTTCATATACATTTATTGCTAATACCATATATCATGCATTCCCATACACATTCATTGCAATACAGAGTACCAGTCATTCAACAATTACAATTATATAAAAGGGTTGTGCTCGTACGTCATACGTACCTTATGATTCCGTAGTTCGAGTCCAACCTTGCCTGAGTCCCACGACCCGATGAGTTAAGTACTAACATAGCAAATAACTCCCAATTAAACATAGGCATGTAATCACGTGCACAAGCACGTTCACAACTTCCAAACCTATCGTCCATCCAAGACGATTACCAAAATAAAAGCCCCCCGGTTAAGAATGCATAATACCCAAAATAATCCATTTTATATGTTTACAAGATAGCCAAAAACTCAATCGAGAAATCCGTTATATTAAATTTGGCTCCAACCAATTCATTTTAAAAGTATAGCATTCCCATTGGAATGTAGACATTGCCCCGGAAATGGCCCCTTTAAACCTCGATTCCAAAATCCCGATGTTTTACAAAAAATTTCAAAAAAACAAAAAATCTTCGCGTGGCGATCGATCGCCACTTTCATCGTGATCGATCGCCACAGTCCAGTGGCCAAACCAGTGCATCCTCACGATCGATCGCCAACCCGCTCGTGATCGATCGCCGAGGCCACGCGATCGATCGCTCGCACTGTTCATCGTCACCAAAAATCGAGCAGCTCGTCACAATCGATCGCCCCTCCACGCGATCGATCGCTCGCACTGTTCATCGTCACCAAAAATCGAGCAGCTCGTCACGATCTTAAATATGCGGTTTGCAAACTAAGTAGATTCACGAGCAATCCAAACAATGACCATTGGAAGGCATTGACGAGGGTACTTAAATATTTAAGATACACCCTGAACTATGGATTGTACTATACAATACATCCTGCTGTATTGGAAGGATACAGTGATGCAAATTGGATATCGGACACACAAGACTCCAAGTCGACAAGTGGTTATGTGTATACCATTGGAGGGGCTGCAGTGTCGTGGAAATCTACCAAGAAAACTTGTATTGCTAGATCCACTATGAAATCTGAATTCATAGCTTTGGATAAAGCGTGAGAAGTAGCCGAATGGCTTAGAAGTTTCTTGGAAGAAATTCCTTGTTGGGAAAAACCCGTGCCTGCATTTAAAATACATTGTGATAGCCAATCTGCTATAGGAAGGGCACAGAGTAGCATTTATAATGGTAAGTCTAGACATATACGTCGTAGACACAATACTATTAAACAGTTGATCTCAAATAGCATTATGTCCATTGACTAAGTGAAGTCAAAGGAGAATATTGCGGATCCGCTGACCGAAGGCTTGCCTAGAGATCAAGTATATAGTTTATCGAGGGGAATGTGATTAAAACCCTATAATAATAATCTTGTGGTGGATACCCAACCTATGTGACTGGAGATCCCAAGATCTAGGTTCAAAAGGGACAACCAAACTACAAGATTGTATAAACACCATGGAGAATTAATCTCCAACCCATTCCTGTGATAAGGGGTGTAGCCTGCAAAAGGGGTACGAGGATAGGTAAAAGGCCTTTAATGATTCCTAAGACATATTAGAATATGTTCGAGTATAGCGGGATACTCTTCTAGGAGATCACCTAGGTAAGTGCGAAGTGTGGCCGCTTCAAAGAATGGAAAACACTTATGAAACCAAGCGTGGTCCATGGCCGAAACGGACACAACCGTAAGAAACCAATACGGATGTTAGAATTGTTATGGGGTGGGTTCAATTGTCTTGGTTTACACCAACAACTAAATAGTTCAAGACTATAAGTTCACTATTAAGTCAGTAAATCCGATTGAATACTACTACGGAAGATTCAAAGCCGCAAGCTATCTCTCCAGATGCCATAATAGTTTGTCAAAGCACTCAATCGTATACATGCATAAAATTTAATTCATGTGGGGGATTGTTGGAAAACGTGCACGTGCATGTTTTAAAAATGAATTCAAAAATTTTAAAAGCTCGATCGATCGAGCACAGCTCGATCGATCGCAGCTCGATCGATCGAGCGGACCAGAAAAAATTCTGGTGTGTTGCTACAGGAGCTCGATCGATCGAGCGGGGATCTCGATCGATCGAGCCCTGTTTCAGAATTGAGAAATGGTTTATCCATTCATGTTTGGGGTGCGATATTTGGCCAAATGGTGTCCTTTGGACATGGTTTTTGATCTACTATATAACCCACATGAACCCACTTGATTTCAAACAGATTTTCGAAATCATTATCAAATTTTTAGTGGAATTTGAGAGCATTTGTTGTTCATCAAATTGTTTGCTTTGAACCTTTGTGGTTTGAGGACTTGTGATTTGGAGTGCTCCTATCGCAAGTCATAGTTGTTGTATCTCGGGAGACAAATTGCAATAGCAAACCGTTAGCACCATAGCGGACAATATTATCTTAAGGACGGAGATTATAAATCTCGCATCGACATAAAACTTGTTTTGAAGCCATTGTTATTTTTTCCTGAGATACTTTGAGAGAAAATTATATACAACACTAATTTAATTAAATAATATAAACAAATTAAAAAAAATTGAAAATAAAGTTTAAAAAATGGGATTGCTTTTCTACTGTGAAATGCGATCCCAATTCACATATCTTGAAGAAACGTGAACTGGGTTCACGATTGTTCAATAAAAAAAAACTTGCCTCGTTATGTACACCAGTTTCACATCCCAAGTACGATTTGACACATGCTTTTTTTTAAAAAAATTACGAAATGCGAACCTGGTTCGTTTCTTCCAAAAAAATATTAGATGATATTTGGAAGAAACGCGAACCACGTTTAAGTTTTTTTCCAAATGAATTTTTTAACCTTTGAATCTTTATTTTCCTCTTATATTTTTCGTTCAGCTCGATTTTGTGTCAGATATATATTTAAGAATTGGCCTATTTTAATAATATATTTTTATTTTAAAATATTAATAATTATTAATGACATAATAATAAAGAAATAAAAGTGCATGTTATAAACATAAATGACTAAAATTGCAAGTTTATAAAATATAAAATTGCAGGTTGTGATGTGGTGGGGAAAGTAGACCACATCGGGTAAAATGATTGCCGAGCAAGAAAGTGTAAGGCCTCTCTACCTTAACAGTGAAATAAAAATATAAATAGGGCTAACAATGCATAAAAGACAGTTTATGGTTCCGGTTGTAGCTTTGAGCTAACAGGATTACAGGCCAAAAATATAGAATTCCAAAAGCTAATTAATTACATTCCCAATAATGAATGTTAATACTATATATTTACACTACTCCTAGAGTAGAGACTATCAAAAATCCTGCATCCTAATTCCTTAATGCTCCTCGTAGCTCACTGCCTCAACCCGGCCCATAGCCCTCCAAGTCCAAAAGGTGTACCTACAGGAACAACTCACCATGAGCATATACATCACTATTCAACAAAATTCAAGCACAACAACATAAATAATTGCATGAGATATGTATGTATGTATGCTCCCTGATTTACCACATTAGCACATTTTCATTGTTGTTCCTGTTTTATAAACTCATGCACAAAATCATTAGTTCACAAGATAATGATTGATACCACGTTCCAGTTATAACCACAATATTCCACATTAATCACTAGAAATGTGACTGTTCCGGTCCTGTTACACCAGCGGAATTTTAGGACCCCTCGCTTCGACATATAGCGACATCATATGATATCCCTCGCTTCGACAATGACAACGGCATGTACATCGCTTCGACATGACAGCGGCAAATATCATATTACCATCGCTTCATATGACAGCGGCAAGTACCTCCCTCGCTCGTATATAACAACTACCAGAACAATCAAGCATTTCCAACCACATATATATATACACAATACTTGAGTCCACAATCATAATGCATCACCATTATCTCAATATATATATCAACACATTTTGTAATCCACACTTGTCCACGATATATATATATAGCCAAAAGCGTAAGAACAAATTTTACCGTCCGATGCCCATACGTCTCACTACGTACCTTAGTCTCAAAAGTGGAGAAGTTGAAGAACTTTATCTCCTTGAAGTTGTTGGTACCTGTGGTAGTTCTACACAACCATACAAATCAATATTAGAAGCCAATTATAGTCCAAATACCAAAAATTCAACAAAAAACATCATTTCCCACTTTTAAGCAGCTGGCGATCGATCGCTACATCGAGGCGATCGATCGCGAGCCTTACCGATCGATCGCTTCGATGTAGCGATCGATCGCCAGACTTCACTGGCTCGCGGTGATCGATCGCGCCATATATGGCGATCGATCGCCTGCAACACATTTCACAACTGGCCTTCGGCGATCGATCGCTGCATTCGTAGCGATCGATCGCCACTTGCTGTGTGCGCGAATCTTCACCATTTTTGAGCATTTTCCAAGTTCTACCACATACACTTCAAACCCAAACATTCCAACAACTCAAATATCATCATAACTCACTAAAACCCACACGAAACACCTCAAAAATCATAACTCAACCACATACAACACATACCCAAAAACAAAGCCACAAAAATCCCAAAATGCTAACCCATTTCAAAACAAACACTATAAAAACATTAGGAAGGGTTTCATACCTCTTGAGGACTCCAAATCCTACCAATAATCTCACAAACAAAGATTTTGTAAAGATTTCTCCTTCCCCCTTTGCCAAATTT
The DNA here is from genome assembly GCA_907163345.1 of Haberlea rhodopensis. NCBI lineage: Eukaryota > Viridiplantae > Streptophyta > Magnoliopsida > Lamiales > Gesneriaceae > Haberlea > Haberlea rhodopensis. The sequence goes on along the minus strand of CAJQUN010000127.1, from coordinate 1,532,029 downwards.
CGAAAATGGTAAGTGGGTTAGGGTTGGGAATGAAATTTGGGGATTTAAGAGTGATGGGTAAAGTGACGTAAAGTGGGGGGTATAGTGGGTGTTATAAGGGTTATAATTAAATTTGTACCCCATTAATTAACATGATGTATAAAATACCCCAACATGGTATTTTAAAAACATTTTACAAAAATGCACCAAACTCCCAATAAATTCATGCTTTCCAAAATAATTGCCAACCAATACAATTAATTCATGCTAACACCCAATTTCCCAACATGCACAACATGCACCCTGAAATGCACCCCCGGGTCACGCCTACCATGTGACTAAGCATTTCAACAAGATAATTAATCCCAACACATAAATCAATTCACCATAATTAATCATATAAACATAATTAATGCCCAAATTGCAATTAATTATTTCGGGGATATCACAATACTCCCATACTTATAAGATTTCGTCCTCGAAATCGCATGCACTTACCCAAAACGAAACTAAACATAAATCACATACCAGAAAATAGTTCCGGGTAATGCTGCACTATATGCTGCTCCGTCTCCCACGTGGCCTCCTCGACACCCCTACGATCCCACTGAACCTTTACCATCAGTATAACCTTGCTCCGAAGTCTGCGGTCCTCTCGACCCAGAATTCTAACCGGTCGTTCCACGTAGGACACATCTGAACCAAACTGAACCTCTGAGGGCTGTAAAATATTAGACGGATCTGGCTCATACTTCCGCAACATAGAGACATGGAAGATGTCATGTATACCAGACAATGACGGCAGTAGAGCCAAACGGTAAGCCAAAGTACCGATGCGCTGCAATATCTCATATGGCCCAACATACCTCGGAGACAACTTCCCGCGCATTCCAAAATGAACCACACCTCTGAAAGATGAGATCTTCAAAAAGACCTTATCTCCAACTTGGAATTCCAACGGTCGCCGCCGTTTATTAGCGTAGGCTGCTGCCTATCCTGAGCCGCTTTCATTTTCTGACGGATCACTTTGATTTTTTCTTCCATTTCTTTGAATCAAATCCGGTCCTCTGACCGTCTTACTAGTCAAGTCCTCCCAGTACAACGGTGACCTACAACGTCGACCGTAAAGAGCTTCGAATGGAGCCATCTGAATGCTCGCTTGATAGCTGTTATTATAAGAGAACTCTACTAGTGGCACTGAATCTTGCCATGGAGTATCAAACTCCAAAACACATGCCCTCAACATATCTTCGAGCGTCTGTATGGTACGCTCTGTCTGACCATCTGTCTGAGGGTGATAAGCTGTACTCAGTCTCACCTCCGTACCAAAAGCTGACTGAAGGCCTTCCCAAAAATGTGATGTGAACCGTGGGTATCTGTCAGACACAATTGAGACTGGAATTCCATGCAATCTTACCACGTCCCGTACATACAATTGGGCCATATTTAAGTATGTGTACGACATACAATAAGGGATGAAGTGAGCCACCTTCCTCAATCTATCCACGATCACCCAGATCACATCATATCCCGAGGCAGTCCTTGGCAAGTGGGTCACAAAGTCCATAGATATGTGTTCCCACTTCCACTCCGGTATCTCTAAGCTCTTCAACTCGCCACCAGGCCTCTGCCTCTCCGCTTTTACTTGCTGACAAATTAAGCACTTCTTGACAAAGGTGATGACGTCTCTTTTCATCCGCCTCCACCAAAACTGGTCGCACAAGTCCTTGTACATCTTTCTCCGACCTGGATGTATGCTAAACCTGCTGCTATGAGCACGATGCAAGATCCCTTGATGCAACTCCGGTGCCCTCGGCACTACCCAACGGTTACCAAGCCTCAAAGAACCATCTTCTGTCACCCTGAACTTTGATGACTGACCCAGACGTAAATATGATAACCATCTCTGCACCTCAACGTCTGACATCTGAGCTTTCCTGATAGATTCAAAGATGTCCGGCTCTGACAATAGGGTCGATACATGTACCGGTGATGTATCTACATCAAAGTCATATCCCAGATGACAACAGGAAGTCATCATGGCTGATAACTGGATAACATCCTCCGCGGTATACTTCACCTTACTACTCAAGGTGTCAGCTGTCAGGTTCGCCTTCCCCAGATGGTACTCTATCTCACAGTCATAGTCATTGAGCAAGTCCATCCATCTCCTCTGCCTCATATTCAGCTCCGCTTGGGTGAATAAGAACTTCAAGCTCTTATGGTCCGTATAAATGGTAAATGAAGTACCATATAGGTAATGCCACCAAATTTTCAAGGCGAAAATGATAGCCGCCAGTTCCAAATCATGAACTGGGTATCTGGTCTCATGAGGCTTCAACTGCCTCGAAGCATAAGCCACCACGTGCTTATCCTGCATCAGTACACAGCCCAAACCCTGCAGTGATGCATGTGTGTACAAAGCAAACCTCTTGTTCTCCAAAGGAATCACCAGTACTGGTGTTGTAGTCAACCGGTGCTTCAACTCTTTGAAGCTCTGCTCACATGCCTCAGACCACAAGAACGGAACTCCTTTCTGAGTCAACTGCATCAACGGCTTAGCGATCTTAGAGAATCCCTCGACGAAACGTCGGTAATAACCCGCTAAACCAAGGAAGCTCCGGATTTCGGGCACAGATGTAGGCGCAGACCAATCCATCACTGCCTCTACCTTCCTGGGATCCACAGATATCCCATTACTAGAGATCACATGCCCCAAAAACTCCACGCTGCTCAACCAAAATTCACACTTACTGAGCTTGGCATACAACTGATTGTCCCTAAGAATCTGAAGCACTGCTCTCAAATGATTCTTGTGCTCTTCCTCACTCCGAGAGTAGATGAGTATATCGTCAATAAACACTATGAAGAACTGATCAAGGTATGGTTGGAACACTTCGTTCATCAAGCTCATATAGACAAGCGGGGTGTTTGTCACTCCAAACGGCATGACCAAAAACTCATAATGACCATAACGGGCCCGGAATGCTGTCTTCTGCACATCATCCTCTCTAACTCGAATCTGATGGTACCCCGAACTCAAATCAATTTTACTATACAACCTCGTGCCCTGCAACTGATCCAACAAGTCATCGATCCGCGGAAGAGGGTATTTATTCTTCAATGTAGCCTTGTTCAATTGTCTGTAATCGATGCACAGACGCATCGATCCATCTTTCTTTTTCACAAATAATACAGGCGCACCCCAAGGCGATACGCTGGGGCGTATGTAACCCTTGTCAAGGAGTTCCTGTAGTTGCTCTTTCAACTCCCATAACTCAGCCGGTGCCATCCTGTAAGGGGCACGAGAAATAGCGGATGTTCCCGGTAGTAATTCAATCCCAAACTCTACTTCCCTAGCCGGTGGAAATCCGGGAATCTCCTCCGGGAATACATCGGCAAACTCCGCGACTACGGGTATCTCCTCGACCCTTAACTCTTCCTTCTTATCAGCAACATCAATGGCATAAACAATATAGCCCATATGCCCACGTTCCAATAACTGAGCCATCTTGATAGCCGATATCAATGGGATTTTTGAATGGGAACCATCCCCATAAAAAGTCCACTGAACCCCCAAATCAGATCTAAACCGAACTGTTCTCTGTCTGCAGTCCACCACTGCCTGATACCTGTTCAGTACATCAATGCCCACAATACAGTCAAAGTCTGACATTTCCAGGACAATCAACTATGACTTCAACTCGTTGCCCTCAAAATAAATGAGGCCATCAACAACAAACCGATCAGCAATCATACTCTTTCCAGCGGGTGTCGAGACCAGAAGAGGCGTGGGCGACGGAGACGTGCATATGCTGTGCCTCTCCACAAAACTCGTCAACACAAAGGAGTGTGACGCACCTGTGTCTATCAAAATAAAAGCAGGGTGCGTAAATAAATGACACGTACCCGCTATCACTTCCTCTGGAGCCGTTGTAGCCTTCTCCCTGGTCAGAGCGTACACTTGCCCTTGAGGTGGCCCCAACGGCTGACCTCCCAATGGTCTCGGTACAAACGGTGGTCTTTGTTGCACTGCCCTGTCTAAAGGTCTCCCCATAGTGTTCTGTTGTCCTCCCCGATTAGGACATTCTCGAGCAAAGTGGCCATGCTTACCACATTCAAAACAAGCAGAACACTCTTTCACTGAGTGGGGTACCCCGCAAAGGAAACATCTAACTCTCCCATGATTACTTGCTTGTGACTGTCCCCTATTTGACGGGCCATTATTCCCACGGTTTCCCCTTCCACGCACATCAGGCCGTCTACCACTGAATCGGGAAGCTGATGAGTTCCCCCTTGGCTTAAAATGGTCGCCCCTTGGTTTCAAGTTTTCCACGGTCGATCTCTGTGGTGGTGCTGGAGGTGGCGCTACAGTCGGATATGCACCCACTCCCATTTCTACCAGCTCAGCCCGTGCAAGGGCGTCATCAAAACAAGTAGGGCCATAAGTGATCACCCTATCATACAATTCAGGCCTCAAGCCTTTCATGAATTGCCTCATCTTTGCTTGAGTATTTGTGGCGACATGAGGTACATATCTGAGCAAAGAACAGTAGTGAAGAGCATAGTCTAACACCGGCATAGTACCTTGCTTTAGGTTAGTAAATTCATCCCCCTTAGCTTCCCGTGCGGCAGCCGAAAAGTACCGGGTCAGAAATCGAGTTCTGAACAGCTTCCAGTTTATTTCATTACCTTGAGCCTCCTGTTCTAACACCATGGTCTTCCACCACATTAGTGCCTTCTTGGACAGTTGGAATCCTGCTAATATTATCCAGGCTGACTTCGCACAAGGAGCCGCCATGAAGATTTGCTCCATCCTTTCTAACCACTCTTCGGCCTGTTCCCTGTCTCAGTTCCTTCAAACATCGGAGGTCGGTATGCAAGGAATTGAGTCAAGATCAGTTCCCCGGGCAACAACTGCTGTTCAGACGGCTCTTCGCCCAAAGCTGGCGGTGGTAGGGGATTTGTACGCCCAGCACTTGCATTAACACTCACTGCGTCTCCTATATCGATATTTGCTGACATGCTGTAACATAAGGGTTAACAATAATACCAAAAACAGTTCATATAATATGCCGTTAGATAACATGAGTAATGATAACCAAAACATGTTAGTATAGCATTTATATACTCTAAATGCGCTAAACATGTTTAAAAAGAGCACCTAGCCAACCTATTGCTAAGGCTACCCTTCACTCATTCCCGGGTTCTCTAACCACTTCTCTGATACCACTAATGTAAGGCATATCTACCTTAACAATGAAATAAAAATATAAATAGGGCTAACATGCATAAAAGACAGTTATGGTTCCGGTTGTAGCCTTGAGCTAACAGGATTACAGGCCAAAAATATAGAATTCCAAAAGCTAATTAATTACATTCCCAATAATGAATGTTAATACTATAGATTTACACTACTCCTAGAGTAGAGGCTATCCAAAATCCTGCATCCTAATTCCTTAATGCTCCTCGTAGCTCACTGCCTCAACCCGGCCCATAGCCCTCCAAGTCCAAAAGGTGTACCTACAGGAACAACTCACCATGAGCATATACATCACTATTCAACAAAATCCAAGCACAACAACATAAATTAATTGCATGAGATATGTATGTATGTATGCTCCCTGATTTACCACATTAGCACATTTTCATTGTTGTTCCTGTTTCATAAACTCATGCACAAAATCATTAGTTCACAAGATAATGATCGACACCACATTCCAGTTATAACCACAATATTCCACATTAATCACTAGAAATGTGACTGTTCCGGTCATGTTACAACAGCGGAATTTTAGGACCCCTCGCTTCGACATATAGCGGCATCATATTATATCCCTCGCTTCGACAATGACAGCGGCATGTACATCGCTTCGACATGACAGCGGCAAAAATATCATATTACCATCGCTTCATATGACAGCTGCAAGTACCTCCCTCGCTCGTACATAACAACTACCGGAACAATCAAGCATTTCCAACCACATATATATATACACAATACTTGAGTCCACAATCATAATGCATCACCATTATCTCAATATATATATCAACACATTTCGTAATCCACACTTGTCCACGATATATATATATATAGCCAAAAGCGTAAGAACAAATTTTACCGTTCGATGCCCGTACGTCTCACTACGTATCTTAGTCTCAAAAGTGGAGAAGTTGAAGAACTTTATCTCCTTGAAGTTGTTGGTACCTGGGATGGTTCTACACAACCATACAAATCAATATTAGATGCCAATTATAGTCCAAATACCAAAAATTCAACACAAAAACATCATTTCCCACTTTTAAATAGCTGGCGATCGATCGCTGCATCGAGGCGATCGATCGCGAGCCTTACCGATCGATCGCTTCGATGTAGCGATCGATCGCCAGACTTCACTGGCTCGCGGCGATCGATTGCGCCATATATGGCGATCGATCGCCTGCAACACATTTCACCACTGGCCTTCGGCGATCGATCGCTGCATTCGTAGCGATCGATCGCCACTTGCTGTGTGCGCGAATCTTCACCATTTTTGAGCATTTTCCAAGTTCTACCACATACACTTCAAACCCAAACATTCCAACAACTCAAATATCATCATAACTCACTAAAACCCACATGAAACACCTCAAAAATCACAACCCAACCACATACAACACATACCCAAAAACAAATCCACAAAAATCCCAAAATGCTAACCCATTTCAAAACCAAACACTATAAAAAATTAGGAAGTGTTCCATACCTCTCGAGGACTCCAAATCCTACCAATAATCTCACAAACAAAGATTTTGTAAAGATTTCTCCTTCTCCCTTTGCCAAATTTCGAAAATGGTAAGTGGGTTAGGGTTGGGAATGAAATTTGGGGATTTAACAGTGATGGTTAAAGTGAAGTAAAGTGGGGGGTATAGTGGGGTTATAAGGGTTATAATTAAATTTGTACCCCATTAATTAACATGATGTATAAAATACTCCAACATGGTATTTTAAAAGCATTTTACAAAAATGCACCAAACTCCCAATAAATTCATGCTTTCCAAAATAATTGCTAACCAATACAATTAATTCATGCTAACACCCAATTTCCCAACATGCACAACATGCACCCTGAAATGCACCCCCAGGTCACGCCTACCATGTGACTAAGCATTTCAACAAGATAATTAATCCCAACACATAAATCAATTATCACCATAATTAATCATATAAACATAATTAATGCCCAAATTGCAATTAATTATTTCGGGGATATCACAGAAAGTGCCCGAACAAGAAAGTGCCCTAACAGAAAAATGCCCAAAGAGGATGGTACTCTGCTCGGTCCCACGTTGTCAAAACAGCGGCATAAGACCCGGTCATATTGGTTAATCAACCCGAATTTCCCGGACATGATTAGTGGGAGATAATGACAATTAATGGGGGTTATGGGCCGATAACTATGCTATGATGTGAGTACTTAGTGGCTAAAATAGGGTGAATTAGAGGGCATGCTGGAAGGAATCATGGGCCAAGAATTAGGCTAGAAGGGGGAAACACTTTTTTATAAAGGAGGGAGTCATTTTTCTTTCCAGGAGGCGGTCGGCTCTTTATATGAGGAGAATTCATATTTTCCTTGATTTTATTTTTACACATTTTCTTGTACAAACTGTAAAAATATCATCTTCATGGTGGAATTTTATACTGGATTAGGTCCCGTGGTTTTTCCCTTCGTTTTGGGCGGTTTTTCATGTAAAAAATCATGATGTCCTATTTATTTTTTCTATTACAATTTCTCTACCGAATAGCGAAAATACGGAATCACATCATTAACGCTGTTTGTGAGAGAATTGAGTTAAGGCGTAGATGATTTTTTGAACGGTACCTACGCTGTCTGCTTCTGGATAGCTATTATGGGCTGGATTCTTAAAGCAAAATCATGTTGTGTGACATGCAAAATTTTTGAAACTACCGATGGCATTATTCACACATGCCATGCCGATAGCCACCCGCCACCACCGCCTAGATTGCCAAAAAACGTCCTAGTACAGCCCCAAAATTGTACCACCTGAAACAGCTGTTTGGTTTCTTCTATTTAATTTTTCAATGTATTGCCACACCTACCTTCTTCCAAAATTTAGGATCTCAAGACTCAGGGGCAGCTGAATGATGGCGTCACCAGCCACACTGCTATTTTCTTCTCCTCCACCACATTCCATCGTACCCCAGCGGCTGTAGATCCTCGGTACCTATGGATGGCCGATCGTCGTCCCACTCTAGAACAGACTGAATTATTCCTATTTGCAAAGCCTCGAGAAATTCTTCAAGAAGAGAATAGAGAAATATAATAGCACAGTTCTCCGAACAAAGTGCCTCGACGTTTCCTTTCTTCTTCAATGTAAATCTGAATGTTATCGTTGTTCTAGATGTGAAGTCTTTCTCCTACCTTTGTGATATGGAAATCGTCAAGAAGAGTAATGTTCTGGTCGGAGACTTCACGCCCAGAGTTAAATTCACCAACGGTTCGTGGGTTTTGTGCGTATCTTGATACATCCAAGCCTGAACGTACTCAGAATTGATAAGAACCACCGAACAACTTGCCTATTTGGAAAGAAATAGGACTAGAAATTGGGAAGTAATGCGGAGTTCTTAATGCCCATTTTCATATATATATATATATCCCAACTCTTATAATCGATCTCTCATCTGCTCAACTGGGTCTTGCATTCAACTTTCTTGCGGTTCACCTTAATTTTATTACTGGTGATCGTATTCTAATATCAAAGATTATCGATGCATAAATAGGTTGGGTTTCTCAGATTGTGGTCGCTACATATTTTGTCTCATCTTCTCTCTCAAATTTGTGCACCACTGTCAGCCGGGTTTCGCACTGGCACTATCATGTTTTTGTTGGAAATTTGAATCAAATTAAATGGTGTGTCCATTCATGTTGGGGTGCATTTTTTCATGATTAGTTGCTTCCAAATTAAATGGTGTGTCCATTCATATTGGGATGCAATTTTTCATGATAGATGCTTCCAAATTGTGTCTCTTGATGACACCACTTGGTATACTATATAAGAAACAACCCTTGAATGAATTAGACATGGAATTTTGGAAATTCACATCATATTTGAAGATCAAAATTTGAATAATTTTGTGAGTCTTCATTATTGTTATGGTTGAGCGTTTTTAGACCTTTGTGGTTTAAAGGATTTGTGATTTAGTGCTCATATCACAAATCATAGTCGTTGTATCTTGGGAGACAAATTGCCAAAGTAAACCGTTAGCACCGTAGCGGGGCAATATTGTCTTAAGGACAGAGATTCCAAATATCGCCTCGACATTTTTAATACAAAGCCATTTGTTGTTTTTGCTTGCTATTTTCCTAAGATACAGACCAATAAAATTACTTACAACAATCTTAAGACAATATGTGATGTCCGGGGACTTATGGTGTTAATCCCGGGGTGGTATTAATCCTTGATGGATTTTTAATTGTGGCAATTAGGAATTAATTGCGGTTTTGTGTCTCCCGAGGTTGTTTAATCGGGCATCTGGGATCGTCAGATCCAAAGATTTGAGATTGTATTCTCATTTTGGTGAAAAACCTATGAGTTGGGTTTTAGTGGGACTTGGTGTCCGCAATGCCTTATGTTGGGGTCAGTCTGGGGATTTGATGTTGGAGAGAGAGTTTTTGAAAACAGATGATTTTTAATGAATCATGATGTATTTGTGGAGGTATTGGTATTCTGGGGCATTTTTGGCTATATATACCAGTTGGGCTCGGGATTCCGTCATTTGGAATCCATTCCATTCCTCTCCTCTCCCTCTCTCTCGCCTCTCTCACCCCCCCCCCCCCCCTTTTCCTTTGATGAGCAAATCGATGGAGGCTCATCCTAGGAGCCGATTTTCTTGAAGATAATCAGGTATTAACCTTCCCCTCGTCATTATCTTCGTTTTGATTGTGGTGTGGTAGTTTTTGGTCGAGGTTTTGGTTGGTTATGAGTTTTGGGGATTTTATCTTAAAATCCAATGTTGAGTTTTTGGGAGTTTTATTGGTTTTAAATGGTGTATTTGAGGTGTTGGAGGTGTATGGGGGTGTTGGTTGTGAGTTTGGGTGTCAAAAACACCATGGAAACTCGAGTTTTCCGGAAAATTGCAGGTGGCGATCGATCTCCAAGGAGAGGCGATCGATCGCGACGAGCTGCTCAGATTTTCGAAGAAGATGAACAGTACAGGCGATTGATCGCATGGTCTAGGCGATCGATCGCGAGCATGTTGGCGACTGATCGCGAGGGGTGGCGATCGATCGCATATAGGCATTTTTGCCCACTGGACAGGGGCGATCGATCGCGCTAAATGAGGCGATCGATCGCCGCCCGTAAGGTTTTTTTTTTTTTTTGTAATTTTGGAAAATTGTCGGGATTTTGAAATTGAGGTTTTAAGGGGCCGTTTCCGGGGCAATGTCTACATTCCAATGGGAATGCTATGCTTTTAAAATGGATTGGTTGAGGCCAAAGTTTAATAAAACGGAATTCCCGGTGGAATTCTTGGTTATCTTTTAAACTTCTTAAATGGTATATTTTGGGTATTATGCATGCTTAGCCAGGGGGCTTTTATTTTGGTAATCGTCATGGATTGACGATATGATTGGGAATCTTGAACGTGCTTGGACACGTGATTGCATGCTTATACTTGATTGTGAGTTGTTTATGTGTTTTAGCACATATCTCTCGAGGTAAGGAACTCAAGCAAAGTTTGGACTCGAACTACGGAATTATAAGGTACGTATGATGTACGAGCATAGCCCTTTAATATAATTGCAATTGTTGAGTGCTTGTTACACTGTACTGCAATGAATGTGTGTGGAAATGCATGACACATGGTAATTAGCAATAAACGGAGATTGAAATGCATGGTTTATTGTACTTGCTTCAAATGTCTATATATGCATTGAGAATTGCATGGTGCCGCTTTTGAGCGAGCAATGATTGAGATGTTGTCGCCTGTGAGCGAACATCGATTATGACGCCGCTGCGAGCATGCGTGGAAATGGAATGCCGCTATTGTAGAGCGAGCAATGAAATAGAGCTATGAAACCATAAGTGAGAAACATGGATTGTCTATAATCATTGTTTAATGATTTGATGTTATTGATTATGACATTGGTATATGGCTCATAGAATTGTTAATCAATGTAATGATTAACTGGCATTTGGGAATTTGATGGTTTCAGTGTTTTGAGAACAGGGACATTACAGGAAACCCCGGATGAGGATGATGCCATCCAGGGAGTATATTTTGTATTTCATAGCATTTACATTGTTGTAAATTATGAATTGTATTGTTGTGGTTATTGGATTGGGATATTGGTATGCTCACCCCGTGTGGGGGCTGTCTCTGTTGGGGCAGGTGGTACAGGTGTAGCAGCAGCTTTGGAGTTGAGCTCGAACTGTTGATTGAAGTACTTCCAGGATTGAGGTACCAGAGCTGGATGGACAGGCGCTCAGATCCAGAGTCGAGATTGAGTTGCTGCTTGAGAGGTGCTCCCAGGATCGAAGCACCAGTAACGGTATCCAGCAGAGTGTTTTATACATTAGATACACGCTCATTCATTGGGTGCTCTTATGTGAGTACATATTTCGTGTATATGGAATGTATAAACGGGCTACGGCTCTTCTCTGTTCATTTATGGTTTGCACGCAATTAGATATAGAATTGCTAAATGAACTAAGAGTATGTTAGTGTATTATGAGGGTGCATGTTATATGGATAATCATGGTTGGGTTTTGAATATTATGTGGTTTAAATGCAAGAAATTTTCTGGTTAGCATATGGTGTTGCACTTGCATATGGTTTTTCCCCTGATAGTATGATTATATGCACTAATGATATGGCTTAATACACTAATAACGGGTTAAGGGCACGGGGTCCTTACATTAGTGGTATCAGAGCAGTGGTTAGCTCTTTGGGGCTGTTGAAGGCCTGGAACATGCTGATAGGGATGAGTAGCATATATTTATGCATGATAGTAGTTAGTGTTGCGTGACACAACTATTTTGCTTATGTGCATTTGTGATATGTGATCAGTGAAACGATTGTATGTCATGACATCTATAGAATCATAATATAACCTGTTGATTATGATTGTGAGTTGTGACACAGGGAAAACCAAATGGAGCATTTTGAAATGCATTGGGATACGGGAAGTACTTTGTACTCGTAATTTATGCATTTACTCATTATAATCCTATTGTGGGGAATATGGATTATAGTATGCTCATGGTTTGGGATTGTTCCTGTATGGACACTATGACACGAAAGGCTAAGGCCATGGTTGAAAGACACGAAACGTAACCTGCATTTTATATACATCATGGAATTATGCATTGTGGTTGCATGTGTACATGTAGTGATGATTTTAATGCTTTGCCGCCAAATGTTGAAGCGAGGGGTGGGAGTGCCGCATGTCGCATTTGAGCGAGGTGCATTAAAATACACTCATGATGATGTATGTTGGAATATGGATTATGCTTTGTGATGCAGGTATGGATGAAATACTTGGTGAATATCCCATGAGTCATTGTTATGGATGAGTGATGATTTTAAATGCTTGCCGCTATTATTGTTTTGTGCCGCTAAAATGTGAAGCGAGGGGTGGGAGCGCCGCATGTCACATTTAAGCGTGGTTATCATATGAGGCGAGGAAAGAATATTTGCCGCTAAAATGTGAAGCGAGGGGTGGGAGCGCCGCATGTCCATTTAAGCGAGGTTATTCTATGCCGCCTATATGTGAAGCGAGGGGTGTGAGTACCACATGTTTTATTTGAGCGAGGGGCATTAAAATACACTAACGTGACAATGACTAGAGATCGGCTATATTGATTGGCGATGGTTCTTGCCGCCGGATATATTGATAGCGATGGTTCATTCCGCTATATTGATTGACGATGGTTCATGCCGCCAGGTATATTGATAGCGATGGTTCATTCCGCTATATTGATTGGCGATGGTTCATGCCGTCAGGTATATTGATAGTGATGGTTCTTTCCGCTATATTGGCGATGGTTCTTGCCGCCAGATATATTGATAGCGATGGTTCATTCCGCTATATTGATTGGCGATGGTTCTTGCCGCCGGATATATTGATAGCGATGGTTCATTCCGCTATATTGATTGGCGATGGTTCATGCCGCCAGGTATATTGATAGCGACGGTTCATTCCGCTATATTGATTGGCGATGGTTCTTGCCGCCGGATATATTGATAGCGATGTCTCATTCCGCTATTCTATTGGCGATGGTTCATTCCGTCGGGTATTCTATTGACGATGATTCGTGCCACCGGATATTACATAGCGACGGTTCATTCCGCTACACCTATGGCGATGGTTCATACCGCCGGATATCTATAGCGATGTCTTATGCCGCTGACTCTATGACGAGAGATCATGCCGCTGATTCTATAGCGATGGGTTATACCGCTATGTGCGTAGCGCTGGATTATGTCGCCTACGAGCGATGGATGCTACTTGTGTACCGCTGGTGGACGATGGATACAGGTATTCCGCTATCTTGATAGCGATGAGGTATGTCGTATTACTTTTGTTAGCATCATTGTGGATACTACATGTTGTTATATACGTCATGTGTTTGACGATGAGATTATGGATGTCGTGTATTGACATGTATTTCATATGTTTGACGATGTTAATTGGATGTCATATGTTGACATATGCCGTCACGGGATGACGATGACATAGTTGACGTTCTATGTAGACGTGTAGCGTCGTTTTGGATGATTAGTACATTTATGTTATGTATTGAGTTGTATGGTTTGAGTGCCTTTGGTGGGCACATGGTAGTGTCTGGGTCACTAGTTGACGAGACCATTATGCCGAGCAAGTTGCTCGAAGAATTATTGGGTGCACCGTACAGAGATTGTACCGCAGCACATTTTTGGTGTATATATTGTTCGAGTAATGATACCCTTGGGTATACTCAATGGTTTGGCTTAGGCCAAGTAATTGGTGGTAAGAGTAGTCATTGAGGAAACTACTCGTTTGTTGTTGTGATCTGCGGTAGGCGTGGTCACACCCACCCTGAGGGTGTGGGATAAGTCCTAATGGATTAGGATTGCTTTGTGGTTGAGCAAGGACACCGGGATGTCCACTATACTTTGGTTTTAGAGAAATTTTGGGTGATGACCCACTACTCTAAATGGATGTTACGGTATGGTATACCGGGTGGAACGTATGAGTCGTTGGTAGGCTTGATATGAGCCTTTGGAGGCAGCGCTTGTTAGCCAAATATCGTGGCAATGTTATAGCGTACTTTTGATTGCCGTTATACTGCTCGTTGGATTCGAGTTCAGTGAATCGTATGATGATACGATGAGGACTTTTGGTAGACTTTTGTAGTCTCTTTGTGGCATGATAATTGAGGCAGGGAATACCTTGAGGAGACGTTTATACGTCAAATGTTTTAAGATGCTTGTTTTGGGACAACTCAATTTTGTTGGAAATACCAACGTGAGCGTCGACAAGTCTTTGTTAGCTCTGGTTGAGCATCTTTGCATTTGGTATGCGACGGAAGTCACAATTGAATTGTGTGGTATAGTTAGTGGAGTGACACTACTATATTGACTTTATCTCTTGAAGAGATTTGGGTTGTACTGTCATGGAGGAAGCTAGTTTTGTTGAGGGTTGATCGTGAATCAACCAGGGTAAGCCCTACTAGTGTTGGACTAGGCAATGGCTTCGTACTTCCAGTGAGACGTTCAAGGAGACATCTCTGGGGTGATGCTCGAGTGTGGAGTACTATGGTAATAGTACAGGGCATCGTTGTTTGAGTATACATGGTGTATACGAGTTTCGATTTGATGATAGTGGCTTCGATGCACTATTCTGAACCAATTGCATATTTTGGTTCCGAGATATATGTTGGTATGTATATCCAGTGTTCCGGACGGTGGTTCGAGGTTGGAAGGTCATGGATTCATGACACTATCCTTGTGGGAAAGGCGGTATTGTTATACCTGCCGGTTAAATCTTTTGGGAGATTCATTGCTTTGGTTGTGAGGTGTTGATGTTGAAATCACACCCTTTGGCTTTGGTCTGTTGACCACTATTCTCCGTGGAGTGAGAATAATCGAGGCTTGGCAGTAGGTTTTGGGACTTTGGGTATGTTTGGAGATACCCGAATCTATTGCTTCGAGTGCGCCTATTGTGTTGGTGCTTGGGCATGTATACCCGTGTGTGTACACGAATGTCAACTCTATTTCGTTCCTTGTTGAACGTCGGATTAGTGTGCTTGGTTTGATGAATCTTCGGTGGGAGATTGTGGCAATTTGAGATTGGTAATCTCGATGGCACGATGTATTCTGAGAAATAATCGTGAGGTCCGTTTGACTTCCCCTGAGGAGGGATTGTCGTGTTTTGGAACCATGGTAGTTCTTGTTGGATAATTCGATAGCCTTCTTGTTTTAGGATTGTTGAATCCCAGGATAAATGAGGGATGGCCAGGATTCGGATTTGTTTAGTGTCACGGTCGACACGTGTTTGGGAATGCAATTGTTTGTCTTGCATGTCCTTTGTGGAACTTGAGACTTTGTGGAGTCTCGATAGTGTGTTTTGGACCAAGATGGGATTTCTTGGAACACATGGTTGTAGACATCTGTAGTGATGTGTTTTGTGTGGATTAGTGACCGTGGTTTACCCGATTCGGATTGCAAGTGGTGCAACTACTCCTTTGGAGGAGATGGACCGGGAAGCGAAAACCGGATTTTTCCGAGAGTATACGGATTGTATACTAGTGTTTCCCATCATAACGATGTGTGTGAAGCATCGTGGGCGATTGGTGGATATCATGGAGAGATATCTATGTTAGAACCAATGGTGTTTTGATTGATTTGCAGTCATGATGGACTGACTTCCGGGACGATTCACGCCGAGGTATGTTGTTATCTTTTGGGTTTGCTTTGGTTTTGGCATTTGCTCTATTGTAGAGCTTGGTGCGAGATTGGTGTTCTCGCAGTTGATGATTCGATTCTAATGTGGTCCAGAATCGGGGTTGTGGCGTTACCTTGTTTGTGTTACCCTGGTGTTACGTCGGGTATGCCGGTGCAAATTTCGAGGACGAAATTTTATTAGTGGGGGATATTGTGATGTCCGGGGATTTATGGTGTTAATCCCGGGGTGGTATTAATCCTTGATGGATTTTTAATTGTGGCAATTAGGAATTAATTGCAGTTTTGTGTCTCCCGAGGTTGTTTAATCGGGCATCTGGGATCGTCGGATCCAAAGATTTTAGATTGTATTCTCATTTTGGTGAAAAACCTATGAGTTGGGTTTTAGTGGGCTTGGTGTCCGCGGTGCCTTATGTTGGGGCCAGTCTGGGGATTTAATGTTGGAGAGAGAGTTTTTGAAAACAGATGATTTTTAATGAATAATGATGTATTTGTGGAGGTATTGGTATTCTGGGGCATTTTTGGCTATATATACGAGTTGGGCTCGGGATTCCGTCATTTGGAATCCATTCCATTCCTCTCCTCTCCCTCTCTCTCGCCTCTCTCACCCCAAACCCTTCCCCCTTTTCCTTTGATGAGCAAATCGATGGAGGCTCGTCCTAGGAGCCGATTTTCTTGAAGATAATCAGGTATTAATCTTCCCCTCGTCATTATCTTCGTTTTGATTGTGGTGTGGTAGTTTTTGGTCGAGGTTTTGGTTGGTTATGAGTTTTGGGGATTTTTGCTTAAAATCCAATGTTGAGTTTTTGGGAGTTTTATTGGTTTTAAATGGTGTATTTGAGGTGTTGGAGGTGTATGGGGTGCTGGTTGTGAGTTTGGGTGTCAAAAACACCATGGAAACTCGAGTTTTCCGGAAAATTGCAGGTGGCGATCGATCTCCAAGGAGAGGCGATCGATCGCGACGAGCTGCTCAGATTTTCGAAGAAGATGAACAGTGCAGGCGATTGATCGCATGGTCTAGGCGATCGATCGCGAGCATGTTGGCGACCGATCGCCTGGGGGGGTGGCGATCGATCGCGTATAGGCGTTTTTGCCCACTGGACAGGGGCGATCGATCGCGCTAAATGAGGCGATCGATCGCCGCCCGTAAGGTTTTTTTTTTTTTGTAATTTTGGAAAATTGTCGGGATTTTGAAATTGAGGTTTTAAGGGGCCGTTTCCGGGGCAATGTCTACATTCCAATGGGAATGCTATGCTTTTAAAATGGATTGGTTGAGGCCAAAGTTTAATAAAACGGAATTCCCAGTGGAATTCTTGGTTATCTTTTAAACTTCTTAAATGGTATATTTTGGGTATTATGCATGCTTAGCCGGGGGGCTTTTATTTTGGTAATCGTCATGGATTGACGATATGATTGGGAATCTTGAACGTGCTTGGACACGTGGTTGCATGCTTATACTTGATTGTGAGTTGTTTATGTGTTTTAGCACATATCTCTCGAGGTAAGGAACTCAAGCAAAGTTTGGACTCGAACTACGGAATATAAGGTACGTATGATGTACCAGCATAGCCCTTTAATATAATTGCAATTGTTGAGTGCTTGGTACACTGTACTGCAATGAATGTGTGTGGAAATGCATGACACATGGTATTAGCAATAAACGGAGATTGAAATGCATGGTTTATTGTACTTGCTTCAAATGTCTATATATGCATTGAGAATTGCATGGTGCCACTTTTGAGCGAGCAATGATTGAGATGTTGTCGCCTGTGAGCGAACATCGATTATGACGCCGCTGCCATCGAGCATGCTTGGAAATGGAATGCCGCTATTGTAGAGAGAGCAATGAAATAGAGCTATGAAACCATAAGTGAGAAACATGGATTGTCTATAATCATTGTTTAATGATTTGATGTTATTGATTATGACATTGGTATATGGCTCACAGAATTGTTAATCAATGTAATGATTAACTGGCATTTGGGAATTTGATGGTTTCAGTGTTTTGAGAACAGGGACATTACAGGAAACCCCGGATGAGGATGATGCCATCCAGGGAGTATATTTTGTATTTCATAGCATTTACATTGTTGTAAATTATTAATTGTATTGTTGTGGTTATTGGATTGGGATATTGGTATGCTCACCCCGTGTGGGGGCTGTCTCTGTTGGGGCAGGTGGTACAGGTGTAGCAGCAGCTTTGGAGTTGAGCTCGAACTGTTGATTGAAGTACTTCCAGGATTGAGGTACCAGAGCTGGATGGACAGGCGCTCAGATCCAGAGTCGAGATCGAGTTGCGCTTGAGAGGTGCTCCCAGGATCGAAGCACCAGTAACGGTATCCAGCAGAGTGTTTTATACATTAGATACACGCTCATTCATTGGGTGCTCTTATGTGAGTACATATTTCGTGTATATGGAATGTATAAACGGGCTACGGCTCTTCTCTGTTCATTTATGGTTTGCACGCAATTAGATATAGAATTGCTAAATGAACTAAGAGTATGTTAGTGTATTATGAGGGTGCATGTTATATGGATAATCATGGTTGGGGAATTTGAATATTATGTGGTTTAAATGCAAGAAATTTTCTAGTTAGCATATGGTGTTGCACTTGCATATGGTTTTTCCCCTGATAGTATGATTATATGCACTAATGATATGGCTTAATACACTAATAACGGGTTAAGGGCATGGGGGTCCTTACACAATATTTAGCAACAAA
Organism: Haberlea rhodopensis; assembly: GCA_907163345.1. Taxonomy (NCBI): domain Eukaryota; kingdom Viridiplantae; phylum Streptophyta; class Magnoliopsida; order Lamiales; family Gesneriaceae; genus Haberlea; species Haberlea rhodopensis. Next base: position 1,513,381 of record CAJQUN010000127.1, on the reverse strand, counting down.
TGATTTCGTCGAGTGCAACAACGACTCTCGTTCATCATGATGAAAGGTCTGAAAAATTCAGTGGGAACGATTTCAAGCGATGACAACAAAAGATGTTTTATTTGACAACCTTGGGGTTGACAAGGTTCCTCAATGAGGATGCTCCTACTATTATGGAGAGTGAAACCGACAACCAAAAGAGGGTTCCGGTTGATGCGTGGAATCAAAGTAATTTCCTGTGGAAGAATTATATTCTCAACGTACTGGACAACACATTATACAATGTGTATTGTCTAGTGAAGACGGCCAAGGAATTGTGGCAATCCTTGGAGAAAAAGTACAGATCCGATGATGCCGGCATGAAGAAATTCATCGTTCGGCGATTCCTGGATTTCAAAATGGTTGATACAAAGCCTGTGATAGCACAAGTGCAAGATTTGCAAGTAATCATGCACGAAATTCATGCGGAGGGAATGGTTCTAAGTGACTCATTCCAAGTGTCCGCCATGATTGAAAAGTTGCCTCCGTCATGGAAGGACTTCAAGAATTATCTCAAGCATAAACGAAAAGAGATGAATCTTGAAGACCTTGTGGTTCGCTTGAGAATCGAAGAGGACAACAAAATTTCCGAAAGGTTACTCACAATGATGTTTGTGATGGAAAGATTGTGCAAGCTAGAGATGTGAGAAAAGTAATTTGTTACTTTATCAAGATTTGCACATGATATTGTTCTGACTTTTTTGCTATGAAGCAAAAACGAGGCCAATGAAGTGTTTAAACACTTCAAACTTCAAGAATGAGATTGCAATAAAATTTAGCAAATGAGTTTTGCTATGGGAAATTGTGAGTAGATTATACTTGTGTTGTCTAAGAATTTGACGCTTAAGCTTGAATCTGCAAAACTATAAAATCTTGAATTCGAGTTTCTAAGCTTTGTACGCTTAAAACACAAGTGATAAATCGAAGCCACAAATTTTGATTAGGCGTTGTAATATCTCAAATTGGTTCATTTTGAATTTCTAAGCTAGCATGCTTATAACATGAATTTGCAAGATTTAAAATCTTGAATTCAAGTTTTCTAAGTTAGTGCGCTTAAATTGCAAAGTGTGAACCGAGTTTGAGAATATTATCCAAGTTTCAACTTTTGTAAGCAAGTACGCTTAAATCCGAAATTTTCAAGAAATAAAAACTTGAATTTGGATTTGTAAGACTATAACGCTTAGAACTTGAAACACTAAAGTTTGAACGCCAATGCATCTCGTTACTACCCGAAGTTGTGGGGGTTGCAATTCTTGGATTCAATCACTTACCACATTTAGGCAATGACGAAAACCTTGTGATTGAAGGAAAAGAGAGTTTCCTACAATATTTGAAATGTGGGGGTACTTGGCTAAACTAGAAATGAAGGCCAAAGTAAAGTCATAACAAAAACCAAATAAAAGACATGAAGAGTTTGACAAATCATGTTATCAAATAGATTAACGAGTGTGACAAATGTGTACACACCTAAAACATAGGTATGCTTGTGTATTGATAATATGCTCATTGGAGAAGCAATTTAGAAATCATCAAGTAACAAAGGGAAAATGTTGATGAAACATTTTGACATATGTGCATCAAGAATAATGTTTGGAATGAAGTTTCCAAGACACTTGAAGAACGAAATCTCAAGGATTATTTCGAGTTTCAAATTTTAAGCTTTGTGTTTAAATTTCAAGTTTGCAAGAAATGGAATCTTGAACTTGTAATTTTTATGTGCTTAAAAATTTTGAATTGTGAATTAAAGTTGAGTATTTTGATCTGGTTTCGAATTTTGAAATAATGCGTTAACAACGCTTAAAATTCGATGATGGAAATATCCTAAAAGGATAAAATGATGCAAAAGAGGTAATGTGATTACCAAAACTGAAGATATATTATTTTGAAAAATTATCTATGGAAAACATATACAGCTTCTTCGGCCGAGTTGCTTTATAAGTTGTTAGAGAAAAGTCCTGTGCATGCAACTAAAATGTGTTGCGATAATGCTATATAATAAAATGATCTCTAGTGGCATAATCATGAGTGATTATGTGAAACCGCAGATCCACATATAAATTGGTTAACCGAGAGATCATGTGGAAGTTTATCAAGGGGAATGTGGTTAAAACCCTATAATCAAAATCTCATAGTGGATACCCAACCTTGTTGACTGGAGATCCCAAGATCTAGGTTCAAAAGGGACAACTAAATTATGAGATTATATAAACACCTTGGGGAATTAATCTCCGACCCATTCCTATGATAAGGGGTGTAGCCTGCAAAAAGGGTACGAAGATAGGCAAAATGCCTTTAATGATTCCAAAGACATATAAGAATATGTTGGAGTATAGCGGGATACTCTTCTAGGAGATCACCTACGTAAGTGCGAAGTGTGGCCGCTTCAAAGATGAAAAGCACTTATGAAACCAAGCGTGGTCCATGGCCGAAACGGACACAACCGTAAGAAACCAATACGAATGTTAGAATTATTGGTGTGGGTTCAATTGTCTTGGTTTTACACCAACGACTAAATAGTTCAAGACTATAAGTTCACTATTAAGTCAAGTAAATCCGATTGAATACTACTACGGAAGATTCAAAGCCACAAGCTATCTCTCTCGATGCCATAATAGTTCGTTAAAAGCGCTCAATTACATATATGCATTAATTTAATTCATGTGGGGGATTGTTGGAAATTTGAATCAAATTAAATGGTGTGTCCATTCATGTTGGGGTGCATTTTTTCATGATTAGTTGCTTCCAAATTAAATGGTGTGTCCATTCATATTGGGATGCAATTTTTCATGATGGATGCTTCCAAATTGTGTCTCTTGATGACACCACTTGGTATACTATATAAGAAACAACCCTTGAATGAATTAGACATGGAATTTTGGAAATTCACATCATATTTGAAGATCAAAATTTGAGTAATTTTGTGAGTCTTCATTATTGTTATGGTTGAGCATTTTTAGACCTCTGTGGTTTAAAGGATTTGTGATTTGGAGTGCTCCTATCACAAATAATAGTCGTTGTATCTTGTGAGACAAATTGCCAAAGTAAATCCTTAGCACCGTAGCGGGGCAATATTGTCTTAAGTACAGAGATTCCAAATCTCGCCTCGACATTTTAATACAAAGCCATTTGTTATTTTTGCTTGTTACTTTCCTAAGATACACACCAATAAAATTAATTACTGTTAGGAATTCAACATGCAATACGCAGCGGAAATAAAAACTATGGATCCCCAAACCGAGGGCCTATACAAGTATTCATATCGGAATGTAAAGGATTCTTACCCTTGTAGCGTGTTTGATGCAGAAAAGATGCTAAACCACGAGTCACGAGCAAAACCTCCAAGATCTTGCCTCTACGGTATCCACAAGATCAAATCGAAAGGGTGTTCAAGAACAAGTTGCTAGACTCGTTCTTAAACCAAGAATGAACTCACGGTTCAAAACCGATCAACAACGACCAATCAAAAACCCAAAACACCACGGCGGCGGCGGCGATGATGGTGTTTTAGGTGGGCGCCCGAGAGCTCTTTAGGTTTTGTGATAAAAGGATTAATTACACTTAATCACCTTGTTATCAAATTATATATGTTAGATTTAATTAAGGTTCAAGACTTTCTTAAAGCCCCATGGGCGCAAACCCATGATTTAATAAAATCCTTATAATCATGTAATTAAGACTCTTCTTAATTAATTAAGTCATCCAATGAATTTAATTCCCCTTATCGATTTAATCTTTTGTGCGACCCGATATGATCTTGCAATGTTGGCAGTGACATAAAATCTCATTTTATGTCACAAGCAATGAGCGGTATCTAGCAACACATCAAGGCTACCCAAATTACAAGAATGTCATTGACTCGACATAACCTACAAACTGCGATAATATTAACCATGTAACTTAATCCCTTTGTCTTATGTTTTTAGATTGAACACGAGTCATGGAATAGTCATACTCGTATATTCAATCTTTATTTCTTGATCCCCAAGTAGAACTAGAATAAACGAATAAGCTTGATATCACATATCGACTCATTCGAGCACGGCCATGCATTTTAGTCTTACTTGATCAAGGGCCCAAACACTTCTCCTGTTATATAGGAGGGACAAATCCTCTCTTGATCACTCAACATCCCTCTACATAATTCGTGGTGTATCCAATGATTGTCTTTATAGTTTACCCTGTTACAGGTAACGTTTGACATTATCAAGATACATGTCTCCTTATGTTGGGATCTCTGGTGATCTCAAGTCGTAAGGATTACATACATCATTATTACTATGAGAATTGCTTATGACGTTCATATAACTATCCATGTAGCATTCTCATGGTGGGTCTGTCCAATACATCATTCTCTAACATGTACCCATATGTTGATTTGATATCTCATATCTATGAACAATTCATCAATCAAAACATACTAGTCTTAATGCATTATCATTATCCTAATTCATGATAATACTTGACTAGGGACAATCTTTAAGAACAATACAATATTATTCTATGGATATTAACTTATATACGAATAATATATAATAATGAATTGCCATTAACAAAATCATAATACAGTGTACGTCATAAACAATCATCTAATGAGTTGTCTTAGGGCATATCCCAACAAATCTCCCACTTGCACTATGACCAATCAGACATATACTTAATGCCTAGAGATCTAGTATGACGATCATGCTTCTGCTGTGATAGTGGCTTTGTCAGTGGGTCAGATACATTATCATCAGTTGGTACTTTGCATATTTTTACATCTCCTCTTTCAACGATTTCTCGAATGAAATGAAAGCACCGAAGTATGTGCTTGGATCTTTGGTGAGATCTAGGTTGCTTAGCCAATGCGATGGCTCCATTGTTGTCACAATAGAGTTCAATCGGATCTAGTATGCTAGGCATCACCCCAAGTTCAGAAATGAACTTCTTGATCCAAACAGCTTCCTTTGCTGCATCTGAGGCAGCAATGTATTCAGCTTCAGTTGTAGAATCGGCTACTGTCTCTTGCTTTGAACTCTTCCAGCTTACAGCACCTCCATTTAGGAAAAACACATATCATGATTGTGATCGTAAATCATCTTTGTCGGTTTGGAAGCTTGCATCAGTGTAACCTATTACATTGAGCTCTTCCTCACCTCCATAAATCAAGAATGTATCCTTAGTTCTTCTCAAGTACTTCAGGATATTCTTGACTGCAATCCAGTGACATTCACCTGGATCAACTTGATATCTGCTTGTCATGCTCAAATACGAGACATCGGGACGCATACATATCATGGCATACATGATAGATCCAATAGCTGATGCATATGGAATCTTACTCATGCGTTGTCTCTCATCTGGTGTTGAAGGACACTGATCCTTCGAGAGATGTATTCCATGTATCATAGGCACGAATCCTTTCTTTGATTCTTGCATGCTAAACCGTTTTAGCACTTTGTCTATGTATGTACTTTGACTTACGCCAAGTAATCTTCTTGATCTATCTCTATAGATCTTGATACCTAATACATAGGTGGCTTCACCCAAGTCTTTCATAGAAAAACAATTCCCTAGCCAAATCTTTACAGATTGTAAGGTAGGGATATCATTCCCAATGAGACGTATGTCATCTACATACAACACTAGGAAGATAATTATGCTCCTACTGACCTTCTTGTAGACACAAGGTTCATCTACGTTTTTGATGAAACCAAACTCTTTGACAGCATCATCAAAACGAAGATTCCAACTCCGAGAAGCTTGCTTCAATCCATAAATGGATCGTTGTAGCTTGCATATCTTTCCAGCATCCTTTGGATCGACAAAACCCTCGGGTTGTGTCATGTACACATCTTCAAGTAAATTTCCATTAAGGAAAACTGTTTTGACATCCATCTGCCAGATTTCATGGTCATGAAATGCAGCTATTGCAAGTAAGATCCTAATGGATTTAACCATGGCAACTGGTGAAAAAGTTTCATCACAGTCAATACCATGAATTTGTTTGAAACCTTTAGCAACCAGTCGACCTTTAAAGGTTTGTACATTACCATCCATGTCGGTCTTCTTCTTGAAAATCCATTTGCACCCTATGGGTCTAACCCCTTCAGGTGGGTCAACCAAAGTCCATACTTGGTTTGCATACATGGATTCCATCTCATATTTCATGGCTTCTTGCCATTTCTCAGAATCAGTGCCCATTATAGCTTCTTGATAAGATGACGGTTCATCCTCATCAATGAGTAGTAAGTCACCTTGTTGAGTCATAAGAAATCCATATCTCTGTGGCTCACGGTGTTCTCTTACAGACCTACGTTGGGCTTGTGTCTCTTGAGCAGGCAATTCATCCACAACTGCTTGTGGTGTCTGCTCTGTTTCCATCTCAATATCATGTTCAATGTTTTCTTGTGGTTGAACTTCACTAAGTTCTATTTGTCTCCCACTGGTTCTTCTCGAAATAAATTCTCTTTCAAGAAAGACACTAGTCCGAGCAACAACTACTTTGTTCTCGGTGGGATAATAGAAATAGTATCCTTTCGTTTCCTTAAGATACCCCACAAATAAACACTTATCAGATTTGGGTCCAAGTTTATTGGAGGCGTGACGTCTCACGTAAGCCTCACAACCCCAAATCTTCATAAAAGACATACTAGGACGCTTCTTAGCCCATATCTCATATGGTGTCTTTTCTACTGATTTAGATGGAACACGGTTCAGTATAAATATCGTTGTTTCTAAAGCATGTCCCCAAAAGGAAGTCGGAAGATCTGCATGACTCGTCATTGATCGAACCATGTCCAGCAAAGTTCGATTCCTCATTTCGGATACACCATTCCATTGTGGAGTATACGGAGGAGTGAGTTGTGGGACTATCCCACACTCCTTTAGATAGTCATGAAACTCTTGGCTTAGGTATTCACCTCCTCGATCTGATCGGAGGGTTTTGATACTTTTGCCAAGCTGGTTTTGTACTTCATTCTTGAAATCCTTAAACTTTTCAAAGGTTTCATGTTTATGTTTCATTAGGTACACACACCCATATCTACTGAAATCATCAGTAAATGTAACGAAGTATTGAAAACCACCTCTAGCTTGTGTGCTTATTGGTCCACATACATCACCATGTATGAGACTCAATAAATCATTTGTCCTTTCAACATGTCCCTTGAAAGGAGCTTTAGTCATCTTGCCCATTAAACAAGATTCACATGTTTCATATGATTCAAAATCAAATGTATCCAATACTCCACCCTTATGAAGTTTTGATATGCGATTCTCGTTTATATGGCCCAATCGACAATGCAAGAGATAAGTTGGATTTGAATCATTATTCTTAATCCTTTTTGTATTTATGTTATAGACAGGCATATCAAGATTTAATACATAAAGACCATTAATCAATTGTGCACTAGCATAAAACATATCATTCAAATAAATGGAACAACACTTGTCCTTTATAATAAATGAAAAACCAATCTTGTCCAAACAAGAAATTGAAATAATGTTTCTAGTAATAGATGTCACAAAATAACAGTCTTGTAAATCTAATAATAAACCAGAAGGCAAAGTTAATGAATAATCTCCAATCGCTAATGCAACAACTCTTGCTCCATTTCCCACTCGGAGATCAACCTCGCCTTTCGCCAACAACCTACTCCTTTTGAGATCCTGCACATTAACACAAATGTGATAACCACATCCAGTATCTAATACCCATGATGAAGAAGTAGATAAATTGACTTCTATAACAAAAATACCTGAAGCGGAAGTCACACTTCCTTTTGTCTTCTTAAGATCTTCCAGATATACTTTGCAGTTCCTCTTCCAATGACCGGTCTCACCGCAATGGAAACAGTTACCTTCCTTAGACACTCCTCCCTTTGGCTTGAGCGCAGAAGCATGAGGCTTAGACTTAACAAAGACTTTCTTGTTCTTCTTGTAGCCTTTTGCTTTAGTCTTTCCTTTGCTCTTATTCACAATAAGAACATTTGTAGGCTTAGACTTCTTTGAATTTGCTTCATATGTTCTCAACATACCAAGCAATTGCGGTAGTGTCTTTTCGATTTCAATCATATTGTAATTCAAGACAAATTGACTGTAGCTATCAGGCAACGATTGCAAGATAACGTCTGTGGCCAACTCTTGGTCCAATGGAAAACCCATCTTTTCAAGATTCTCAATTTACCCAATCATCTTTAGTACATGTGTTCCAACAAGGCTTCCTTCTACCATTCTGCACTGGAATAACGCTCTAGAGACGTCATACCTCTCTTGTCTAGCTTGTTGTTGATAGAGTTGCTTTAAGTGTTCGATCATATCGAACGCCTCAATTTCCTCATGTTGCTCCTCAAGCTCAGAGTTCATGGTGGCAAGCATAAGGCAACCAACATCAAGTGCGTCATTCTGATGCTTCTTGTAAGCATCTCTATCGGCTTTAGCAGCCGTCAAGGGAGGTTCCTCAGCAGGTAAGGATTCCTCTAGGACATATTGCTTTTTCTCTTGTTTAAGGACAATCCTCAAATTCCTATACCAGTCTAGGAAATTAGTCCCATTAAGTTTGCCCTTCTCAAGGACCGATCGTAATGACAGTGTGCTAGTTACGTTGTTTGATGCCATGGATATCTACAATATAAATATGCAAAATAAGTTTATGATTTTAATCATTTAATAAGGTCTTATATTAAATGATACTCCCACTATTTTGTTTAAATTATCGACCCTCGAAAAATTAGTGGGCCAAGATTCATATTTCACCTAATCCCGAGTTAGCTTTGGCTAATCACCAAGACTCGGTTATTTAGGTAGACAACACTTTGTCAATTACATCACATGTAATTCTTGGATGGTTGGACGAACAACACTTTGTTCAAATTCATCTAATGAATTATTATCCAACCCCATGCCTCTAGGTTCCCAATCATATTGAGATAACTCTAGTTAAGTCGAGCCCAATTTTAAAATAACACGGATAACACTTTTATCCTTTCGCGCCTTACTAAAATTGTCACGGTGCTTTGCTTTGGCAAACCCACACATGTTCAATCGAAGTCTTGACGAGTATTTTTAATTGGAAGGCATCTTGATATGACTTAATAATATAAGAGGGATTTATTGATCTCATGATTTTATTAATATTGAAAATATGTCTGGTACATATATGAATATATACATATCTACATATATGTATATCAAGCATCAATATTATATAAAACAGTAAACATGCATCTCATACATCAACATAAAATAAACGTGACATGGTTATAGCCCCAACTAATGATTTTCTCAAGCCAATGAGAAAATACTAGAAGGTCAACCTAAGGTAACTTCACCAAGCACCTCTTTGGCTCCCTTTTGTGAATGGCCTCCTCATCCCGGTACCTTGATCCATCATCATTGATCTCCATCAATTAAATAAACTATACTATATAACAATTACATGATATAGGAAATTCCTCGAGTTACATTCGAGGGGAACGTAGGGGAGGGATAACATTTAGAAAAAAAAATAGAGAAGGCACGACTCGCAGGCCGTATTAAATTACAAACATTCACAAACTCCTATCTAATAGGTCATAGGGCTATAACCATGCACCATGCTTAAACAACCACATAAAACATGCTATAACAATTAATGAATTAAGTTCTAAACATTTTAAAATTTAATTCCAATAGAACTGTAAAATAAATTTTATGAAATTATCGTACGCTCGGGACATCACATGTCACGGATCCTTAGCCCAAAACCCACGGCCAACCAACCACTCATGTGACTAGGGATCGAAACCCTAGCCATCCACGTACGGCTGTGGCTTGGACCCGGTGGGGCTTAGGGTTCGAAACCCTAGCCTACATGAGGCGGCGGCTTGGAGCTCCTCCAACCAAAAGGGTTCGAAACCCTAATAATTGGCGACGGCGGCTGAGAGCCATGCGCGGCTGCTAGAGTTCGAAACCCTAGCCGTCTCGAGCCACAAGGTTCGAAACCTTGTTATAGTGCTCGGCCTTTCCATGCACGATTCATGACGTTGGCGGCTCGACCATCTCGAGCCAAGGGGTTCGAAAAACCCTAGCTCTCACGTGGAGGTAGCAGCCAACCCTCATGTTTTCGTGAACCATGGTCCGAACCATCAAGAGCCATGGGCTTGGCTTTTCGCATTCGTGTATCATATACATAACTTGTCAATTATATCATATATAATTTTACGATGATTTTCACAAACTCGATTTATTCATATCATATATGATTATATACAGCTTCAAAGCATGCAATATAATTCTAAATATGATTAAACAATTAACCACATATTCCGATATGAGCTTTGAACCTGGCTCTGATACCACTGTTAGGAATCCAACATGCAATACGTAGCGGAAATAAAAACTATGGATTCCCAAACCGAGGACCTATACAAAGTATTCATATCGGAATGTAAAGGATTCTTACCCTTGTAGCGTGTTTGATGCAGAAACGATGCTAAACCACGAGTCACGAGCAAAACCTCCAAGATCTTGCCTCTACGGTATCCACACGATCAAATCGAAAGGGTGTTCAAGAACAAGTTGCTAGACTCGTTCTTAAACCAAGAATGAACTCACGGTTCAAAACCGATCAACGACGACCAATCAAAAACCCAAAACACCACGGTGGCGGCGGCGATGATGGTGTTTTAGGTGGGCGGCCGAGAGCTCTTTAGGTTTTGTGATAAAAGGATTAATTACACTTAATCACCTTGTTATCAAATTATATATGTTCGATTTAATTAAGGTTCAAGACTTTCTTAAAGCCTCATGGGCCCAAACCCATGACTTAATTAAATCCTTATAATCATGTAATTAAGACTCTTCTTCATTAATTAATTCATCCAATGAATTTAATTCCCCTTATCGATTTAATATTTTGTGCGACCCGATAGGATCTTGCAATGTTGGCAGTGACATAAAATCTCATTTTATGTCACAAGCAATGAGCGGTATCTAGCAACACATCAAGGCTACCCAAATTACAAGAATGTCATTGACTCGACATAACCTACGAACTGCGAGAATAATAACCATGTAACTTAATCCCTTTGTCCTATGTGTTTAGATTGAACACGAGTCATGGAATAGTCATACTCGTATATTCGATCTTTATTTCTTGATCCCCAAGTAGAACTAGAATAAACGAATAAGCTCGATATCTCACATCGACTCATTCGAGCATGGCCATGCATTTTAGTTCTCACTTGATCAAGGGCCAAACACATCTCCTGTTATATAGGAGGGACAAATCCTCTCTTGATCACTCAACATCCCTCTACATAATTCGTGGTGTATCCAATGATTGTCTTTATAGTTTACCCTGTTACAGGTAACGTTTGACATTATCAAGATACATGTCTCCTTATGTTGGGATCTCTGGTGATCTCAAGTCGTAAGGATTACATACATCATTATTACTATGAGAATTGCTTATGACGTTCATATAACTATCCATGTAGCATTCTCATGGTGGGTCTGTCCAATACATCATTCTCTAACATGTACCCATATGTTGATTTGATATCTCATATCTATGAACAATTCATCAATCAAAACATACTAGTCTTAATGCATTATCATTATCCTAATTCATGATAATACTTGACTAGGGACAATCTTTAAGAACAATACAATATTATTCTATGGATATTAACTTATATACGAATAATATATAATAATGAATTGCCATTAACAAAATCATAATACAGTGTACGTCATAAACAATCATCTAATGAGTTGTCTTAGGGCATATCCCAACAAATCTCCCACTTGCACTATGACCAATCAGACATATACTTAATGCCTAGAGATCTAGTATGACGATCATGCTTCTGCTGTGATAGTGGCTTTGTCAGTGGGTCAGATACATTATCATCAGTTGGTACTTTGCATATTTTTACATCTCCTCTTTCAACGATTTCTCGAATGAAATGAAAGCACCGAAGTATGTGCTTGGATCTTTGGTGAGATCTAGGTTGCTTAGCCAATGCGATGGCTCCATTGTTGTCACAATAGAGTTCAATCGGATCTAGTATGCTAGGCATCACCCCAAGTTCAGAAATGAACTTCTTGATCCAAACAGCTTCCTTTGCTGCATCTGAGGCAGCAATGTATTCAGCTTCAGTTGTAGAATCGGCTACTGTCTCTTGCTTTGAACTCTTCCAGCTTACAGCACCTCCATTTAGGAAAAACACATATCCTGATTGTGATCGTAAATCATCTTTGTCGGTTTGGAAGCTTGCATCAGTGTAACCTATTACATTGAGCTCTTCCTCACCTCCATAAATCAAGAATGTATCCTTAGTTCTTCTCAAGTACTTCAGGATATTCTTGACTGCAATCCAGTGACATTCACCTGGATCAACTTGATATCTGCTTGTCATGCTCAAATACGAGACATCGGGACGCATACATATCATGGCATACATGATAGATCCAATAGCTGATGCATATGGAATCTTACTCATGCGTTGTCTCTCATCTGGTGTTGAAGGACACTGATCCTTCGAGAGATGTATTCCATGTATCATAGGCACGAATCCTTTCTTTGATTCTTGCATGCTAAACCGTTTTAGCACTTTGTCTATGTATGTACTTTGACTTACGCCAAGTAATCTTCTTGATCTATCTCTATAGATCTTGATACCTAATACATAGGTGGCTTCACCCAAGTCTTTCATAGAAAAACAATTCCCTAGCCAAATCTTTACAGATTGTAAGGTAGGGATATCATTCCCAATGAGACGTATGTCATCTACATACAACACTAGGAAGATAATTATGCTCCTACTGACCTTCTTGTAGACACAAGGTTCATCTACGTTTTTGATGAAACCAAACTCTTTGACAGCATCATCAAAACGAAGATTCCAACTCCGAGAAGCTTGCTTCAATCCATAAATGGATCGTTGTAGCTTGCATATCTTTCCAGCATCCTTTGGATCGACAAAACCCTCGGGTTGTGTCATGTACACATCTTCAAGTAAATTTCCATTAAGGAAAACTGTTTTGACATCCATCTGCCAGATTTCATGGTCATGAAATGCAGCTATTGCAAGTAAGATCCTAATGGATTTAACCATGGCAACTGGTGAAAAAGTTTCATCACAGTCAATACCATGAATTTGTTTGAAACCTTTAGCAACCAGTCGACCTTTAAAGGTTTGTACATTACCATCCATGTCGGTCTTCTTCTTGAAAATCCATTTGCACCCTATGGGTCTAACCCCTTCAGGTGGGTCAACCAAAGTCCATACTTGGTTTGCATACATGGATTCCATCTCAGATTTCATGGCTTCTTGCCATTTCTCAGAATCAGTGCCCATTATAGCTTCTTGATAAGATGACGGTTCATCCTCATCAATGAGTAGTAAGTCACCTTGTTGAGTCATAAGAAATCCATATCTCTGTGGCTCACGGTGTTCTCTTACAGACCTACGTTGGGCTTGTGTCTCTTGAGCAGGCAATTCATCCACAACTGCTTGTGGTGTCTGCTCTGTTTCCATCTCAATATCATGTTCAATGTTTTCTTGTGGTTGAACTTCACTAAGTTCTATTTGTCTCCCACTGGTTCTTCTCGAAATAAATTCTCTTTCAAGAAAGACACTAGTCCGAGCAACAACTACTTTGTTCTCGGTGGGATAATAGAAATAGTATCCTTTCGTTTCCTTAAGATACCCCACAAATAAACACTTATCAGATTTGGGTCCAAGTTTATTGGAGGCGTGACGTCTCACGTAAGCCTCACAACCCCAAATCTTCATAAAAGACATACTAGGACGCTTCTTAGCCCATATCTCATATGGTGTCTTTTCTACTGATTTAGATGGAACACGGTTCAGTATAAATATCGTTGTTTCTAAAGCATGTCCCCAAAAGGAAGTCGGAAGATCTGCATGACTCGTCATTGATCGAACCATGTCCAGCAAAGTTCGATTCCTCATTTCGGATACACCATTCCATTGTGGAGTATACGGAGGAGTGAGTTGTGGGACTATCCCACACTCCTTTAGATAGTCATGAAACTCTTGGCTTAGGTATTCACCTCCTCGATCTGATCGGAGGGTTTTGATACTTTTGCCAAGCTGGTTTTGTACTTCATTCTTGAAATCCTTGAACTTTTCAAAGGTTTCATGTTTATGTTTCATTAGGTACACACACCCATATCTACTGAAATCATCAGTAAATGTAACGAAGTATTGAAAACCACCTCTAGCTTGTGTGCTTATTGGTCCACATACATCACCATGTATGAGACTCAATAAATCATTTGTCCTTTCAACATGTCCCTTGAAAGGAGCTTTAGTCATCTTGCCCATTAAACAAGATTCACATGTTTCATATGATTCAAAATCAAATGTATCCAATACTCCACCCTTATGAAGTTTTGATATGCGATTCTCGTTTATATGGCCCAATCGACAATGCAAGAGATAAGTTGGATTTGAATCATTATTCTTAATCCTTTTTGTATTTATGTTATAGACAGGCATATCAAGATTTAATACATAAAGACCATTAATCAATTGTGCACTAGCATAAAACATATCATTCAAATAAATGGAACAACACTTGTCCTTTATAATAAATGAAAAACCAATCTTGTCCAAACAAGAAATTGAAATAATGTTTCTAGTAATAGATGTCACAAAATAACAGTCTTGTAAATCTAATAATAAACCAGAAGGCAAAGTTAATGAATAATCTCCAATCGCTAATGCAACAACTCTTGCTCCATTTCCCACTCGGAGATCAACCTCGCCTTTCGCCAACAACCTACTCCTTTTGAGATCCTGCACATTAACACAAATGTGATAACCACATCCAGTATCTAATACCCATGATGAAGAAGTAGATAAATTGACTTCTATAACAAAAATACCTGAAGCGGAAGTCACACTTCCTTTTGTCTTCTTAAGATCTTCCAGATATACTTTGCAGTTCCTCTTCCAATGACCGGTCTCACCGCAATGGAAACAGTTACCTTCCTTAGACACTCCTCCCTTTGGCTTGAGCGCAGAAGCATGAGGCTTAGACTTAACAAAGACTTTCTTGTTCTTCTTGTAGCCTTTTGCTTTAGTCTTTCCTTTGCTCTTATTCACAATAAGAACATTTGTAGGCTTAGACTTCTTTGAATTTGCTTCATATGTTCTCAACATACCAAGCAATTGCGGTAGTGTCTTTTCGATTTCAATCATATTGTAATTCAAGACAAATTGACTGTAGCTATCAGGCAACGATTGCAAGATAACGTCTGTGGCCAACTCTTGGTCCAATGGAAAACCCATCTTTTCAAGATTCTCAATTTACCCAATCATCTTTAGTACATGTGTTCCAACAAGGCTTCCTTCTACCATTCTGCACTGGAATAACGCTCTAGAGACGTCATACCTCTCTTGTCTAGCTTGTTGTTGATAGAGTTGCTTTAAGTGTTCGATCATATCGAACGCCTCAATTTCCTCATGTTGCTCCTCAAGCTCAGAGTTCATGGTGGCAAGCATAAGGCAACCAACATCAAGTGCGTCATTCTGATGCTTCTTGTAAGCATCTCTATCGGCTTTAGCAGCCGTCAAGGGAGGTTCCTCAGCAGGTAAGGATTCCTCTAGGACATATTGCTTTTTCTCTTGTTTAAGGACAATCCTCAAATTCCTATACCAGTCTAGGAAATTAGTCCCATTAAGTTTGCCCTTCTCAAGGACCGATCGTAATGACAGTGTGCTAGTTACGTTGTTTGATGCCATGGATATCTACAATATAAATATGCAAAATAAGTTTATGATTTTAATCATTTAATAAGGTCTTATATTAAATGATACTCCCACTATTTTGTTTAAATTATCGACCCTCGAAAAATTAGTGGGCCAAGATTCATATTTCACCTAATCCCGAGTTAGCTTTGGCTAATCACCAAGACTCGGTTATTTAGGTAGACAACACTTTGTCAATTACATCACATGTAATTCTTGGATGGTTGGACGAACAACACTTTGTTCAAATTCATCTAATGAATTATTATCCAACCCCATGCCTCTAGGTTCCCAATCATATTGAGATAACTCTAGTTAAGTCGAGCCCAATTTTAAAATAACACGGATAACACTTTTATCCTTTCGCGCCTTACTAAAATTGTCACGGTGCTTTGCTTTGGCAAACCCACACATGTTCAATCGAAGTCTTGACGAGTATTTTTAATTGGAAGGCATCTTGATATGACTTAATATTATAAGAGGGATTTATTGATCTCATGATTTTATTAATATTGAAAATATGTCTGGTACATATATGAATATATACATATCTACATATATGTATATCAAGCATCAATATTATATAAAACAGTAAACATGCATCTCATACATCAACATAAAATAAACGTGACATGGTTATAGCCCCAACTAATGATTTTCTCAAGCCAATGAGAAAATACTAGAAGGTCAACCTAAGGTAACTTCACCAAGCACCTCTTTGGCTCCCTTTTGTGAATGGCCTCCTCATCCCGGTACCTTGATCCATCATCATTGATCTCCATCAATTAAATAAACTATACTATATAACAATTACATGATATAGGAAATTCCTCGAGTTACATTCGAGGGGAACGTAGGGGAGGGATAACATTTAGAAAAAAAAATAGAGAAGGCACGACTCGCAGGCCGTATTAAATTACAAACATTCACAAACTCCTATCTAATAGGTCATAGGGCTATAACCATGCACCATGCTTAAACAACCACATAAAACATGCTATAACAATTAATGAATTAAGTTCTAAACATTTTAAAATTTAATTCCAATAGAACTGTAAAATAAATTTTATGAAATTATCGTACGCTCGGGACATCACATGTCACGGATCCTTAGCCCAAAACCCACGGCCAACCAACCACTCATGTGACTAGGGATCGAAACCCTAGCCATCCACGTACGGCTGTGGCTTGGACCCGGTGGGGCTTAGGGTTCGAAACCCTAGCCTACATGAGGCGGCGGCTTGGAGCTCCTCCAACCAAAAGGGTTCGAAACCCTAATAATTGGCGACGGCGGCTGAGAGCCATGCGCGGCTGCTAGAGTTCGAAACCCTAGCCGTCTCGAGCCACAAGGTTCGAAACCTTGTTATAGTGCTCGGCCTTTCCATGCACGATTCATGACGTTGGCGGCTCGACCATCTCGAGCCAAGGGGTTCGAAAAACCCTAGCTCTCACGTGGAGGTAGCAGCCAACCCTCATGTTTTCGTGAACCATGGTCCGAACCATCAAGAGCCATGGGCTTGGCTTTTCGCATTCGTGTATCATATACATAACTTGTCAATTATATCATATATAATTTTACGATGATTTTCACAAACTCGATTTATTCATATCATATATGATTATATACAGCTTCAAAGCATGCAATATAATTCTAAATATGATTAAACAATTAACCACATATTTCCGATATGAGCTTTGAACCTGGCTCTGATACCACTGTTAGGAATCCAACATGCAATACGTAGCGGAAATAAAAACTATGGATTCCCAAACCGAGGACCTATACAAAGTATTCATATCGGAATGTAAAGGATTCTTACCCTTGTAGCGTGTTTGATGCAGAAACGATGCTAAACCACGAGTCACGAGCAAAACCTCCAAGATCTTGCCTCTACGGTATCCACACGATCAAATCGAAAGGGTGTTCAAGAACAAGTTGCTAGACTCGTTCTTAAACCAAGAATGAACTCACGGTTCAAAACCGATCAACGACGACCAATCAAAAACCCAAAACACCATGGTGGCGGCGGCGATGATGGTGTTTTAGGTGGGCGGCCGAGAGCTCTTTAGGTTTTGTGATAAAAGGATTAATTACACTTAATCACCTTGTTATCAAATTATATATGTTCGATTTAATTAAGGTTCAAGACTTTCTTAAAGCCTCATGGGCCCAAACCCATGACTTAATTAAATCCTTATAATCATGTAATTAAGACTCTTCTTCATTAATTAATTCATCCAATGAATTTAATTCCCCTTATCGATTTAATATTTTGTGCGACCCGATAGGATCTTGCAATGTTGGCAGTGACATAAAATCTCATTTTATGTCACAAGCAATGAGCGGTATCTAGCAACACATCAAGGCTACCCAAATTACAAGAATGTCATTGACTCGACATAACCTACGAACTGCGAGAATAATAACCATGTAACTTAATCCCTTTGTCCTATGTGTTTAGATTGAACACGAGTCATGGAATAGTCATACTCGTATATTCAATCTTTATTTCTTGATCCCCAAGTAGAACTAGAATAAACGAATAAGCTCGATATCACATATTGACTCATTCGAGAACGGCCATGCATTTTAGTCTTACTTGATCAAGGGCCCAAACACTTCTCCTGTTATATAGGAGGGACAAATCCTTTCTTGATCACTCAACATCCCTCTACATAATTCGTGGTGTATCCAATGATTGTCTTTATAGTTTACCATGTTACAGGTAACGTTTGACAATATCAAGATACATGACTCCTTATGTTGGGCTCTCTGGTGATCTCAAGTCGTAAGGATTACATACATCATTATCACTATGAGAATTGCTTATGCCGTTCATATAACTATCCATGTAGCATTCTCATGGTGGGTCTGTCCAGTACATCGTTCTCTAACATGTACCCATGTGTTGATTTGATATCTCATATCTATGAACAATTCATCAATCAAAACATACTAGTCTTAATGCATTATCATTATCCTAATTCATGATAAGACTTGACTAGGGACAATCTTTAAGAACAATAAAATATTATTCTAAGGATATTAACTTATAAATCATCTAATGAGTTGTCTTAGGGCATATCCCAACAATTACAATAGTTTTGCTCAATTCTCGCAAGAGACCGTAGCAGCTGGCATGGTGTTTCAAGTGATAGACAATATTCTAGCAATTGATGCCTATCGTCCTGAGGGAAGGAAACCAATAAATATGCATGGAAAAATTGAATTTAGAGGCTTTCCTTTTGCTTACCCGTCTCGTCCAACTGTCCCAATTCTCCAATCTTTTAATCTGGTGATCCCATCTGCAAGGACTCTAGCATTGGTTGGTGTCAGCGGAGGTGGAAAGTCTACAAGTTTTGCTCATATTGAAAGATTCTACGATCCAAACCAAGGCTTCATGTCCTTTTCACGGTTATGATTAAAGGACATTGCGAGTGAAATGGCTTAGAAATCAGATAGGTATGGTTGGCCAAGAGCAAGTTCTGTTTGCAACCACCATATTTGAAAATGTGATGATGGGGAAGGAGAATGCCACTACCTTGAAAGGATTTTCAATTCACAGGCCCAACACAATCATCTTCAGGGAAGTCCCATTTCCATATTTTTTATTTATGCACAAGTGCTATTAATATAGAGTGGAAATTCCAATACGAGTGCATATCTATATTTGAGCAATTTAAATGTTTCTTTCGGCAACTCATATAAATAAGATACCTTACCATCACATTACATTTTATATCAAAGATGAACGTACGTGGCCAACTATAGAAATGCTCAAGGTTTACTTAGTGTTGGGTTTTCGTACCTTGGCGCCAGATCCAAACGCAGCGGAAATAAGAGAATAAACAGATCTGACCCGAGGACGGTCGATCGCGCCTGATTCATATATAAACATGCAAATATCATAATATAATGCACGAAAAGGGATTACCGATAACAGCGAAATCAATCTGATGCCGGTGGTCCTCGAGTTCAATCAACCTGACCAGATCTATAAGCCCGGGACCAGTGCTAGTGTGATGACGACTTTTCTATGAGAATGTGTATTGAATGGAAATGTATGGAATTAATTGAGTCTCTCAACTAGAATGACATATTTATAGGGTCATTAAGTAACTAATGGGCTTTGGGTGCATAAAGCCCAATATGCCAACTTTTGGCTTACAGGGCATATATGCTAACAATCTCCCACTTGCCCAAAAGCCAACACATGAGCACTAAACTCATAATCCAAGTAGGTCAATCCAATTGAATAACTTGATGTACAAATGACGTACATAATTATGAGATAAATTTAGACCTTTCTATAGATGGAACCTTTCCAAACATAGAAACTCCACTAAAGTGAGGAGCTTTCAAAAATTAAACTCATATCTTGAATATCAATCACACAATCTTGAGCACTTAACATTTAAGTCTCATTTCTCATCGATAGATCGGCGGCCGGTTGATTGTGACCCAGCGAGGCTCAAGTGTATCATAGCAGTAGGATCACAACCTTTGTGATTTTAGAAGTCAAGGAACTTCTTTGGGCTTACCCTGAATGCCCCATTGTCAATTAAACTCCTTTAATAGACAATTACCAAAATATAATTCCAGCAACAACCTACCGATCGTGGGTAGCCCCTAGCATCTGGGCTTCACGAAGACCTAGATACAAATGACTAGCAACGTACGAGAACCTGTCAGCCATAGTTAGCGTGCAGTACATTCATTTCACTCAATATGTCCCGATTGAATCTAGTGCATTGGTTGATCGAGACCCATTATGATTTCAATAACTATGTATTTGTTTCACGTTATATGATTCATTGTGTGCGTATATGAAAAACTCATTTTTCACAAGCACTACCCACTCTGGCCAGAGATTCCTCGAATCATATATAGAAAAACACATAGGACATCCTGGTTCATCAAGATCAGTGGTGAATCCCCAACGACAATCATAGGCCTCTGACAGCATCACTGAATACCCAAAATAATGACTTTATGACCCACATGTGACCGGTCATTAAATCAAAGTACACAGCTATCTATCAAGACCTCAATGACGCTTCGGGTCATGAGGAGTAATGGTGCACAACTATGACTAGAAATTCTATACTCGACAAATGGTAACCACTTATAGAATTTCGAGTAGGGTCGTTCAGTGAACTCATTCCTAATGAGCACCTATTCATGTGTGCTGACTTCTCCAAGCCAACACCGATGAAACACGGTGCACTACACTAGACACATCATGAATACCAGTCTCTAACGAGCATATAGACATTCCATTCTCGAAGGCTCATCGACCACGAACATTTAGAAATCACAGTCGAGAATGTATTTCATGGTCACCATCATATGCGTAACCACATTCTATGGACTATAGCAACTTCAAGGATTTCATATACATCAAGATGCATGGGTAAACAGATGAAGAAGTGTCATATATATTAATATTCAAACAAAGATTTTTCATAATAATATTATAAGTACAATCAATCAACTATTGATTTACTTAATCATGTATGACAACAATATCTTTCACTTTCCCAAAGCCAACTACTCATGTGTCTTAAGACCATCTTCCCAAGATGTCTATCAGACACCAATCATTGCAAATGCTTTGTCAGTGGATTCACTATTTTTTTCCGTTGAAGCGATTCTCTCGATAATAACGTCGTGTCTACCATCTCTCTCACTAGATAGTATTTTCTCAATATATGTATGGATCCTGATGAGATCTTGGCTATTCATAATAGCTCAAATGTTGTCACAGTACACAGAGACTGTGTCAATTGCACTAGAAATTACACCCAACTCTTGGATGAAATTTCTTATCCAAACTGCCTCTTTGTTGCATCGTATGCTGCAATGTATTCAGCTTCAGTGGTGGAATCCAATGTGGTGTCTTGCTTGGAACGTTTCCAAGAGACATCACCATCATCGAGCTTAAATACAAATCCAAACATCGATATGGTATCATCTACATCCAATTTAAAAACCAGCATCAGCTTAGCCTTCAACTTTTATTTCTCCACTTACAGATCCAAAAACCATGAACATATCATAAGTTCTTCATAAGAACTTGAGGATTATTCTCACAGTTTTCCAGTGACCTTCACTGGGATCTGTCTGATGTCTGTTCATTACTCTAAGAACATACATCAGGCCAAGTACATAAAATAGCATACATTATGCTATTAAAAGTCGAAACATAAGGTACCAATGTCATCTTTTCTCTCTCCTCAACAATTTTAAGACTCATTGACTCGAGAGATGAATACTATGACATATTGGGAAGTAACTCCTTTTTCGACTATTCCATGCCAAACTCTTTTAGCACAGTGTTTATGTACATAGATCGAGAGATCTCAAACATCCTTTAGATCTATCCCTATAGATCCTTACGCTAAGTACGTAGGATGCTTCTCCCAAATCTTTCATGGAGAAATTAGTAGATAATCATGCTTTAATTGATTAATCCAATACCATTCATAATGAGCATGATATAATCAACTTAAAGCATCACAAATGTAACCATGCTCCCACTAACCCTTTTGCACACACATGTCACTTCTGGATTTTTAACAAAACCAAACACTTTGATGATGTTATCAAAACGGAAGTTCAAACTTCGAGATGCCTTCTTAGGCCCATAAATGGACCTCTGGAGTTTGAAAACATTTTTCTCACTCCAAGAAGTTGTAAACACATTTGGCTGCTACATTTGTACCTCAATGCCACCACTGAGAAATGTTGTGTTCACATCCATTACTCATATCTCATTTTCATAATATAAAGATATAACTGATAAAATCTACATAGACTATAGCATCATAACCGATGAAAATTTTCTCATAAACAACTCTTTGCCTATGAGAATAACCGTTTCTCACTAGTCAAGCTTTGAAGGTCACTACCTTCCCATCCACTCCAAGCTTTCACTTGTAAATCCATGCAGCCAATGGGAACAATTCCCAAAGATGATCTACTAAGGCCCATACCTTATTGGAGTACATGGAGTCCATTTCAGATTTCATGGCATCTTGCCAATGTCCCGAATCAATATCTGACATCGCCTCCTTGAAAGTCCAAGGATCATATCCATGGTCTATTTATTGACTACTTTCAAGGAGTGGATTCATTCTATCAGGAGCTCTTAAAATATTTTCAAATCTCCTTGGTGTGTGTAAATCAAAGGTTGTGATTGATTCAATTAATTTCACCGTTTTCACTTTTCTAGTGGTTTGTGGTTCTTGAACCCTTTCAAGTTATATTATTTTGTCATCCTTTCTAATAGAAACATTTTCTCTAGAAAGATTGCACTTGCGAAACAAACACTTTGCCTGCAATTGATAATATAAATTTCCACAAAATAACATAAGATGGATCAACTATCCAACTCATCTCCCATTGGCTGCTTCACATAAGCAGAACAATCTCAAAATAAAAATTTGGATTAATTTTCAGTCCATATCGTATATGGAGTTTTGGTCACCACATTGGTATGAATTATATTCAACAAATATGTAACTTTAGAGAGTTACTCAGAGAGAATCACATTCTCTTTAAGATAACTCAACATCATCTTGCACTAACATTTAGTGCTCCACATACGTCCATATGAATCAAATTCAATGGACATTCAGGACATGCTAAATATATGTTGGATTTAAGTTATCATTCTTTTTATATTCTTTGAATATAATCATACTAATTATTCATAAGTTCACCAGATTCAATAAAACATGCATTCTTAAAAAATACTGCAAATCACATTCGCATATTTAAAAGAATATCATTCTCTATCAAAATAGGAACAATGTTCATGATTAAATCTAGAATAAATAAATAATTACTCAAACCAGTTCCTAACCAATTCAAGATTTTATATTAAATAAATGTTTCAAACAGCCTTTGCAACAACTCTTGCTACAATGCTTAGTCTCAGGTAGGTTTCACCTTCCTAGGGCTCTCTACTTCTTCACATCACATGCAACTCTTTGCAAAAATGAGAGCACAACTGGCATCATATACCAAAGAAGTAGAACCAATAGAAACATTTAATTTTAATATATAACATACCCTTTCTAGAAACGCTTCTAGTCTAGGTATTCCTTACAATTTTGCGCCAGTGACCAGCAGTGAAAACATAGATGTCTCTCCTTTCTTAGTTGCTACTATATCCTTTTTCGTCTTTTGAGGTTGAAAACCATTTCCCTTCCTCTACTTTATCCTTGAATCATTCCCACCAATTGTAGAAGATTTAACAAGAAGAACATGTTTCTCCTTTGAATCAAGATACATGAGTTTCCAACATTTTGACTATAAGATCAAATCTACAGCCAGTTAATGAGGATTTGTCACATTCAGATTTTCCAATTTCTCGACAAGAGTTATTTTTCTTACACCATGCTCATAGACCAAAGCCCCATCTCGCATGTGAAATGAAAATAGTTCTTTTGAAACCGCGAGGCTCAGTAATCGCGTCTGTTCACCAAACAACATTTGTAGGTGTTGGAAAATATCAGCAATGTGAACGAATTTCTCATATCTGTGTTGAAACTCATTGGTGACATTGATGCTATCATATAGCACCTAGTCTAGAGATCATCGTCCCATCACTTCTCAAGTGTGGCGATCTCTTCATGAGACGAACCGGGAGACACTTCAACAGGAGGCTCCCACCAAGGGTATATAGCAACCTTTTAGAAGCAAGAACTATTTTAAAATTAATAGTCAATCAGAATAATTTGGTGCGGTTACTTTGTTTGTATAGAGAATTGATGCAATCGGATTCACGGCAATCACAATACTGAGAATAAAAAGAAAATACATGCAAACCGTTTGATTATTAATTAATTCAAAAACTATGAACTTTAGTTATTGAATGCTCCCACTAAATTTTTCGAATTCGTCACCCTCATGACAAATGAACGGAAAATCGTATTTTCTTAGTGGGTTTGGAGTCCAACTAGCTCATGATAGCCCCGGGTGAGGGTCCAGCCGACCGCATGATACTAAAGGTAGCTCACAATTGCATCATATGCAACCCCCAAGATATTCGTCTCGTGATTGACATAACCCTACGGAGGCATGCCAATTATGCCTTCTCACGTCAAACTAACCCATCACACGGATGGTAATGTCCACCAATAAGACCCCACGAGGGTGAGTAATCTTAAAGGTTAACAGAACCCTATCCATAATTAAGTGGCAGTTAAACACACAGCTTTCCCATGCCAGATGCCCCCCACGAGGGTGAGACAAGACACCTGACACAAGTAGCGTCTCATGGCTTAACTGTTGATGGAAGACAGGAAACAACAAACTCCTTTGAGCTCCCTTTACAGTTTGATATTAAATTTTTTGAATCATATTCAAAAGAGGGATTTAATAATTTTCAAATCTCATCAAGTACTTGTTTGTTTGATTGCCGGATTCATGCAACTATGTTTTATTCATGCAGTCATATGTACTAATAAAACATACAAACAAACATTTATCATACATCACATGCATAATAAAATAAATATGGACGATTACGGCCTTTTCCTAATTGATCCACGTGAGCCATACGTGGATCGCAAGTCTGTCTAAGGTGATGCAGGTATGCAATGCAATCCTATTACATTTTGTTTCCAACATACAAGTCTTGATCTTGGTGCTCCGTCTTTAATCTTGATCTCCCACTAATTCTAAAGATTTTACATTTAAATCGTGCAAACAAGAGAATATGGATTCAAATCCGGGGTGGGATACATCACAAAATAGAGAGAGCAGGCGCAGGCCCGATAACCAAAATCACAATAATAATGAAACAATAAAAACCTAAACATTCACCTAAACACATTGCTCAAGGCCCATAATCATCCATCATGCAATTACAACATATATAATTAAATATTAAACTAAACAATTACATCCTATGTAATTGTACTAATTACATCACATGTAATTAGATCACAATAATTAATTTATTCTATCGTTTCCCCACTAATCGCATCATTAATTGAAAATAAAATTAACAAATTAAATAAAACCATTTTATTTAATTTCTAATTAATTAATTTTCAATTATTTGGTAAAATCACTATTTTACCTATTAGTCATATTAATCGAAAAATAAAATTAACAAACTAAATGAAACACTTTCATTTAATTTCTAATTAATTAAATTATCAATTAATTGGTAAATCACTATTTTACCTCAAATCATAATATTAGCCAAAAATAAAATTAACAAATTAAATGAATCTTTTTCATTCCATTTTCAATTAATTAAATTTTCAACTAATTGTAAAATCTCCATTTTACACTTAATAAATTAAAAATCACATTTTTAATAAATTAAGTATTATGATTTATTATTTCAAAAATAATATCCGGATAAAACATCTAAAATTACCCAAATAATTTATGGACTCCAAACAATCTGGATCCAAAATTAGAAAATCAATTTTCAACCACAAAATTACCCTATTTTCGGATTTTAAAATAATTGAAAATTAGGTTTTGAGTCTTGCTTAGAACTCCAGCCGCCACCTACTGTTAATCATCTTCCCCAAGTCTGAAATTAGGGTTTCCAGAAATTTGCTCGCGCCGCCACAGCCTCCTCTCGCTGCCAGCCTTCACGCCGACGGCTTCCCGATGCAACCAACACGCGGTGGCAGTCACAGGTTTCCGGAAACAATTTCCGAAAATTGGTTGTGATTTTCGTACTGAACTTCCATGGAGGTCTTGGTTTACGTCTACAACAATTGCAGAAACCATGGTGGTCGCGAATCCGCGCGCCCAGCACTACGTCCGTGAGCCGTACTCTGCGCGCTGCCGTCCGGACGAGGGAACCAGTTTCGTGCTGCCGTCTCCCGCCATGGCCGCCGTCTAGCGTGCCTGAGAGACGCCGGAAACACTTTTCGGTTGGTTTTTGGGTCCGGATTAAAACTCCTTTTATTCCAATTTTCTATGTTCTCCGGATTCAAAAATTTACGAAATCTCAAACACGATTAGTATTGATTGGAAACGATCTAATAAAATTAATCATCAAAAATATGAATCAAAGCGACAACCTGGCTCTGATACCACTGTTGGGTTTCCGTACCCCGGCACCAGATCCAACGCAGCGAAAATAATACAATAAACAGATCTGACCCAGGGACGGTCGATTGCACCTGATTCATATATAAACATGCAAATATCATAATATAATGCACGAAAAGGGATTACCGATAACAGCGAATCAATCTGATGGCGGTGGTCCTCGAGCCCAATCAACCTGACCAGATCTACAAGCCCGGCACCAGTGCTAGTGTGATGACGGCTTTTCTATGAGAATGTGTATTGAATGGAAATGTATGGAATTAATTGAGTCTCTCAACTAGAATGACATATTTATAGGGTCATTGAGTAACTAATGGGCTTTGGGTTCATAAAGCCGAATAGGCCAACTTTTGGCTTACAGGGCATATATGCTAACACTTAGACTATTACATGTGCAGAGAAATATACACTTGTACACAAATGTATGGATATTATGGAAAAAAGAAATTAGCAACTATTGGTATACATGTAAAGATTTATTATTTGATTAGAAAGTTCCCAATCTTGTATACATGGAATTAGCTGGAGATGAAATGGGTCATATCATGGTTTTCACATTTCATATTTTGTGTACTACCTGCAATTCCAGCATCACGACGATGAACCATTATGGTTTTTCACAACCCAATACGTCTTATCTTTTGTGAGTCTAATTTTCTTCATGCTTGTGTAAGGAAGGGTGTGCGCACCAACAGTTTCTTCAAGATGTTCTATGATTTTCATTAGGGATATACCTATATCGCTTTGAACTAAGTATATTCGTTGTATAAATGGATTTGAGTAACCTATGAATAACTTAGTTGGGCGTAGGTTCAATAGTATAGCAAACATACTCCTCAAATTAATCATAGAGGCCAACTATGTTTTATGATGATAAATCATGGCTTATTATTTCAGCCCATCATAAGTAATAGATTAAGGAGAGTCTGAATTTAAAACGCGGGTTTAGGCCAGTGAAGTGTAAATTTAGTCATATAATTTATTTGTAGTGAGTTCTTTATACTCAGTAACAATTTCGAACCACATGAATTCAGATATTTTACATGTTACGTCATGCAATTAAATTACCATATATCATTATTAGATGGTCTCTGTCTCGTATTTTGTATATTATTGCAGTACACTATACCAGCTCGGGACATGTTATAAATTAGCCATGGGCACCTTGCCGATGCTCGACCCATGTCGCCTAGGCACACATAGCAAAAAACATTGGGCCCTAGGCCTCCAGCTCGTTGCTACCGAGCTCATGACATACTCAGCCTAGCAGCTGACCTAGGCTTCGATGCTTAATTTCCATGCCCGGTTTAAGGTTATTTCTTCCCAACTGTTACTTTAAATTTCTATATTAGGCATTTTGTGTTGCACTATTTCAGGTCGACCGCTATGCACTATAGCTTGGGCATGCAATCTAGCAGTAAGGCCCTATTACATCGAGCTCGGACATGCAATCTTGCAATAAGGCCCTCCTGTTCCATAAGCTCGGGAGGTTCGAGCATGTGTATTGGTGCTCGGGATGTTCGAGTACATTTTATTGGTGATCGGGATGTTCGAATATATATAGTATTGGTGCTCGGGATGTTCGAGTACGTTCTATTGGTGCTCAGGTGTCGAGCTTGTTTTATTATTGTCCGTTGTTGGCGGGTTAAATACAGGATCGGGATGTTTGGTCTGTATTTGAACCTAAAATGCGACTGGTTTATTGAGCTCGGGGCAGCGAGCCCGTTCGGTTTACTCATGGGATCGGGATGGTTGGTCCACTTTTAAACTTAAAATTATCAATGTTATTGTGCTCGGGGTATCGAGCTTGTTTTATTATTGTCCATTGTTGGCGGGTTAAATACAGGATCGGGATGTTTGGTCTGTATTAGAACCTAAAACGCGACTGGTTTATTGAGCTCGGGGTAGCGAGCCTGTTCGGTTTACTCGTGGGATCGGGATGCTTGATCCACGTTTAAACTTAAAATTATCAATGTTATTGTGCTCGGGGTAGCGAGCTTGTTTTATTATTGTCCGTTGTTGGCGGGTTAAATACAAGATCGGGATGTTTGGTCTGTATTTGAACCTAAAACGCGACTAGTTTATTGAGCTTGGGGTAGCGAGCCTGTTCGGTTTACTCGTGGGATCGGGATGTTTGGTCCACGTTTAAACTTAAAATTATCAATGTTATTGTGCTCGGGGTAGCGAGCTTGTTTATTATTGTCCGTTGTTGGCGGGTTAAATACAGGATCGGGATGTTTGGTCTGTATTTGAACCTAAAACGTGACTGTGTGATTATTGCTCGGGGTAGCGAGCTTGTTTAGTTTACTCGTGGGATCGGGATGTTTAGTCCACGTTCAAACTTAAAATTGTCAGTGTTATTGTACTCGGGGGTAGCGAGCCTATTCGGTTTACTCGTGGGATCGGGATGTTTGGTCCACGTTTAAACCTAAAATTCCCTAAGTGGTTATGCTCGGAATCTTCGAGTATGTTCTATTGGTGCTCGGAATATTTAAAAATGTTTATTTATCTGCTCGGAATATTTTTCCCTCGAGCCCGGTCATATTTATCTGCTCGGGATGTTTTCCCTCGAGCCCGATTATCTTTATTATTTTGGGATATTTCTTATTCCATCCGAGCTTTATTTGCTCGTGATAATTATTATATCTCGAAAATTAGTTGAGCTTTATTTGCTCTGAATATTTCTTAAGTATTTTATCTGCTCGGGATGCTTATATATTATCTCTGGAGCTCGGTTATATCGTACGAATTTTATGTGCTCAGCCTTTGGTTGCTCAGGATATTTCTTGTTTCAACCCGAGCTTTATTTGTTCGTGATAATTATTATATCTCGAAATTAGTTGAGCTTTATTTGCTCGGGGTATTTTTTATTGGATAACTTCAACCCTCAAAATTCACAAGTTTCGAAAAATACATCAGAACGGCAACTGTGATTTTACCCGATGTATATAAACCAAGATCTCAACTTCGCTCATCTTGCTTTACTTCAGGGGGTGATGTGATGTGGTGGGGAAAGTAGACCACATCAGGTAAAATGGTTGCCGAACAAGAAAGTGCCCGAACAAGAAAGTGTCCGAACAGAAAAATGCCCGAAGAGGATGGTACTCTGCTCGGTCCCACGTTGTCAAAACAGCGGCATAAGACCCGGTCATATTGGTTAATCAACCCGAATTTCCCGGACATGATTAGTGGGAGAATGGCAATTAATGGGGATTATGGGCCGATAATTATGCTATGATGTGAGTACTTAGTGACTACACTAGGGTGAATTAGAGGGCATGCTGGAAGGAATCATGGGCCAAGAATTAGGCTAGAAGGGGGGAACACTTTTTTATAAAGGAGGGAGTCATTTTTCTTTCCATGAGGCGGTCGGCTCTTTATATGAGGAGAATGCATATTTTCCTTGATTTTATTTTTACATATTTTCTTGTACAAACACTGTAAAAATATCATCTTCATAGTGGAATTTTATACTGAACTGAGTCACGTGGTTTTTCCCTTCGTTTTGGGGGGTTTTCCACGTAAAAAATCATGATGTCCTATTTATTTTTTCTATTACAATTTCTTTACCGAATAGCAAAAATACCGGATCACATCACAGGTGATAAAAAATAAATGATCTTTTAGGTAGTTTACGCATCGAAACAACTGTAAACCTGTTTATTGTAAGGCTGTTTATTGTTTTTATTTATTCTAAGAAGTATTTGTCCGGAGAAATAATAATTATATAATTTTATTTGTATGGATCACTCAAATGATAATACTATATTTGAATCCGTAGACTATAGAATTATATTTCTAAACTAATAATATTTGATAAAATCCGAATATTTTCTTATGATTCTATTCTTGTGATTTAATAAAAAATGTTTTATATTTTGTGCACGACAAAACATGATTAAAAAAAACAAAAATTTTTACCATTATATTTTTTCTTTGCTTAAAGGAAAGGCAGTCGACAATAGGTTCATATAGTAGAATAATGTGGGTTAAATCTATTTATTTAATTTCGCGAGTGGCCAACAAATTTCTATGTTTTACTCTTTAAATAAAATTTAATCTTTGTGCAAATAAATAGTTTTTTTGACTTATATTATTTTTTTGAGTGCCAATGAGACGAGCAACATTAAAGAATTGGCTAAAATAAATTTGGATAATTTGGTACTAATACGAGTGATATTATGATGATTTCAGTGAATCGTAGGTAGAAATATAAGTCAAACTTGTGCATCTCTATCTTATTATTATTATTATTATTATTATTGATTATCAAGAGAAGGGATGGCAAAATTATAAGTATAACTGAAATTATAATTAAAACTGTAACAATACCAAACATCACCGAAATTTCTTGCAATAATAGATAGGCAAATCATTCTTTTCTGCTAAGATTCACTGTATAAGAATGTGACATTTTTTGAATATATTGCACATTATGCAATACACATACATTTATTGCAATATAGCGTACCATGCACTCACAATTGCAATTATAATAAAGGGCTATGCTTGTACGTCATACGTACCTTATAATTCTGTAGTTTGAGTCCAACCTTGCCTGAGTTCCACGACCCGATGAGTTAAGTGCTAACACACAAATAACTCTCAATCAAACATAGACATGCAATTACGTGCACAAGCACGTTCACAACTTCCAAACCTATCGCCCATCCATGACAATTATAAGTATAACTGAAATTATAATTAAAACTGTAACAATACCAAACATCACCGAAATTTCTTGCAATAATAGATAGGCAAATCATTCTTTTCTGCTAAGATTCACTGTATAAGAATGTGACATTTTTTGAATATATTGCACATTATGCAATACACATACATTTATTGCAATATAGCGTACCATGCACTCACAATTGCAATTATAATAAAGGGCTATGCTCGTACGTCATACGTACCTTATAATTCTGTAGTTTGAGTCAAACCTTGCCTGAGTTCCACGACCCGATGAGTTAAGTGCTAACACACAAATAACTCTCAATCAAACATAGACATGCAATTACGTGCACAAGCACGTTCACAACTTCCAAACCTATCGTCCATCCATGACGATTACCAAAAATAAAAGCCCTCCGGCTAAGCATGCATAATATCCAAAATATTCCATTTTATATGTTTAATAGATAGCCAAAAACCCAACCGAGAATTCCGTTTTATTAAACTTTGGCTCCAATCAATCCATTTTAAAAGTATAGCATTCCCATTGGAATGTAGACATTGCCCCGGAAACGGCGCCTTTAAACCTCGATTCCAAAATCCGACATTTTCCAAAAAAAATTCAAAGAAACAAAAATCCTCGGGTGGCGATCGATCGCCACTTTCATCGCGATCGATCGCCACAGTTCAGTGACCAAACCAGTGTGTCCTCGCGATCGATCGCCAACCCGCTCGTGATCGATCGCCGAGGCCTCGCGATTGATCGCCAGCACTGTTCATTGTCACTCAAAATATAGCTGCACGTCGCGATCGATCGCCCCACCTCGGCGATCGATCGCCCCACCTCGGCGATCGATCGCCAACTGCTATTTTCCGGAAAAATCCAAGTTTCCATGGTGTTTTTGACACCCAAACTCAAAACAAACACCCCCAACTTCCTCAACACATCCAATACACCATTTGTAATCAATAAAACACTAAAAACTCAACTTTGGATTTTTATCACAAAACCCCAATTGTCAAATCCAACAAAATACTCAACCAAAACCCACCATACCACTATCAAATCGAAGACAATGACGAGGGGAAGATTAATACCTGAATATCTTCGAGAAAATCGGTTCCCGAGCCAAGCTACCAATGATTTCTTTTCCAAAGAAAGAAGAGGGGAAAAGGGGGGAAGGGCTTGAGCGAAGAGAGAGGGAAGAGAGGGGAGGGTTCCGTGCCAAATGACGGAATACCGAGTCCACTTGGTATATATAGTACCAAAACTCGAAAATACCAATCCCTCCACAAATACATCATGACTCATTAAAAATCATCTGTTTTCAAAAATCACCTCCCCAATCTCTATTTCCATTAACTGCCCCAGTACAAAGTACTCCGGACCCCAAATCCCACCAAAGACCAAATTCCAAGGTTATCACCACGATGAGAATACAATCTCATCCCCTGGATCCAACGACTCCAAAAACAGGATTTAAAATCCCCGGGAGTCCCAAAACCGTAATTATTACACAATTACCACAATTAAAATCCATTAAGGATTATCACCACACCGGGATTAACATTAATAATTCCCGGGTATCACAATTATACCCCACTAATAAAATTTCGTCCTCGAAATTTGCACGGCGTACTCCACGTAACACTGAGAACACGCAATCCAAACGGATCCACGATGTTGAATCATGAACATAACATGAACGGCACACAACCGCGATGATATCGACCACGCACCAAACCTGGAATGGAGTAACTTCCCCAACCGACACAAATCCACGGGAGATATCAGTATTCCCCGATACTAACCATCTTCTTGGGAAACGATTTCTAAGTTTTGGTGATTACAAACATCTACCGGGTAAAGACATCTACCGGGAAGAGACATCTACTGGATGAAGACATCTACCGGGTGAAGACATCTACTGGATGAAGACATCTATCGGGTGGAGACATCTACTGGATGAAGACATCTACCGGGTGAAGACACCTACTGGATGAAGACAGCTACCGGATGAAGACATCTACCGGGTGAAGACACATACCGGATGAAGACAGCTACCGGGTGAAGACACCTACTGGATGAGACATCTACCGGGTAAAGACATCTACTGTATGAAGTCTGTCAACTGTCCAACTGACGTCTACTGGATTCAAGAGTATAACTGTATAATGAAGCCACAGGACCAGAAGAAGTGAATTCAGCAGCATATCTAAAATACCAGTTGAAGTGAGTACAACTGAATCTGACAAAGGTACAACAGAACGACGGGCACTAAGAATTCATCGCCACCAATTCCGTCAGATTCAAAGAGCCATTACTAAACAAAAATGGAAGGAAGATAAATCTCATATGAAATGAGAAAGGAAACGGATTCTATGCAAAGCTTTCCATACAAAGAAAGATTACCGTTAGACAATGATATCTATAAATACAGCCTCTGGAAGAATGAAGATAAATGCTGAATCCTCCGATATAAGAATATTCAAAAATATCAATCAGTGAAAGATACTGAAGTTATATCTCTCTAAAGATTCAGCTAGAGCAGAAGTCCACTGATATATAAAAGATCAAGTCAAACTGGTGTACTGCTCAAAGACAATTCAAGAACACTCGAAGCTTACAAGTGTAATACTTATTCAAAAGAGTGTTAGGAAGTATAGTTGTACACATACCATAAACTTTGTGTTGCTAGGAGTTTAGGCTAAGCTGTGTGAAAGCCTACGAAGGTTGTATACTATAAAGTGTAAACCAAAGTCTTCTAGTGTATCCTTCCTGTAAAGGAAGAAGGGGAGACGTAGAAGTGTTGTGCTTCGAACTTCCAGAAACAATCTCTGTGTTATTTACTTACGTATTTTTGTTTACTTTAGTTCACTCACAAGTGCAGTAGACGTATTCCGCACTTTACTAAGTGTCTGCTGACTTGCACATTGGATTGAGAAGCTACTGCATTACCTTACAGTTTGCAGTAATCAGAAGAAGAATTGAATTTGAGGGTAGTGTTTATTCAACCCCCCCTTCTAACACACATCCGATCCTAACAAGTGGTATCAGAGCAGGTTCTTCTCAATCTTGAGATATACTAAAGATCAGATGGCCTCATTCAGCAAGATTCCTATGTTCAAGAAAGACGAATATGATGATTGGAGAATCCGTATGCAAGCACATCTAAGTGCTCAAGATGATGATATGTGGTATGTAATCACTGAAGGACCCATGAAGATCATGAAAATCAATACAGCTGCTTCTATCACAAGTGGTGATCCACAAATGGTAGAAAAAGGACAGATCACAATGGTCAAATGAAGAAAAGAAGAAAGCCAATCTGGACAACGTTGCTAAGGACATTTTGTTCAAAACTTTGGACAATAATATGTTCAACAAAATAAAAATGTGTTCCACAGCTAAAGAAATCTGGGAGAAGATTGCCCAACTCTGTGAAGGAAATGATCAAACCAAAGAGAACAAGCTCACTGTGACATTACATAAGTTTGAGCATATCAAGATGATGAATGGAGAAACTCTCAACGAGTACGATGAAAGAGTGACCAGAATAATTAATGAACTCAGCAGTCTGGGTAAGGAGTTACCCAACAGAGAATCACCCTCAAGGTGATGAGAGGTCTCCCAAGAGAATGGGATGTCAAGACCATTGCTATGAGAATCAAAGGATATCAACAAGATAGATCTGCACGACCTGTTTGCTGATTTAAAAGCTTATGAATTCGAATTAGGTATTCGGGTTGAAGATGAACCCAGTACCAGTCAGCCTACCAAAGCTCTCACTGCATCGGAGTCCATATCTACTGCTACAGAGATGACTCCAGAAAAGATATGTAATGATGCTATGGCAATGTTCGTAAAGAAATTCGGGAAGTTCATGAAGAAGAATCAGAAATCATATCCACGAAGGCAGAGCTTCAAAGGAAGATCAGAAGAAGAAGAGCGAGTATGCTTCAACTGCCTCAAGCCAGGGCATTTCATCGTCGACTGTCCCAAACCCAAAAAGGATGATCACAAAAGAGGATCCAAGGATCACAGAAAATCCAAGGAAACTAGAAGATCATCCAGAAGGGACAGAGATCAAAAGGTTTTGATGGCAGAAGAAAGTAAGAGCAAATGGGCTGATTCTGAATCAGAATCAGAGGAGTCAACCAGCTCGTCCATCGAGAGTGAAGACGAAGAAGTCCACTGCTTAATGGCAAATGACTGAAATTGAGGTACACGAGTCTAACCTATCTGAATTTACACATAGTGAACTTACCAATGCATTGCAGAACATGATCAATGAGTATCAGACGTTATATGAATCCTTTGAAAGCTATAAGACTGAGCACTCAATCCCAACGGAAATGCATAACAACAAACTTGATTGTGAACAATCAAATGAGTTGGAATGCTTAAGGGAAACAGCTAGTCTCCTAGTGAAAGAAAGAGATGAAGCCAAGTGTGCTTACCAGAAACTCAACAAACTGGTCAGCACTTGGAATGCGTCAACTACCAGAAAAAATGAAATGCTTGAGTCTATAAGACTTGCTGGTGATCGAACTGGTATAGGCTATAATAGCAATGACAACAATTCATCTGGTAACGAACCTCCGCTGTGTCTAAAGAAAAGCAATGTTCAACCAATGAACTTTGTAAGATCTAGCACAGTATATGATCCCATTGAACTGGTTAAAGAACCTGTTAAAGCAACACTCATTAAGGAACAGGCATCACACCGAGGTATTGGTTATGTTGAACCAATCAAGAAAGCTAAACCGGGGCAAAAGTTCAGAAATGAACTTAAACCTACTGGTCGAGCAGCTAGAGAGGTTAAACCCAACTGGTACTACAATTGTATGCCTGTCCAGAAGAGGTATATGCCAAATAACAAGAACTACAAACCAAAAGCACATGCATACACTCATTATCACACTACACAGTCAATACCATCACCATCATTTTTGAATGCACACACATTTCAGAACACCGACCTAAGCTACTCAGGGTCATACAATTGTGGGTTCCGAAAGGACTAATCCTGTCTGGACCCAAGTAGGATTGGGTACCAATCATATTTTCGCTTTAATTGCAGAAATCTAGAGTGCAGAAGGTTCGGAGCTCTGAGTGGTTCCTGGACAGTGGATGCTCTAGACTTATGACAGGGAACGCTACTCTGCTGTCTGAGTTAGTTGATATCTCTGGACCAAGGATAACCTTTGGGGACAACGCGAAAGGTAGAACTGTGGGTAAGGGTAAGATTTCCACGGTAATGTTATTATCAAAGATATCTTGTTAGTAGAAAATCTATGCTACAACTTGATTAGTATAAGTCAATTATGTGACAATGGTTATTCTGTAGAATTCAATCAGCACACGTGCACAATTAAGACTATTGATGGTAATACTCTGATTGTAGGAAAAAGGCATGAGAACACCTATATGATTGACTGGAACTTTAATCAACCTGCCTCCCCTACTTGCTTTGCTGCTTTGAATTACTCCAAAAATTGGCTTTGGCTCAAGCGATTGGGTCACTTAAACTTTAAAACTATTGCCAGTCTTCGTAAACTTGACCTGGTTGTTAGACTGCCCCAAATCGAGTTATCAAAAGATAAGATCTGTTCAGCCTGTCAATTGGGCAAGCAAATCAGATCCACCTTTAAGAACAAAGGGAGTAAATCTTCTTCTCGGTGCCTAGAGTCGCTGCGCATGGATCTTTTTGGTCATATACCAGTAACAAGTCTAGGGGGAATGAAGTACACTCTAGTGTTGATAGATGATTATTCTCGCTTTACGTGGGTCTTATTTCTGAGTGGTAAAGATTAGGCTACTCCAAAGCTGATCAAGCTACTCAAGAGACTACAAAATGAGAAATCATGTGGGATAGATAGAATTCGCAGTGACAAAGGTACATAATTTACCAATCAAACACTCGAATCATATCTAGATGACTTAGGTATCAAACACGAATACTCTGCTGCAAGAACACCACAGCAAAATGGAGTTGCTGAGCGTAGGAACCGCACTTTGAAAGAAGCTGCGCGAACTATGCTAGCAGAATCTAACATCTCGCAGAGGGTTTGGGCAGAAGTAGTCAACACAACTTGTTATACGCAAAACAGATCAATGATTAATAAACGAGCAGACAAAACTCCATATGAGATCTGGAATGGCAGTAAGCCAAATATTTCTTATTTCCATGTGTTTGGTTGCAAATACTTTATTCACAACAATGGAAAGACTCATCTCACCGCTTTTGATGCTAAATCTGATGCTGGAATATTTCTTGGCTATTCTACTATTAGTAAAGCTTTTAGAGTATTCAACAATAGAACTCTTACTGTAGAAGAATCCATTCATGTTAAATTTGATGAGTCTGCAGACAACACTGAAAACGACTTACGAATCAACAATTTGAGAAATCGACTGGAAAACATAGTGATTGATGATTCAATTGATGAAGAAGAAAATTCAAATAGAAGAATTGACTGCAGCCTAGAGCCAGAAGTTCTAGAAGCTCAAACAAAAGAACCTGCTGTTCAACAGACACTGGAACCCACTGACACTGGAATCAGGCTGACTCCTACTGCAGTCGATGGTGAAGATGAAAACAGTGAACCAGCTAGTCCAACTAAGCTACCATCTACAATTCAAATAAATGAAGAAACCAATCCCCTTGGACCTCCGCTCCGGTGGAAGAAGGATCATCCCCCCGAGCAGGTCATCGGTAACCCTCTTGCTCCTCTTCGTACCAGAGGACAGATGATTAATGAATTTCTTCATACATCATTCATATCTCACTTAGAACCTAAAAAGATTGATGATGCAATCTTAGATCCTAGTTGGGTAGAAGCTATGCAGGAAGAACTTAATCAATTTCAGAGGAATAATGTTTGGCATTTAGTTCCACGTCCATCGCATCACACAGTTATTGGCACTAAATGGGTATTTAGAAATAAGCTAGATGAAAATGGTGCAGTAATTAGGAATAAAGCAAGATTAGTTGCACAGGGATACAGGCAGGAAGAAGGCATTGATTTTGATGAAACCTTTGCCCCTGTAGCCCGATTAGAAGCCATTCACATATTTCTTGCCTTTGCTGCATTTAAGGACTTCAAAGTCTATCAGATGGATGTTAAGAGTGCATTTCTTAACGGTAATATCCCGGAAGAAGTCTATGTTGAACAACCTCCTGGATTTGAAAGCCATCTGCAACCATCTTATGTTTATCATCTGAACAAAGCTTTGTATGGTCTAAAGCAAGCTCCCCGTGCATGGTATGAAACGCTATCAAAATACTTGACTGAACACGACTTCACCATTGGCACGGTGGACAAAACTCTATTTAAATTTACGAAGGGTGACCATACTCTGCTAGTTCAGATATATGTTGATGACATTATATTTGGCAGTACTAACCCAAAATTATGTGAAAGATTTTCAAAGATAATGCAGGACCAATTTGAAATGAGCATGATGGGAGAACTATCATTTTTCCTAGGATTGCAAGTCAAACAATCCAGTGAGGAAATTCTGATAAATCAATCCAAGTATACCAAAGAGCTTCTGAAGAAGTATGGGATGAATACCAGCTCAGCTGCTGCTACACCTATGAGCTCATCTGCAAAGCTTGATTTGGATGAATCTGGAATACCAGTAGATGAGAAAATGTATCGCGGTATCATCGGTCCATTACTCTACTTAACAGCTAGTAGACCTGACATCATGTTTGCAGTCTGCATCTGTGCGAGATTTCAAGCCAATCCCAAGCAATCTCATTTCACAGCAACTAAACGCATTCTGAAGTACTTAAAAGGGACAGAGAATGTCTGTCTATGGTATCCAAAGGACTCCACTTTCAATCTTATCGGATACTCAGATGCAGACTATGCTGGATCAAAAATTGACAGGAAGAGTACCAGTGGGTACTGTCAGTTTTTAGGGAATAGACTTATTTCATGGGGATGCAAGAAGCAAACTTCCATCGCAACCTCTACAGCTGAAGCTGAATACCTTGCTGCATGAAGTTGCTGTGCTCAGCTGCTCTGGATTCAACAACAATTGCGAGACTACGGCATTGAGTCAACTGAAGCTCCAATCTTCTGTGACAATACTTCTGCCATAGCTATTACGTACAATACAGTGCTCCATTCTTGAACAAAGCATATCGACATTCATCATCACTTTATCAGAGACCACATAATGAAGAAGGAGATTCGACTGGAGTACATATCCACTGAGCAGCAAGCAGCAGATATTTTTACCAAGCCCCTACCGGA
Organism: Haberlea rhodopensis; assembly: GCA_907163345.1. Classification (NCBI taxonomy): domain Eukaryota; kingdom Viridiplantae; phylum Streptophyta; class Magnoliopsida; order Lamiales; family Gesneriaceae; genus Haberlea; species Haberlea rhodopensis. The sequence goes on along the minus strand of CAJQUN010000127.1, from coordinate 1,473,580 downwards.
TGCAAAATTCTCTTACTTCCGGAATATCCTTGGATTAATTGATATTTCTTCTTAATTCATATTTATTTACTGTTATTAAATTCAGGGGGAATCGTTTGTATGTAACTGCATGTATTCAGGGGGAATTTTGGTAAAAATTTCCCTATATCGTTGCTTGGCTGGTAATACAATGTTCCACTGCAGTAGAAGCTACCTTACCAGTAGCCATCTACATACCAGTGGATGTTACCATATATGCCTAGTTGTTTTTTTTTTATTTTTTAGCAACCAGCCGGAACGTCGGAATTCAAAATTATTTATTTTATTACTTTTAACTTATTCTAATCCCGCCCTTTTTCAGACCCACTGCTTCTGAGGTTTTTTATTTTAAATGGTTTAGATGAGCGCCACGTATACATGTGTCAGTTCAGTGTGTTTCCTTAACCGCCTTCTTCTCCGAGAATTCAGTGTGTTTCCTTAAGAAGTTATAAAAATCTCAAACCCTAAAGCAACTGTGGGGTCTTCCCACCTTAACAGTGATTAATAGACAAAGAAGGACTAATCATGCATTAATAACATCTTAAGGTTTCGGTTGTTACACGAGCTAACAGGATTACAGGCCAAAATAAAGGACTTCAAAAATAAATTCATTACACTTCCAAAAGAATGTTCATGTTTAGATTTACACTACTCCTAGAGTAGATACTAATCATAACTTGAATCCTATACATTCCTGTGTCCCTCGTAGCTCACTGCCTCAACCCGACCCTTAGTCCTTTAGTCCAAAAGCGTACTTACAGGGACAACACATCATGAGCATATACAATCTTACTTAACATCATAAAAACATCATAGTAAATGAATGAAACATTGGTTAAGTAAATATGCAAGATTATTCATTAACTTCTTATTGTTGTCCCTGATTTATAATCATGTATGGGGCATCTTACCCCCGTGGCATCTTCCCACAAAACATCGCATGGCCTCTTACCTTGTGGGGCATCTTACCCCGTGGCATCTTACCACAATAACATCGCATGGCCTCTTACCATGTGGGGCATCTTACCCCGTGGCATCTTACCACAATAGCATCGCATGGCCTCTTACCAGGTGGGGCATCTTACCCCGTGGCATCTTACCACAATAACATCATGTAAACATCATCATATAAGCATCGTATAAACATCATCATATAAACATCGTAAAGACATCATCATATAAACATCGTATAAACATCATCATTTCATCGTGAATACTCATGCAATAAAAGCATAGTTGTAGTATAAAGATGTGTGTTACCGTCCGATGCCCGTACGCCTCTTACGTACCTTTTCAAAAAGAGGAGGAGTCAATAGACTTTATCTCCTTGATGGTGCCGGTACCTGGGATGGCTCTACAAGACCACACAATACCATATTAGATGCCTCAATACCATCTCACATCATAAACTTAACAAAATAAAACATCATTTTATTTTTCAACATTCTGCCTCTCTCGATCGATCGGCCCCGAGGTCTCGATCGATCGAGAAACTGTGCACAACAGTGCTCAACCCTTCTGCCTCGATCGATCGATCGAAACATTCTACCGATCGATCGAGGAGCTTCACCGATCGATCGAGAAATCCATCGATCGATCGGTACCTGAAATTCAAAACATGCATTAAACATTCTGTCTCGCTCGATCGATCGGGACCAAATCTCGATCGATCGAGAGCTCTGAAAAAATCGGGACTTCCCCAAATTTTTGAGCACCTCAATTTCTACCATCATTTCTACTTCATAACACATCTTACTTGCTGAAACAACCATGTGAAGAACTTCATAAAATATCCATGTAAGCACTTAAATCAAAGGTTTAACAAGACCTAAGCTAACATGCATCATAACATCATCATAATCTTCATCCTCAACCAACTTTAACAGAAACAGAGCATGCTTATCTTTTTTTCCAGATTTTCGAGCACATAGTTTCATAATAAGAAATCTATCACATAAATCATGTAAAATGCTCAAACAACCATGCTAGTAGTTACTTAATACTACCATGTAAGTATTCATACCAAGGTTTCACCCAAACCTACACTTAGCATGCGTTAAAAACAACCCACCAAACTCTATCTTAACCAAGCTCCCAGAAAAACAGGGTCATGGATTACCTCACTCTTTTTGCTCCCTTTTTGGCAAGGATTTCTCAACACAATCCACCAGCCAAATCTCCACCTTCTGCAGCTCTTTCTGGGCGATTTTGGGAGAGAAAGGGGAGGAAGGAGTGTCTTGGAAGCAAATGAGTGAAGCATGGGTGAGGGATGTGATGGGGTATGGGCTGCCAAGTGGGGGGGTGGCTGAGTGGCAGGGGTAGGTGGTGTGGGTTGGGTGGTCATGTGGTGTTTAATTATGCCCCGGTATTTAGTACGGTGTATTAAAATATCCTCACTCGATATTTAACAACTTTATTTAATTAATACATCCTCTAAAACACCCAACATGCCCCCCCCCCCCCCCCCTAAATCATATCATCATAACGTAATTATATTCCCCCAAATTAATTACACCAAAACTCTTAAACTTAACATAAATCATCATCATAGCACATCATCATTTAACATTTCGGGGGTATTACATTACACCCCTACTTATAAGATTTCGTCCTCGAAATCCACATGCATCATCATAATGGAACTAAACATGAAGAACATACCAGAGAATAGTTCCGGATAGTGCTGCACCATATGCCGTTCCGTCTCCCATGTAGCCTCCTCGACACCCCGACGATCCCACTGAACTTTGACCATCGGTATAACTTTGCTTCGTAGTCTGCGATGCTCTCGATCCAGAATTTTGATTGGTCGTTCTACGTAGGACACATCTGAGTCTAACTGAACTTCTGAAGGCTGTAAGACATGAGACGGGTCTGGCTCATACTTCCGTAACATGGAGACATGGAAAACATCATGTATGCCAGACAAGAAATAAGCTAAAATGAAGAAAACGGGTGAAATCGAGGCGAAAAAGAGAAAAAAAATGAAGAATATGGTTTTTCAAAATTTCGATCGATCGAGATTTATTCTCGATCGATCGATCCGGGCAGAGAGTTCAGCACCAAAATTTTCGAAGTGTCGATCGATCGGAAGAAAATCTCGATCGATCGATTAGATTTTAAGTGTTTTTAGCTGTAATTTCTTACCATTTTTTCGTACTTTTCCCTGGATGAAATTACGCTTTTTGGTGTTTATTTGCTTGTTTCAGGAAAATAGGTTGGAAATGGAAGAAATAAGCTAAAATGAAGAAAACGGGTGAAATCGAGGCGAAAAAGAGAAAAAAAAATGAAGAATATGGTTTTTCAGAATTTCGATCGATCGAGATTTATTCTCGATCGATCGATCCGGGCAGAGAGTTCAGCACCAAAATTTTCGAAGTGTCGATCGATTGGAAGAAAATCTCGATCGATCGATCGAGGCAGAAACTTTTAAACGCTGAAGCAAACAGTGCACCGATCGATCGAAATTATTTTTCGATCGATCGAGACACGAATTTCTGAAGATCTTATTTTCCAAAATTAACGTGATTTTCGGTGGTTTAAAGGAGGGATCTCTTCCAGATCATATCATATCATATCATATCAGAGAGGGTTGAGAGTCGTTTTTCATCACCAATAAACCCTAGAGCCGCCGCTAACAAGGAGAGGAGAAGCCATCTTCTCCTTCTTCATCCAAGCTTTAGCGAGCCATTTTCCGGAGTGCAAGGAAGGAGCAAGAGAAGAAACTACGGTGCAAAGCACGGATTCATTCCAACATTTATCATATTTCTAAACTCGGATTCATTTGATTTTCATTTTCATTGGATGTTTTTGAGGTTGAGAAACAATTAAACGTCTTTGTGATTTGATTTGAATTAAGTTGAGTTTATTTTATCGAGTTTAAGTATAATTGTGTTTAATTTATTGATTCGAATGTGTTTGAGTGGATTGAATTCTTATTGTTCATCAATTAAATGCTTATTAAGATCAAAGCCAAGCTAACTTTGATTGAATTTTGTGAATTATAACCGAGATCGAGGGATAACGTTATAATACACTACATTAATTCATGATGTATGTTAAGATTGAGATCGAGAGATGAAATCACATACGTGAGCACTTTGAATCGAGAGATTTAGAGTAACGAGGTTTTGAAGATTTATGCAATATTAGATTAGTAAATAAGTGCACGAGAGTGACTTGTTCTAATTTGATATTAGTTTCTTTACAGCTCGAGAGAGTGTATTGAATAATAACGAAAACCTTTCACCTTAAGAATCAATTGGTTGATAATTGCTTATTCAAACGAATCATTAAGGATAACACAGTTGAACGAAGAGCGAGATAAATTTCTCGAGCGAATTACCTTTGCATATCCGGAACCCATTATTTTATTTCATTCTTATTTCATTTTTGTTCTTGAGTTTTAATTTGGATTAGTTAATCTCCCCTCTTTAATCGTAGGCTAAATATAATTTTACTAATTTTATTTGGTACTTATACATTAGTCCCTGTGGATTCGACAACCCTTACTTTCATTTAACTATATTAAAACTTGACAACCGTGCACTTGCGGTAGAATCGCTTCACACTACACTTTGAAATTTTCTGTTTAAAAATAAAGCGGTCAAGTTTTTGGCGCCGTTGCCGGGGACTAATCTGTATAATATCATACGAGATTAGTTAATTGTAATTTAGCCAATTTTATTATTGCGTTTTTGTTTTCTTTTTCTTTTTGTTATTTTCGAAAAAAAAAATTTATTAAAAAATATTATTTTATTTAAGTATGTTATTTGTTTTTCTTGCGAGGTACTTGTGATGCTTCATCAACAAGTCTTCACAAGATTTGCCCAACAATTTTCAGAGCCATTTTATTCGGCGTGGGAGAGATTCAATGAACTGGCAGACACATTCAGGTATCACAACTTTTCGAACTATACTCTTCTGCAACATTTCTTCAAAGGTTTGGATGCACAGACACGAGGATGGGTATTCAAAGGAGCACTAGTGAATGGGAGTCCCCTGGTTGATAGAGATGAGGACAGTGTATTACACCTGTTCAATGATATGGCGGACTTCGATTACCACTGGCATTGTGATCCTTCCTTGAAAGGTTGGAGTCACCAATACCCACCAGAGCCTCACTACCCTAATGATACGCACCAAACCTTTGAGCATCACGGCGGGAAGAAATATAGTTGTGTAGAAGGAACGGCTCAATCAGAGAATATGTTATTTAGACTCATGGCATCAACTGAGCAACGTTTAGAGAACCAGACCAATTATATACGTCATCTAGAGCAGCTACTAGAAATCCTAGTAGAAACCATCTCAATGAGCTGCCAAGAGGAGGAGACAAGATCTACAAATCAGGCCTGGTTACATGACGATGATCACTCAACCAATCAAGTTTGGGGGAGTGATCCCACTCATGTGGAAGAATCAAGGGAAGTTGAACTTATGGAAGTGATTGAGCCTACAGTGGAAAAGTCATCTGAGGAGATCCTATGGAAAAACAAGCCAAGAGTGATGTTGGAGGATGAGAGTTTTGAGAACCTTGATATGCACCCATCGATGGAGACATGTTATATGCCATATGTGGATACGTATTTCCCATCGATGCCCCCAACTTCACCGCACTACGCCCCATATGAGATGAAGTCAAGTAAAGAATCATTCTCCCATGCTCACTATGTCATGACGAAAGTTGTTGGAGCGACAAGTTTACACTGGAGACATCTGGCCAATCTTGAGGGCATACTGAATGAAGACCCATTAGTGGTATCATACGATACTTACTATGGGCGACAACCGCTCTTTGATGGTTGCTTCTGATGGTCAAACCGACGACTAGAAATCATCGCTTCTTGGGAGGCAACCCAAGCGTATCCTTTTGCATTTAGCTTTGTTTTATTTTCAATTTTGCATTTAGTATGTTTTTCTCTCTTGTCGATTTTTTTTTAGCATCCTTCTTTTGCGAGGTACTCAAGTGGAGCGATGAACCCCTACAGCAGTGGAGCTTTCAAAATCCAAACTTCCTAAATCCTCATGCAAGCGTCTTGATCAGGGGAGTTTACTTTTTCCCTTTTTGATTCTTTTAAACATTGAGGACAATGTTTCAGTTAAGTTTGGGGGAGTGGTTTGCGTGTTTAACTTTTTTTATCCACATGTTGTGTGCTTAATTGTCACTTGAATCGTCCTTGAGCACTATCAAATTTTTTTTTTTAGAAAATGAGTTATTCTTGAGAAATGATGAGTTGGATTTGCAACGGTAATACATGATGAAATTAATCCCCATCTAGATAGGAGTCATGAAAATGTTTAACTTGTTTGTATATATCCTTTGTTGAGCTTATGTCAAAATTGAGGAATAGTTTGAGCACGTTTGAGTCATGATTGAGTGAAGTATGTATTGAATAAAATGAACACTTGTGTTAACTATGATTAGTCTTGAGCATCTTAGAAAACTCTACAATTTATTTGAAAGCACTTTGAGGCGAAATTTTATAATTAGGAACTTGACTTGGAGATGATTTAGGCGATCTTTGGACCGTTTGTGCCTTTCAAGCTTACCTTGTCTATATCATTCCTTAGTGTCCCCTTTTGAGCCTTATTGAAAAAGAATGGAAATTGCATTGCATATAAGTAGACCTCCATTCGACATTTTTGGCTAACTCATTGTACCTACCTTAGATTGAGCCTAAATGAAAAATGTTATCCATCCCTAAGGGAGTATAATGAATCTCATTCATTGCACTGATTTTATGTAAATGAGTTCATTGTGGAAAACAAAATGAACAAAAAGAATGAGCAAGAAGAAAAGATGTAGAGAAAAGCCTTGAAAAAAAAAAATTGAAAACATTCAAATAAGACCCAAAGTGGCCAAGGCTAGAAAAAGTTGAAGAGAAACTCAATATCGTGCGAACAAATTTTTGAACTGATTCTATTATACTCTCTTCTTTGCATTTATCCTACCTTTTCTTTGGAGCCGATACCAAAAGGCCTAACGCTATAAGCTTTTAAAGACCTTCTGATCCAAGTCTAGGGAATAATTACATTAGTGGAGAAGTGCTGGATAGTAGATTTGTAGAGTAGTTTAAAGTAATCTTGACTTTGAGTTTTTATGGCACAGTTTGTTCTTAAAAGATATGTATATAACTCATGTTTGACAATAGCACACACGCACGTTCCGATGTTGCGATGTATTATTTAGCTTAGGAGAAAACGCTTCCTGTTGAACTTTGAATGACTCTTATTGATGAGTAAGTAGGATTGCTGAGCTTTTACCTTGAGTTGTAGTGATGATTCATTCAAAGTATTAAGTTTAACTCTACTTTTTGAGCTTATTTCTTGCTCGATGACGATCAAGTCTAAGTTTGGGGTAGTTGATAGGCTTAGATTTTAAGTGTTTTTTGCTGTAATTTCTTACCATTTTTAGTACTTTTTCCTGGATGAAATTACGCTTTTTGGTGTTTATTTTCTTGTTTCAGGAAAATAGGTTGGAAATGGAAGAAATAAACTAAAATGAAGAAAACGGGTGAAATCGAGGCGAAAAAGATAAAAAAAATGAAGAATATGGTTTTTCAGAATTTCGATCGATCGAGATTTATTCTCGATCGATCGATCCGGGCAGAGAGTTCAGCACCAAAATTTTCGAAGTGTCGATCGATCGGAAGAAAATCTCGATCAATCGATCGAGGCAGAAACTTTTAAACGCTGAAGCAAACAGTGCACCTATCGATCGAAATTATTTTTCGATCGATCGAGACACGGATCTTATTTTCCAAAATTAACGTGATTTTCGGTGGTTTGAAGGAGGGATCTCTTCCAGATCATATCATATCATATCAGAGAGGGTTGAGAGTCATTTTTCATCACCAATAAACCCTAGAGCCGCCGCTAATAAGGAGAGGAGAAGCCATCTTCTTCCTTCTTCATCCAAGCTTTAGCGAGCCATTTTCCGGAGTGCAAGGAAGGAGCAAGAGAAGAAACTACGGTGCAAAGCACGGATTCATTCCAGCATTTATCGTATTTCTAAACTCGGATTCATTTGATTTTCATTTTCATTGGATGTTTTTGAGGTTGAGAAACAATTAAACGTCTTTGTGATTTGATTTGAATTAAGTTGAGTTTATTTTATCGAGTTTAAGTATAATTGTGTTTAATTTATTGATTCGAATGTGTTTGAGTGGATTGAATTCTTATTGTTCATGAATTAAATGCTTATTAAGATCAAAGCCTAGCTAACTTTGATTGAATTTTGTGAATTATAACCGAGATCGAGAGATAACGTTATAATACACTACATTAATTCATGATGTATGTTAAGATTGAGATCGAGAGATGAAATCACATACGTGAGCACTTTGAATCGAGAGATTTAGAGTAACGAGGTTTTGAAGATTTATGCAATATTAGATTAGTAAATAAGTGCACGAGAGTGACTTGTTCTAATTTGATATTAGTTTCTTTACAGCTCGAGAGAGTGTATTGAATAATAACGAAAACCTTTCACCTTAAGAATCAATTGGTTGGTAATTGCTTATTCAAACGAATCATTAAGGATAACACAGTTGAACGAAGAGCGAGATAAATTTCTCGAGCGAATTACCTTTGCATATCCGGAACCCATTATTTTATTTCATTCTTATTTCATTTTTGTTCTTGAGTTTTAATTTGGATTAGTTAATCGGCCCTCTTTAATCGTAGGCTAAATATAATTTTACTAGTTTTATTTGGTACTTATACATTAGTCCCTGTGGATTCGACAACCCTTACTTTCATTTAACTATACTAAAACTTGACAACAGTGTACTTGCGGTAGAATCGCTTCACACTACACTTTGAAATTTTCTGTTTAAAAATAAAGCGGTCAATTTGCAAACGTTCACAGCAATCACAACATGTCAAAATCAAGCCAACCAAGTTTCTTCACCAACACTATCCATGTTGATTTCAACTCGATATCAACTTCCTCAGATGAAGCCATGAAAGCGGTGTTCCACAAACTGGACACTTCTGGCTTGTTGGTGATTCTAAGTCAAGCACCTACTCTCTACACGACGGCTATTCACGAGTTCTTCGCCAAGGCTCAAATGGTGAACAACATAGTGGTGTCCTCTGTCTCAGGACAATCCGTTACTATTACCAGGGAGGAGTTTGCTACTCACATGTGCCTCCCAATGACTGGAATCACTGATGCATCCTCCATTCCTGAAACTATTGTTGATAAGATGAGAACAAGTTTTTTCTTAAACTGGTGAGCGCCTTCGCAGACCACCTTTCAAGAAAGTGTTGATCAAGAGCCACTTTCGACAACTAGTAGATATTATCTCTAAGGGTCTGCTCTGCAAAGCTGGATCTTTTGATGTCATAACGCCAGAAAAATTTGGATTGATGAGTGCCATCGTTAACGACATCGAAGTTAACTGGTCAGTTATTCTATTCCAAGTCCTATCAGGCCTAGTGACTGCTGGAAAAGGTCAATCTGGATTTGCTCTCCCTCTTAGTCGTCTCTTTGAGAGCAAAAATATTCAGGCCGGAGTTCCTTCTTCTCTCCATACAGGGCTACTTATCAATGCAAGATATCTAGAGATCAACAAGAAAAGAGTCGGTGGAGAGACTGGCACAAGTACAACAGTTGTCATCAAGCGGAGACAACCTCAGGTGGTTAGTGACTCTGAGCATACTGTCTCAGAATCTGATGAAACATCACCACTTCCTCCTGCGAAAAGGCCCAGAACAAGGAGAGGAGGACCAGTTGTAGGTAAGTTGCAAGTATCCTCAGCACTCTCTGATGCTGAGATTCCAACTTTGGCAGTGGAACCAGTGAGCTCAGTTGCTCCATTGGCCATGATTCCTTTTACTCCAACTACTGCTGCAACTGATCCAATCACCAACCCCAGTACCCATCAACAACCAGGCTCCATTTCCCTCAGAGGTCCCAAGTCTCTTTGCCCCTACTGCAATCCCAAAGCTCTCCCACTGGCAAAGGAAAGGACCCAATAGCCCCTATCTCCACACCAGTAGCCTATGAGATTGAATTGGTGATGAATACTATTGAGACTAATATGCAGCCTCAACTTGAGGTATTTGACAGATGGTAAAAGCTCGCCTGAAAGTCCGCTTTGATGATTTTTCTCCACTCCTGGAACAGGCGAAGCTTGACGAGAACCAAGTTATGGCCTTTCTACAAACACAAGACATAGCAAAGACCCTCCAACTCAGGGATGTATTCCGTATGATGATCTATGTGGGTGAACTCCAAACCATGGTCACATCCCGAGCCAATGAATTCAATGCCAACGCTAGAAATGCTAATCATGACAGAGCTGTTTTAAATGCTCTAGGTCCAAAGTTGGAACTGGCAGAGACTGCTCTGCATGATCTAAGGATCAGCACAGGTTTGCACTCCTGCTCTATTATACCAGGTGTTGCTGAACCTGCTCCCACCGATTTGAGCATTGTCCCTACCATTCTTGAAGTAATTGGCACTATGGAATTGGATACAACAGCTGCATCTCCACTGCATGATGACCCCATCCAACCAGCAATTGATGTTGACTCCACAAACGTTGACAACATCATCCAAACAATTGTCAACCAAGTCACCCTTCCTCACCTCATACAGAAACACCTATCCCTTCAACTGTTACCTCTGCACATGCTGCACACACTGATGATTGCCAAATCACACATCACGTTGAACCCCCTGCACCTCCGACTCACCCTGAGACCCAACTCTCACCACAAGTTGAAGCCCCCTGCTCAACCAACAACCTCTGAACTCAACCCCTCAACCTCACAAATTCCTCCAGCTGATACCTCACCTGGACGCTGCGTGTCCACAACTGCAGCTGATGCTCATACCAACCCTCAACTTGCTCCTACTGGCTCTCTTCCTGCACCTGCTGCCACTCCGCCTGAGGCATTGGAGCAATCAGTAGGAAATGAACCTTCTGCTGATTTTTTTGATTTTGCTGATCCTTTGTCTATCGAAGGCCCTTCTGCTATAACAATACAGCTTGGCCATATGACAACGTTGATCTCCGGGCTGGCTAGTGAGATCAATAAGCTCAAGACTGAAGAACGAAATACCAGCAATGCTATTGATAGCCATCAGCTACATACAGATCATCAGTTTGGGCATATAAATCGAGAACTGGACAGACTTCAAACCGCTGTTAACAGAAATCACCAATTTGTTCTTGATGCCTTTGCCGATGTATTTTCGAGGATAGGGCAATCTAATCTCCAGTTGAAGTAGCAGAATGACTCTCTCCATGCTGCATCTACACTGGCATTAGAGGAGAAAATTGAAGACACTAAGAAGCACTTGTCTGAGCAGCTGGCTACTATGCAGGAGGCCTTTGCCTCACAACTTCAGGATTTGAGTGCTGGCTTCCCAAAGCCTATCCAATACCAGTCCAAGTCCACTGCCTCTGCTCCCCCACCGCGAAGAGAATCAGGTCCAGCTCAGCGCGCACCTGCTGCCTCTGAAGGTGGACATCAGTCCAAACCATCTTCCTAGCCACGATCTCAAAGTCCGCGCCAACCTTCTACCGAAAAGCGCGACTATTCCCGACATTGGTTAGGGAGGAAATAGTATCGTTTTCTGATCCCTTATTAATTACTCTTATCTTTTTACTGTTTTCATTTGACTTTTTCCGTGCTTATCGTAACATCATTATTGTGTTCACACTTATTTAAATTCTTCTATAAATAGAGACTTATTCTTGTTCTTATCACACACATTCACTCATCATGATAATTTTCAATTCCTTGAAAATTCCTTGGTTTCCTCTTCGAAATTGTTTATTTTCATGGGTTTATTACTTATCCAAATCAACCCCTCATGGGTTGATTACTTATCTAACCCAGCTCCGTTAAGCTTCAGCGTTTGGATCCTGCTCTGATGCTCATCATCAGTCAGGAACTATAATCAAGAGATATCTGGGTGCTGATGACAAAAAGGGGGAAAACAGAGATAGACTATTTTCATGGGTGAATCCATAAACCATGGAGGCCTGATGAATATACATTTGACTATCTCCCCGATCGAAGCTCTTCCTCTCTGAAACAAGGTGGATCGAAGCTCTTCCTCTCCGCAACTAGGTGGATCGAAGCTCTCCGATCTACATTGTTTGTTTAAAATTTGTCATGTATCAGCTATATTTTGTAGAAATAAGATTTGTCTTAAGTTGAATCCAGTTATCAGAATTCATCTTAAATGAAGATGAATATCTCTCAATTGTCCAGTTTGATTACAACTTGTAATTTGCTTATCTTTATAACAAATGAAAATTTCCTTTCCATTATGTCTCCAAGTCTTTTCAGGATTCACCGTTTAAATTATTCGAGTATGAAATCGTTATTGCTTAGTTTTGTCATCACCAAAAAGGGGGAAATTGTTGGGAAACGATTTCTAAGTTTTGGTGATTACAAACATCTACCGCGTAAAGACATCTACCGGGAAGAGACATCTACTGGATGAAGACATCTACCGGGTGAAGACATCTACTGGATGAAGACATCTACCGGGTGGAGACATCTACTGGATGAAGACATCTACCGGGTGAAGACACCTACTGGATGAAGACAGCTACCGGGTGAAGACACCTAATGGATGAAGACATCTACCGGGTAAAGATATCTACTGTATGAAGTCTGTCAACTGTCCAACTGGCGTCTACTGGATTCAAGAGTATAACTGTATACTGAAGCCACAGGACCAGAAGAAGTGAATTCAGCAGCAGATCTAAAATACTAGTTGAAGTGAGTACAACTGAATCTGATAAAGGTACAACAGAACGACGGGCACTACGAATTCATCGCCACCAATTCCGTCAGATTCAAAGAGCCGTTGCTGAACAAAAATGGAAGGAAGATAAATCTCATATGAAATGAGAAAGGAAACGGATTCTATGCAAAGCTTTCCATACAAAGAAAGATTACCGTTAGACAATGATATCAATAAATACAGCCTCTGGAAGAATGAAGATAAATGCTGAATCCTCCGATATAAGAATATTCAAAAATATCAATCAGTGAAAGATACTGAAGTTATATCTCTCTAAAGATTCAGCTAGAGCAGAAGTCCACTGATATATAAAAGATCAAATCAAACTGGTGTACTACTCAAAGACAATTCAAGAACACTCGAAGCTTACAAGTGTAATACTTATTCAAAAGAGTGTTAGATAGTATAATTGTAAACATACCATAAACTTTGTGTTGCTAGGAGTTTAGGGCTAAGCTGTGTGAAAGCCTATGAAGGTTGTATACTATAAAGTGTAAACCAAAGTCTTCTAGTGTATCCTTCCTGTAAAGGAAGAAGGGCAGACGTAGAAGCGTTGTGCTTCGAACTTCCAGAAACAATCTCTGTGTTATTTACTTACGTATTTTTGTTTACTTTAGTTCACTCACAAGTGCAGTAGACGTATTCCACACTTTACTAAGTGTTTGCTGACTTGCACATTGGATTGAGAAGCTACTGCATTACCTTACAATTTGCAGTAATCAGAAGAAGAATTGAATTTGAGGGTAGTGTTTATTCAACCCCCCCATCTAAACGCACCTCCGATCCTAACACATCTCAAAGGCAGTCAACCAAGCGTAACTGCAGATCAACAAATCATACGCGATTCTAAAACAGATATCGTCTCGATGGTATCCCTACGATCTAGCCTACGATGCTAATCATACATCGTTACTAAGGAGACCACCAGTACACTGCAATGTACTTAAACCATGATCGGTTCCCGCTCCCCAGTCCGTCTCCATCAAAGGAGTAGTTGCACCACATTGCAACACCGATTGGGCCACAACATGGCCCCGATCAACACAAAACACATCTACAAAGATGTCTATAACCGCGTGTTCCAAGAAATCATATCTTGGTCCGAACACACTATCGAGACTCTAGAAGGTCTCAAGCTCTCGAAAGGACATGCAAGAACAATCGATTGCATTCCCGCCACACGTGTCAACCATGACACTAAACAAATCCGAATCCTGGCAATCCCTCGTTTATCCTGGGATTTAACAATCCTAAAACAGGAAATCTATCGAATTATCCAACAAGAACTACCATGGTTCCAAAACACGACAATCCCTCCTCAGGGGAAGTCAAACAACCCTCACGATCATTCATCAGAATGTATCGTGCCATCGAGATTACCGATCTCCAGGTGCCACAATCTCTCACCGGAGATTGATCAAACCAAGCATACTGAATGCAATAGACTCGGGTATCTCTAAATATACCAAAAGTCTCAAAACCGACTGTCAATCCTCAGCTATTCTCACCTCGCGGAGAATAATGATTGACACCAATGGTGTGATTCCAACATCGACACCACACGAACCGACTCATTGAATCTCCCAAAGATTCCCAATCGGTAGATACAACAACATCGCCTTCCTCACAGGAAAAATGTCATGGACTCATGACCCTCCAACCTCGAACCGTCGTTCGGAAACTGGATATGTTTATACCAAAACATATCCCAGAACCAAAATACGCAACTGATTCAGAATAGTGCATCAAAGCTACTATTACCAAATCAAAACCCGTATACGCCATGTATACTCAATCTAAAGACGCTCAGTACCAATGCCATAGTACTTCAAAACCTCGAGCATTACCCCAGAGACGTCTCCTCGAACGTCTCACCGGAAGTACGAAGCCATCACATAGTCCAACACTAGTAGGGCTTACCCCGGTTGATTCACAATCATCCCTCAACCAATACCAGCTGTCTCCATGACAGCACAATCCAAATCTCTCCAAGAGATAGAATCAATATAGTAGTGTCACCCCACTAACTATATCTCACAAACCATTGTGACTCCCATTGCATGCCATATGCAAGGATGCTCAACTAGAGCTAACAACGACTTGTTGATACTCACGTTGGTATTCCCAACCAAATTGAGCTGTCCCAAAACAAGTCCCTCGAAACATTTGACGTATAAACGTCTCCATGAGGTACTCCCTGCCTCAATCATCATGCCACAAGGAGACTACAAAAGCCTACCATACCCCTCATCGTATCACCATACGATTCACTCAACTCGAATCCAACGAGCAACATAATTGCTATCACAAGCACACCAAAGCACTGCAACAATATCTGGTTAACGATTCGTTGGCCCCATAGGTTCATACCAACCTATCAAAGTGAAACACGTCCCATCCCGGTATACCATACCGTACAAACCATTAGAGTTGTGGGTCATCACCCAACATATCTCTAAACACCAAAGCACAATGGACAACCCGGTGTCCTTGCTCAACTACGATGCAATCCTAATCCATTATGACTTATTCCACACCGTCAGGGTGGGTGTGCCCATGCCTAACACACGTCACAACAACAAGCGAGTAGTTTCCTCAATGACTACTCTTACCACCAATCGCTTGGCCTTAACCAATCCAGCGAGTATACCCAAGGATATCATTACTCGAAAATATTTACCTATATTACATGATGCGGTACCCTCACCTGTACAATGCATCCAATAATCCATCGACGAAACCTGCTCGGCATAAAGGTCTCGTCAACTAATGACCCAGACATTACCATGTGCTCGCCATTGGCACTCAAACCATACGACTAAATACATATACATAAATGTATTATTCATCGAGACGACGCTACGCGTCTACATAGACATCCACTATGTCATCGTCATCTCGTGACGGTACCTGTCAACACATGACATTCAAAATAACATCGTCAACTCGTGACGGTACATGTCGAAACACGACATCCATAGCCTCATCGTTAAACACATGACAATATATGTACATCAACGCATATCATCCACAATAATGCCAATAAAACAGTAATATGCCATACCTCATCGCTAACAAGATAGCGGCATACATGTCTCCGTCGTCCAACAGTGGTACGCAATCAGCACCCATCGCTCCGCACATAGCGGTATAACCCATCGCCAATAGAATCAGCTGCATGATCCCTCGCCATAGAGTCGGCGGCATAAAACATCGCTATAAATATACAGCGGTATGAACCATCGCCATAGAAGCGGAATGCACCGTCGCTATATAATACCCGACGGCATGAACCATCGCCAATAGAATAGAATGAACCATCGCTATATAATACCCGGCGGCATGAACCATCGCCAATAGAATAGCGGAATGAACCATCGCTATATAATACCCGGCGGCATGAACCATCGCCAATAGAATATCGGAATGAACCATCGTTATATAATACCCGGCGGCATGAACCATCGCCAATAGAATAGCGGAATGAGCCATTGCTATATAATACCCGGCGGCATGAACCATCGCCAATAGAATAGTGGAATGAACCATTGCTATATAATACCCGGCGGCATGAATCATCACCAATAGAATAGCGGAATGAACCATCGCTATATAATACAAGGCGGCATGAACCATCGCCAATAGAATAGCGGAATGAACCATCGCTATATAATACCCGGCGGCATGAACCATCGCCAATAGAATAGCTGATCCCTAGTCTCGTTACGGTAGTGTATTTTAATGCACCTCGCGTGTCATGTCCGCGGCATTAATACCCCTCGTTTCGACATATCGGCGGCATAGAATAACCTCGCTCAAATGCGACATGCGGCAAAATCCTCGCTTCAACATTTGGCGGCAAATATTCTTTCCTCGCTTCGATATGACAGCGGCAAGTATTCTATCATCGCATCAAGTGACAGCGACAAAGCATTCAAAATCATCACTCATCCATAACAACGACTCATGTTATATTCACCAAGCATTCCATCTATACCTGCAATATAATGCACATTCCATATCCCAACATACATCATCATGAGTGTATTTTAATGCACCTCGCTCAAATGCGACATGCGGCAACACCCTCGCTTCAACATTTGGCGGCAAAGCATTAAAATCATCACTCCAATATATACAACCACAATGAGTGTATTTTAATGCACCTCGTCTTGACAGCGGCAAGTGTTTTATCATCGCTTCTTCAAGTGACAGCGGCAAAGCATTAAAATCATCACTCCATTGTACACATGCAACCACAATGCATAATCCATGATGTATATAAAATGCAGGTTACCGTTTCGTGTCTTTCAACCCTGGCCTTAGCCCTTCGTGTCATAGCGTCTCTACAGAAACAATCCCAAACCATGAGCATATGATAATCCATATTCACCACAATATGATTATAATGAGTAAATGCATAAACTATGAGTACAAAGTACTTCCCGTATCCCGATGCATTTCAAAATGCTCTCTTTGGTTGTCCCTGTGCCACAACTCACAATCATAATCAACAGGTTATATTATGATTCCATAGAAGTCATGACATTTAATTGTCCTACTATGATCACATATCATAAACACACATAAGCAAAATAGTTGTGTCACGCAACACAAACTACTATTATGCATAACTATGTGCTACCCATTCCTATCAGCATGTTTCAGGCCCTCAACAGCCCCAAAGAGCTAACCACTGCTCTGATACCACTAATGTAAGGACCCCCGTGCCCTTAACCCATTATTAGTGTATTAATCCAAGCATTTAGTACATGTAATCATACACGTAGGGGAAATATACTTGTCACCATATCAAATCATGCCAATAACAAATTCCTTTACATTATTCCATATAATGCCGAGTTCCCCTACCCGAGTCAACGTACACATCATGCACCATTATAATACACTAACATGTTCTCAGTTCATTTAGCAATTCAATAAATAATTGCATGCAACACATAAATGAAAAGAGAAAGGCCATTGCCTTCTTTATACAACCCATATACACATAACACTACTCACATGCGAGCATCGAATAAGTAAGCGTGTATCTAGTGTATAAAGTATCATGCTCAATACCGTCGCTGGTACCTCGATCCTGGAATCACCTCAAATACACAGCTCGAGCTCAACTCCCAGCCGTCGATGTACCTAATAATCTGCCCCAACAGAGATAGCCCCCACACGGGGTGAGCATACCAATATACCGATATCACAACCATAATATCAAATCATTAAACAATGATCACAATTATCCCATTTATCTCATTTATGGTTCCATAGTTCTATCTCATTGCTCGCTCTACAATAGCGGCATTTCATTCTCACGCATGCTCAACAGCAGTGGCCTCATAACTGATGTTCGTTACATCCCAATCATTGCTCGCTCAAAAGCGGCACCATATAATTCCCAATGTATATATGTCCATTCATAGTGATTACCATAAACCATGCAATTCAATATACATTTATTGCAATATAGCGTACCATGCACTCACAATTGAAATTATAATAAAGGGCTATGCTCGTACGTCATACGTACCTTATAATTCCGTAGTTTGAGTCCAACCTTGCCTGAGTTCCACGACCCGATGAGTTAAGTGCTAACACACAAATAACTCTCAATCAAACATAGGCATGCAATTACGTGCACAAGCACGTTCACAACTTCCAAACCTATCGTCCATCCATGACGATTACCAAAAATAAAAGCCCTCTGGCTAAGCATGCATAATACCCAAAATATTCCATTTTATATGTTTAATAGATAGCCAAAAACCCAACCAAGAATTCTGTTTTATTAAACTTTGGTTCCAACCAATCCATTTTAAAAGTATAGCATTCCCATTGGAATGTAGACATTGCCCCGGAAATGGCGCCTTTAAACCTCGATTCCAAAATCCGACATTTTCCAAAAAAAATTCAAAGAAACAAAAATCCTCGGGTGGCGATCGATCGCCACTTTCATCGCAATCGATCGCCACAGTCCAGTGGCCAAACCAGTGTGTCCTCGCGATCGATCGCCAATTCTCGCGATCGATCGCCAACCCGCTCGCCAGCACTGTTCATCGTCACTCAAAATACAGCTGCACGTCGCGATCGATCGCCCCACCTCGGCGATCGATCACCACCTGCATTTTTCCAAAAAATTCGAGTTTCCATGGTGTTTTTGACACCCAAACTCAAAACCAACACCCCCAACTTCCTCAACACATCCAATACACCATTTGTAATCAATAAAAACACTAAAAACTCAACTTTGGATTTTTATCAAAAACCCCCAATTATCAAATTCAACAAAATACTCAACCAAAACCCACCATACCACTATCAAATCAAAGACAATGACGATGGGAAGATTAATACCTGATTATCTTCGAGAAAACCGGCCCCCTACCAATGATTTCTTTTCCAAAGAAAGAAGAGGGGAAAAGGGGGGAATGGCTTGAGCGAAGAGAGAGGGAAGAGAGGGGAGGGTTCCGTGCCAAATGACGGAATACCGAGTCCACTTGGTATACATAGTACCAAAACTCGAAAATACCAATCCCTCCATAAATAATCATGACTCATTAAAAATCATCTGTTTTCAAAAATCACCTCCCCAATCTCTATTTCCATTAACTGCCCAGTACAAAGTACTCCGGACCCCAAATCCTACCAAAGACCAAATTCCAAGGTTATCACCACGATGATAATACAATCTCATCCCCTGGATCCAACGACTCCAAAAACAGGATTTAAAATCCCCGGGAGTCCCAAAATCGCAATTATTACACAATTGCCACAATTAAAATCCATTAAGGATTATCACCACACCGGGATTAACACTAATAATTCCCGGGTATCACATTGTTCTTCATGCTTTTAAGGGTTTGGCCATCCTTGAATGATATTAAATTGCAATTGAATTGACCATAGGATATTGTGATTCGATAAAGTGATCTTTGCCGTGGATTTCAGGTTGAGATCGAGAGATAAAGTCAAATACATGTGTGATAGCAATAGATTTACCAAAATCGAAGGCTAGTAGTTTTCATAGATCGATTTACATTATTAATTGTTCAATAAGGGTACGAGAGTGGCTTATTGTTACGTTAGTATTAGATTTGTTATAGCTGGACCAAGGTATAACAAGTGAATTAGGAAAACTCGTCACCTTAGATTGTTTGAATTAATTCTTAACTAATAAGCGAATTGTGGGGGATTACATAGGTGAACCGAAAGTCTTGATAATTGTCTCTATTGATATTATTCTTACTCTCTATTGTTTGGTTGGGTTTATTATTGAGTTAGTTAGTCAAATTAGTTAATTAATTATAACCAATTTTAGTAGGCTAAATATAATTAAACTAGTGGAGTTTGGTAATTATTTCCTAGTCCTCGTGGGTTCGACAATCTGTACTTTTCATATCATTATACTAAAACTTGACACCGTGCACTTGCGGTACATAATCGCTACACTGAAAAATACTATTTAAAATAATAGCAATCATTGATCAACTGAAAGACAACATTTGCATTTGGGTGAGTTGCAACCTCAATGAGCATATTCAAATAACGTAGTATTTAACATCACATAAGCATATAATTCATATCCACATAAGCATATGAATATAATCACATGATTCATCATAATCTGTACATCAATTCACATGATTCGTATAAAATGAAATGATGCACATGTATGTATTATTATGTTATGAACCAACTAATACCAAGAACAATATGTGATCACGGTTATGGCCATGGCACTCTGGACTGTATAATCCCCACGAGTTCAATGAAATCGGGATCTGTATTCTTTGATTCTATAATTCTGACCGTGCTCAGACTGCAATAACACATGGTTCAAGGTCATTAGCGGTCATAACAGAGTTCTTTAATATGCACATGTCATAATCATATGTATAACATCGTCATAATACGGTAAAATGAATGATAACATCATATAGATATTATAACATCACATCCCAACATGTACATTTAAGAACTCAATTTATTAAATGCCAAGTTATAAGGATATACTCACAAATTGTTGCTTGTATCTAGATATAATGAAACCGACTTTTCCTTATCATTTTATTATACCTAATTCGTCTCACAATTGCCACTCAAGTCATGAATTCAATAGAATCCAACACAATATCACATATCCATATATAGATGTCACATATTTCATATTCACAATATACCGCACATTTATGCACATCAAATGCTCATATATGAGTCCTGATGTTTATGCATGATCATGTAAATCATGTAAAAGTTTTGGGTCATTACAGTAATGATATTATGCGCAGCTAGTGGAAATTGATGAGGAAATCGTATTCACTTGACTGGGATTGAGATGGGATCGAGATGGTGATCAGGATATGATTGAGATGAGACTATGACATGTCATGACATATGGATTTCATATAATTGTAGAGATTATATTATGCTTGAGTATTACACAAGAACGACTTTAAGAACATGAGATATGAACTAAATACAAGGAGTATTTGTAACTACCGTATTTATATGGTTGTTTAGTATATTTTGTTGATATGTGATACATATCACGGTTGTGTTCATGGTTTGTGTGGGTTGTTTTGTAGGGATTCTTTTGGGCAAGGGAGGTCAGGGTTGTGGGTCCATTTTGCTGCA
This sequence comes from Haberlea rhodopensis, assembly GCA_907163345.1. NCBI lineage: Eukaryota > Viridiplantae > Streptophyta > Magnoliopsida > Lamiales > Gesneriaceae > Haberlea > Haberlea rhodopensis. Next base: position 1,452,135 of record CAJQUN010000127.1, on the reverse strand, counting down.
AAGACGATAGAGTAGTCGATTAGAAGAAGTTAGAAGAAATAGTGCTTATGAGAAACACTTTTGTTGTATTTTGATGATGGCATGTAATGACGTAATGCAATTGTTTATGAAATTAATCGACTAAACTGTATCATCAATGGTACAAGTATGTTTATGTTATCATAAATATGGTTTAAGGCGGTGAGGGCCTTACATACCTTCAATTATCTTTAATATTTGAAGCCACAATAGCCACCAAAACACTCATTACTTGAAGATTTTTCCTAAAGCATGCTGTTTTGCTCCAACCTTCAATTCTTATCTCTTTTCCTTCCACAAATTCAAAATCTAAGTGTTGATTCCCTTGAAATTTCTTTATTGCATGAAGCTTTTGATGTGTTTTGAATGGTGATTGAACAAGAAGTATAAATGGAAGGAGAAAAGGAGTGAAGGGTTGATAGTTACTAGGTGGTGGTGGGTGCTTGTGTATGTGAGTGTGTCTATATGTAAAACAACACACACACACAAAGACACTCACAACACACACACACACACACATATATATATATATATATATATATATATATATATATATTTATACACACACCTATTGAAATTAAATATGGAGTTGTCCGAAACACATTTACTCGCAATTTATATTTTAATTATTCGGATTTTGTCAAAATTCCACTACTTTTTTCACTAACTTATTATTTCATTCAAGTCCAATTTTACTAGTTATTGGATAATTTAAATTGACTCTTCTTTTGTTAATTTAATTATTCTCCCAAATTCTTAACTAATTAATCATTCGAGTTTTTCATAATCATCGTTAATTCAGGTTAATTAGTAACAGGGCCTTACAAAATATAAAATACAAAATCCATCTATATTTTAAATTTAACAAACTAAAAAAATAAATAAGGTGTATCTTTGATGTGGAGCATTGCAGGTAAGATATAAGAATCAATTAAAATTAAACTTAGAAATTAAGGAATAATTATTAAATATAAATATTGTTAAAAAATTATTAAAAATCATTTTAATAAATTCCTTTTTGCCTTTTTTCGTTTCTTGCAAACATTTGTCTTCACACATAGTCACACACCACCAGCATCGCCTCCCCCTCTCTTCCCTTTCCGCCATTAAAATTTCTCACCTCTTTACTCTATCTTCTACCCACAAAAGACATAGAAGGGATCATAATCAATGAAGAATATCGATTTTGTTACTGAAAATCTAGAAGATAAAAAGCTTTGGCTTTCTACTGATTCCTTCTCAATGGATGACAATATGGGTCCATGGGGTGGCTTGCCACCCCGTGGTTTTGCCCCTGGCTACAATTAATATTGGATCTCTTGCTATATAAACTTTGATACGATGATTTTGCTTAAAAATAAACATATATTTGATCTTTATAAATTATGATTACCTTCCCTCACATCTTAACCAACAATTGGATCGGATTATTCTACAATCACAAGCCATTTTTTCCAGTATATGTTCAAAGTATTGTTGGTAAACTGCTTGGTACCTTGTTCGACTTCAAATCCACAAGGATTTCGTTGGCGTCGTTGTTTGTAGCGGGAAGGAAAATCTGTAGATGATCATTTTCAACTTTGAGTCGAGACTTGTTCACTATCTTCTTAAGAAGTTTTGCCCCACATACAGTGCTCACGGAATACGGCAATCTTCTCCCAAGATATGACTGACTATTTGCTTGTGATAGTAGCACTACAAATCACAAGTCTCACAATCCCAAATGTTGCAAACTCTCTTCTTCAAGAACAAAGATATGAATGTGATGCAAAATGATCTTAATTTTGTCTTTTTCTCACAATATATTGTGTTTAATTCTTGTAATTGTATGTTTAAAGTGAAAGGGGATGTGCTATATTTATACTTGGTCAAATAGACACCACAAAAGGAGACCATTTGGATGTGTGTTTTCATGAAAAGTCGCACCCAAACACGAAGGGACACAACCTTTCACGAAAAACCGCAAAACCAAATTCCCGGGAAGAATGCTGGGTGCTCGAGCGCTCGAGTTTTTCCAGGGCAGCTTTTTCTCGTCCGTTTTTGCTCGTTTTGACATTGATCAAGTATTTAACTTTTCCTTGTGTTCATCGTGCTTAATTTCAATTCATTAAGCCTCAAAATATCCAACAATTCCCCACATGAATTAAATTAATGCATGTATGCTCATGATGTCGAAAGAGAGTTCGCACGAAAAATTATTGTATCGGGAGAGGTAGCTTGTGATTTTGAATCTTGTAATCGGATTTACTAGGCCATGAACTGAACATGATATCTTGAACTTCTTGGGGGGTTCGTGTAAACCCAGACAATAATATCTACACAATAACTTCTCTACATTTGCTTTGGTTTTTCGGTTGTGTCCGTTTGGCCATGGAGCACATCTTGGTTTCAAAGTGATTCATCGAGGCGACTCGTACTCACACTTGCATAGGTGACCTCCTATTAAAAGTATCCTACATACTTCCACTTTTTCAAGTATATGAATCATTAAAAGTATCAAACTTAACCTCACTATTTTGGTAGGTCGTAAGCAATCTTCATCCTATGAATGGTTGGGAAATTTACGAGTGCATACTTCAAATTTTCATAATTTATTTGTCCCATTGAACCAAGATCTTAAGATCTTCAGTCAACAAGGTTGGGTTACCACTATGAAAATTTATTTGTAGATTTCAATCTCATTCCTCTTGATAATTCACACACTTGATCTCTATTCAATGCTTTTATCAGCGGATCCACCAAGTAATCCTTTTGATTTCACATAATCGATTGCGATATTCCTTAGAGATCAAATGTCTCACAGTATTATGTCTTCGACAAATGTGCTTAAACAGTTTCCAACTGATTCTCACAATGAATAATAATTGCTTATACAGTTTTGTCCAACATGGAATATATTTCAAGTAATTACGAAGCCATTCGCTTCTTCTGCAGCTTTGTCTACAAATAGAAACCACGATCCCGTAATGGATCAATTGTTGCGTGTTTGCTTAGACGATTTCCATTATACGACAACCACACCAATGATAAACTGATCGTGATTTATTTAAATAGTAAATTTCAGTGTAGAGTGTATGGTTGCCAAGTTTTAGTATAGATAATTAAGATCAGGTTGTCAAACCCACATTGACTAACTATAAATACCAAATAAGATATTTTAAACTATATTTAACCTACGATATTTAATTAAACAATTAAACTAATAATTAAATTAAACTACTAATAATCCAACCAAAGTAATCAAAGTTAACGAGAAAAATCCATTAGAGAAGATTATCGAGACTTTGGCTCACCAGTGCAATCTCTTACAATTCTCGATTGAATATTTAAATATTTCTAAGGTGACGAGTTTTTCTAATGCATTCGTTATACTACGGTCAATCTATAACAAGTCTAATATTAATGTTGCAATAAGCTACTCCCGTATCCTTATTGAACAATCAATATCGCATCAAGATTTGTGAAAACTACTAGCCTTCGATTTTGGTAAATCTATTGCTATCACATGTGTGCTAGATTTTACGTGGTCCGTCTCAATCTAAAATCCACGGTATGAATTACTAGTTCCGTATCATAAGGTCCAATCAATGCAATATAAATAACCATTCAAGGGTGATCAATCCTCAAAAGCATGAAGATCATAAAACATACGCAAAGAATTATAGGGATTCAATCATTTTAAAATCAACAAATCATAGGTTCAAAACAAAGGATTGCCTAGCCTCGCTAAATAAATTTAGTTCATCATACTTAAATCGCAAAATCAAGCCTAAGCATGAATAATCCAAAATAAGTCAAAACTAAAATTCAAAAGACAAGAATAAACTCCCTGTGATGCCTGGAATAATCTATAATTATTATTTTACTTTAGTTGAAGAAATTGCGAAATAATTATGGAATTAAATTATTGGGATTATTTGATATTTCTGGAATAAATAATCCCGGTTGAGTTTGTCGTGCATATTAAAAATTATTTTTTAAAAAAAATGGGCTCTTATAATTATGAAGTATGAGATAATAATTATCGGACCTAATATTGTATTAGTTGATAATTGAATGGTATGAATTAATTATAAGTTAGATTTAGACCTGATAGGGTTGATTATTACGCATATTTGTGCTTTGATTTATATATATATTCGTGTAGATTCTTGGAAGATGTTATGCTTTTTGGTATATATTTGAATGTTTCAGGAATTTAGGTGGAAAATGGAAGAATTGAACTAGAATGAAGAAAACGGATCAAATCAAGGCAAGAAATGAAGAATCTGAGTTCTGGTATGATCGATCGATCGGAACAGGAGGTCGATCGAAAGAAAGAGGCAGAAGTTTTGGCCAACATTAAATTTCAGAGCTCGATCGATCGGATAAACCTTCTCGATCGATCGACATTGGCAGAGTCTTGACAAGAAATTTGGAAGAAATCTCGATCGGAAGCTTTGTCTCGATCGATCGAGCAAGGCAGAGAAAGTCAGACTCGGAAGCTGAAGGTGCTCGATCGATCGAGACGCAGAATTTTCAGAAAAATAAAATCTTGATTTGGTTTGATTTTTGGAAACTCTTCCATATCTCCCCTCCTCTATAAATAAGGAAAGGAGGCACGAAAATTGCATCTATTATTCTGAAGATAATCAGACCTAAATAATATTCTTTAGCCGCCTTTCATCTTCCCGGAACAAGAGAAGGTTGAAGAATCCTTTGAAGTGCAAGGAAAGGAAGCGAGAGAAGAAGCATTGGTCAACGCACGGAGTTGCTCATACGTTTATTGTATTTCTAAACTCTAGTTAATTTGATTTTCATAATTATTTGATGTTTTTGAGGTTGAGAGACGATTAAACATCTTATTAATTTAATTTGAATTTTAATTGAGTTTATTTTATCAAGTTTAAGGAATTTTGTGTTTGAATCTTTGATTTGGTTGTGTTTGAGTGGATTGATTTCTTTTGTTCATGAATTATATGCTTCATGCTATCAAAGCCTAGCTACCTTTGATTGAATTTGTGAATTATAATTGAGATCGAGAGATGAAATTATAATACGCTAAAATAATTCATGTTGTATGTTTAAGATTTAGATCGAGAGATTAAATCACATGCGTGGTCACTTTAAATTGAAAGATTTAAAGATCAACGGTTTTCATAGATATTATTAGGTATTAAATTGGTTTAAGTGAACGAGAGTTACTTGTGTCAATTTATGACTAGTTTCAATATAGCTCGAGAGAGTGTATTAATTATATTCGAAAATCCGTCCCCTTAAGAATTGATTGATAAGTAATTGTTTTAACAAACTAATCATTGACGATACACAATTGAACGAACATCTTGATAGATTTCTTGAGCGGAATTCCTTCGCATCTTCAAAGGAGTTGTTCTATTTTTGAGTTTTTATTAATTCTTTAGTTTAATTAGTTAATTAATCATATTTTTCGTAGGCAAAATATAGTTTTGCTAATTTTATTTGGTACTTATACGTTAGCCCATGTGGGTTCGACATCCTTTCTTATATATCACTATACTAAAACTTGACACCGTGCACTTGTGGTAGAATCGCTACACTGAGAAATAATTGTTTAAAATAAAAGCGATCAAGTTTTTGGCGCCGTTGCCGGAGACTAATTTGTAAATTATCATAGGAGATTAGTTAATTGTAATTTAGCCATTTTTATTTTTTGTTTTATTTTTTTATCACTCTTGACCATTGGGTTTACTACATTCGTATTTTTCCTTTGGGTTTATTTTTACAGGTAGTCATCTTATTGGTGCATGCTAAGGAGTAGCAACCCCACACTTGAGTCATTTGACCCAGAAATCGAGCGTACGTGCCTAAGGAAAACAAGGGAAGCTCGAGCAATGGCTGACAACAATCAAGAAGGGGGTGCGAATAATGAAGCACTGAATCCAAGATCGATGATGGATTATGCTCAACCAGCTTTTCATGGATCATTGTCAAGTATTACGAGGCCAACTCAAGCCAACAATTTCGAGATAAAGCCGGCTATAATACAGATGATCCAGCATTCCGTGATGTTTGGAGGAGTAGCCACTGATGATCCGAACGCTCACATCTCCAACTTCTTGGAGATTTGTGACACTTTCAAACACAATGGCGTTTCTGACGACGCCATCAGGTTAAGGTTATTTCCTTTCTCATTAAAAGATAAAGCTAAAGCTTGGTTGAACTCTTTACCTGCAGGATCGATAACGACTTGGGAGGGGATGACACATGCATTCTTGTCCAAATACTTTCCCCCTTCCAAAACGGCAAAGATGAGGAACGATATCACCACGTTCGGGCAATTCGATCCTGAAACACTATATGAGGCGTGGGATCGTTTCAAGGATTTGCTTAGGAGATGCCCACACCATGGTCTTCCTATTTGTCTCCAGGTACAGACTTTGTATAACGGTTTATTTTCATCTAACCATTCTATGATAGATGCAGCCTCAGGAGGGTCCATTATGCGCAAAATACCGAAAGCAGCGTATGAACTCTTAGAAGAGATGGCTTCTAACAGCTATCAATGGCAATCGGAGAGGAATGTGCCAAAGAAACCGGCTGGAGTTCATCAAATTGATGACATCACTGCTCTTTCGGCACAGTTGGAAGCGCTGAACAAAAAGATAGATAGCATGAGCATGACAGCAATGCAAGCTCAAGTTATCACTTGCGAATTGTGTGGAAGCAATCATCCAAGAACTGAGTGCCAGGCAGGTAATCCATTCATACAGTCTAATGAGTCCGTGAATTATGTAGGAAACAGGCAGCCCAACAACCCATACTCCTAATACTTACAACCCGGGATGGAGAAATCATCCGAACTGGCAATGGTCCAACCAAAACAATGTGTTGAACCCACAACAACAACAACCGGGGAATGTGCCTAAGCCAAGTATGGAGGAGCTCTTGACCAAGTTAATTTCATCGACTGAAACAAGGATGAAAAATCAGGATGCATCTATAAAAAAACTTGGAGGTTCAAGTGGGGCAACTAGTAGCTATAATTCATGGACGAGCTCAAGGGACACTACCTACTTATACGGTGAAAAACCAGAAGGAGCAAGCAAAAATGGACCACTGAGACGGAGCTGACAGTCCAGCTTGGGACTATAAATCAAGAACTCTTTCTTAACCCTTTGCTTTGTTTAGTTTATTTTGGTTTGTTTTTGTTTTTGTTTTTTTTTTATTTTGGCGAGACTCCATGCGTGCTGTGAAGTGTTCCAGTACCACCTCCGGAGCATGATGAGGACGACAATCACTGACGATCGTCGTCGAGGTATGTGCTTTGCCTTTGCATTTATTGTTTACCATACATTGAGGGCAATGCATGTACTAAGTTTGGGGGGGGTGTTTACTGGTTTCTATTGTTGTCTTGTGTTACTTCCTTGCATGACTAATCTTGCATGAGATTAGGTCGTTTTTGGGCACATAAAAATTGTTTTTTCTCGAAAATGAGTTCATCATTTAGAAATAATGAATTAGACTTGCAATGGTATTACATGATGATATTAATCCCCATCTCAACTTAAGTCTTGAAGATTTTGACTTGTTTGTGAATATCTTTAGTTAAGTTAATATTTCAAAAATTGAGGAATATTTTGAGCACTTTTGACTCATGATTGAGTGAATTGTATATTGGAAGAATTTTGTTAACCATGATTTGTCTTGAGGATCTTGAAACACTTTAGAACCTGTAAGCCCCCGATGCTAATTAATCCGGATTAACGATGATTAAGCGAACCCAGATAATTAAAAGTATAGACTTTGAATTAAGGTGTTCCGGACCACGATGAGTCAACCAACTAGTGGAACATGTTTTAGTGCATGAGCATGTGCATGATCACATGGCACTTGGAAAACGCATGCCATTAATTAAGTTAACTCATGTTTAATACATGATTTTGGACCATTAATCTTGCAAGATGATGATGTATTGACACATGGATTCCATAATACATAAAATAAAATAAAAATCACACTTTTGTGCATTGAAACTCACGCATAAAAGACCATGCAAAAATCAGATTTTAGTCTCATTTCACCACCATTTTTCTCTCTCTTCAACCCACCAACACTCCACCTTCTCTCCTCTTTCTTTCCACCTTCAAGCATTTCGAAATTTCAGCTTCTCTTAGCACCAATTTTCTCTTCCAATTACTAATGCATGTTACATGCAATTAGTGATTTAGAAACCCCAAGACAAGGGTGTTTAGTTAGGTGCAAGAATTTTCAATTTTGGAGCAAGTTTGGAGGAGTTCAAGCTAGGAAGGAGCCATGGTGAAAAGGTTTTGGGTCTACAAGGGTATGGACTTGTCCTTATTTATTTTTAGTTGGATTTATGGACTTTGGGTCGAAAACTATAGGGAGAACCACAAAAATGTTGGTGTCTTTTTATTAAAACAGAATCTGCACAAATTTGATGTTGCATGCAGTAGATGATTTCACAAATTCGATTTACTTAGTCTCTGAATATGACTTTGAGCCTCGAACAAAAGTTGTAGATATATATGTTGTCGTCCTCTGGCTAAACGTTGATACGATTTGGACTTATAATGAATGAGTTATGATGTTTTTACCACAAGGTGCACAATCTGGAACATGCATGTAGGCGGGTTGCATATGCAGTGTGTTCTTGGTAAATCTGGGCAAATTGTGCTACGCTTTTGACCATGGTGTCTGAATAAAAGTTGTAAAACATTTAGTTATCTTGCATTATAAACTGGCCTCACATGATTTGGAGTTTATTTGTGCAAGATATGCACTTTTTTCTAGAACTGCTCACTCTGTCAAAACAGAGTGTATAGGTATTTTTAAAACTATCATACTTTGTTTTGCATGTACCTCTAGATGTGCGAACTAGCTTCTAGACTTCAAATATGAACTGTAGTACATTGAGTGTTCGTGATGTTCCCACTAGCCTCAAGTCATTTGGACGTTATATGAATATATTACGATTTTTATACGAAAATGGGTCAGGATGGAATTTGGTGAATTGTCCTGTTTTTCCAGCAGGTTGTTCTTGGCCATTTTACCAAGGCTAATTAACAAATTTGAAGATGAGTTGAACTGATGAAATGTTCATTTTTGAGTTATCTTTGAAAATAAATTGGACCCATGTGATTTTATTAAGTATCAGACAAGTTATGAGCCGATCTCTACGGTTGTGCAGGCTGAAATTTATAGAATTGGTTTTGGGTCTAAGTTTGAGTTTTATTTTGATAAGTTTAAGGCTAGTATGTGACATTATGTTGTATTTGGAACTATTATGATCAGATTAACAGATCTCGAGATTTATTCGAGGAGTACTTGGTAGATATAGCATTGGTCCGAGGTACGTAGAAAATGGGTTTTATCACAATGTCTGGCAAAGACATGTGATGTTCCCGGGTATGATTTACTTGTCATTACTTGCTCCTTATGTGACTATGTGATAACTTGATCTGCAGTATGTGAATTACATGGTACATTGACTGCATGATATATGATGACATGAGATTTGAGATGCATCACATGAGATTATGATATTGCATGATGCATTGACACGCATGGACATTGAGCATGTCATGTTGATCCTATCGATTCGTTTCTTGGTACCTATATATTTTCTTTGGTATCTGTGATGCGTGTCTAGGGATGATGGGCACGCCGATGGCTCGGTGGAGAGAGTGAGCTGAGTGATGCCGTAGCGACGAGCGTGCCGACGTCGCCCAGACACGAGGATGATGGACCGCCGATGGCTCGACTAAGAGATAGATCGGAGCGACGAGCGTGTCAACATCCTGCTCGAGCATGATGATGATTTGATTGATGATCTTCCTTTGGACTCCGGAGATATGGATATTCAAGATTTGATACCCTTCATATGCATTTGCATTCATGCACGGCATGCATCGCATGTTATTTGTCATACACTATGATATCTGTTTCTCGTACTGGGTGCTGACCCCCTTCGCTGGGGGCTGTCATGTCTTCGTTGTATGGGCATGACAGGTGGTACAGGTGGACGTACTGTGGATGCTCGAGACGAAGCATCGATAAATACCAGAGCTCCTTGAGAGCGAGCTCAGGTATATGGTTTATGTTTTGAGTCCTAGTAGTTGTTTACTATTTTTACTTATGTTTTAAATTACCGGGGTATGCCCTGAGTATCTGTATTTTTAAGTATTACTTTACTAAGAAATTATATGTAATGCTTATGCGATGGATATCCCGTTAGATGTAAAACTAGAAATACATATTTTCACTATTCGGCAATGTTTTAGAAACAAACTGCGAAAAATTTTGAGGGTTACGTTTTGAAAGTTTTTAACTAAATCTTCCGCTGTTTACGTTAATATAACAATCGTGTGTTAATTAAACCTCTGATTAGGACCAGGCCCTCACAGTTGGTATCAGAGCATATATCTAGGATATGCTCAAACTAGAGTTAGGACAGTGAATATAGACACAAATGAATTATTTGTGCATGTGTCTGACTATGTGATTTTATATGCTCTTGCCTGCTATGTTTACATGTTCGATAATGAGATTTATACATGTAATGGATTATTAAGCAGGGATAATTAGAGTTTATATCTGAGTATTTTAATATGCTGAGTGGCATATACTCTAGAGAATTTGAATGCTGAGCTGCATATATTCTAGAGAATTTGAGAATTTTATTTGTTAGCGCTGATAGTTGCTGACCGGATGATGATGTAGAATAAGTGATGAGAACATCTCTGACTTGAGATTGTATATGATGTTTTGGTTTTATGATGAACGGTTAGTGTTTGGACATGTAGCAGCGATACAGACTTTAAGAGCCATCTATTGTACCTGTAGGCACTGTAAACTGTGAATTGAATTAACTTAGTGTTATTGAAAATTTTTATCACTTTGTGTCTTATTCTTGTGATTAGTGGGATGACACTAGAACTAGTTAAAACGCTTTGTGTCGATTGACATCAGGAATTTAAGTCTGAAAGACCAAGGTTATACGTATGAGTTTACGTCAAAACCTGTGTACGCCAAGATGATAATTTAGAACTTGAGAATATTGGAACTAGCAATATTTCAATTGAAGAATAGAATGTAGTTGTTGTGAGAAACAACGAGAATTGGTTTGAATGAGGACTTGGATATGTGGACTGTCGTAATTATGTTCCAGTTTATATGTCCAAATTATGAATAAATACTACAATATGAACTCTTCTAGATGAGAGTATCTAGAGAAATTGTAGTGATGGCGAGTTTTCCCTCTTGTTGACAAGGGAAAGAGAGAAAACCATGCTCATTACATGAAAAATGATAATCGATTATTGTGGACTTGAGAAATGGAAGTATGTGCTTAATCTCGATAGCTATTCACTAGTGAAGAGATTATAAATCGACTGAAGAATAAGACACTGATGTGGTGCGGAGTAGCTAGGACAGGATTAAATGTTAATGAAGTGACTGTCATTTGGAATAATCCAAGTAGTCCTAGAACGATATCAGAAGTATCATTTCAGTTATTTCAACTCTAGTAATTCTAGAGGAATTAAGAGATTGTAGAATACCAGATCTTTTCGAGGTCGTTGAGATCGTTGTAGATATAAGTATTTACTGATCCTGGTGAAAGAATAAAAGGAACTGTTATTGATTGTGGTCAGTCAGAGCATGTCCGTTACGTGCTCAGGAACAGATGCATCCATAACAACAAATACCCTGAGCTAAGGGTAGTTATCAGAGTGGTTATTCTTTTCGACCACTCAGTTCCAGCAGCAGTTAATTACCTGCAGACCAGAGGTAATACCTGATAGTTATTTTTGGTTTCCCAACAGACCAGAGAGTATACCTTGATCGAGGATAAGATTAGAGATACTTCAGTACTAGTGATCGCAGATACATGTCATGTATTTGATCACACTGCACAAGTGTTATTGAGACAAAAAGCATTGTTTTCATACATTGCCTCAAATGTGCATTGGTTTTATGATTTGGAAAATAAATCAGCAGTGCTAATTATACTATCCACACTTGTAATAGTGAATTGTAGCTGACAGTTTAATGATAGTGATGTGGATTCGAATTCAATGGTGTTGCTCATATATGGTTTTGATTGTATCAAGGGTATGATACTCTGATAAATTTTGAGATATAGGAAGTTGATTTCAGGGTATAATGAATTTTTGACTGTTTTGTGGCCCCAAAATGAAATAATTATAGCCACGAATCGCGAGCTAAGATACTGATAGTATCAGCTATGAAAATATTGTTGTTGCGATATTTGGAAAATGAAGGATATTTGATCATAAGCAGTTAATGCTGATCAGGAAGAATCAATGTTGACTGATATCTTAGTGGTAAGAAAATTTACCAAGATTTTTCTGAAGAAATAAAAGAATTTCCACTAGAGAAGGAAATCGATTTTAACTTCGTTGATGCCAAGGAATAGATTTGATATCGAAAGTACTGTATGGAATGTCATCATCAAAGTTGACAGATACAGAAGAATAGTTACAGAATCTCCTTGATACGAGTATAAATGTCTGAGTATGTCACTTGAGGAAACATCAGTATTGTTCGTGAAGAAGAAAGATGATATTATGAAGATGTGTATGGACTATAGGTAGTTGAATCGGGCTATTGTCGAGAATAAATACCCACTGCCTAAGATCGAGAAGTAAATGATCAATTGTAAGAAATTTGAAGTATAAGAAGAATTTTTACTCTGGTTACCATTAGTTTGAGTCAGAAGAGAAAATGTTCTCTAGGCAATTGGTCAAACCAGATATAGACATTTTGAATTTTTGAAATGTCGTGTGGTCTAACAACTATACCGGTAGAGTTATGAATTTGATGAAGAAAATATTCCGTAACTTTTGGGCGGAAGTATAATCATATTCATCAGTGGTATACTAGTGTATTCGAGATCCAGAAGAAACCACACAGAACATCTACGATTGGTTCTTCATATACTCCGTGAAGCTCAAGTCGTATACCAAATTATCGAAATGTAAATCTTGGTTGAATCAAGTGTTATTTTGGTATAGGTGATACCAGCTCACTGGGTACCTGTTAATCCCAGTAAAGTAGAGGTAGTAATAATTTGGCCAAGTACAAGCTTTTATGAAAGGATATTTCAGTATAGCCTGATCTATGAACCAATTGACCAAGAAGAAATTTGGTTTTCATATGGTCAGATAAATGAGAAACCAAATGTTATAAACTGAAAGAAGTGGGATACGTTCTGATGCATCATGGGAAGATGATTGCATATGCTTTGAGATAGTTGAAACTTAAAGAATAATGATATTCTGTTCATGAATTCGAGCTTGTAGCCATTATTTTGCCTTGAAAGATGTGGCAACGTTATCTGTATGGCGAACAATTTGTGATATACTCTGATTTTAGGAGTGTAAAATATCTATTATTCAGTCAGAGTTGAACTTGAGATAGAAGCGATGACTAGATTTATTAAATAATTTGACTTTGGTAGTCAATACAATCAAGGAAAAATGAAAACTAGTAGCAGATGTACTGAACCGAAAAGTGCAAGGTGCCATGTTAGCATCAATATATGCTTTGCAATTTGGTCACCTCAGATTTCGAAGATCGGAAAGACTCAAAACAGACCATACAGATATTGAGAGAAGAAATTGGTTCTGTCTCATCAACCAACTAGATTTTGGTATGCAATTTAGTGGCGGGTTGCGATTGAACAATCAATAATTAGCATCGAATCCTACTGATTTGAAAGAAGTATTACTGCAGAAAGCACACTATAGATGACATAGTGTGTAAGGACCCCCGTGCCCTTAACCCTTAATTAGTGTATTAACCATTATGTGTGGCACATGCTTTCAATAAAAAGTCAATCGGGAAGCTCAAATGATGCTTACAAAATTCCTTTAATATTCAACGTTATAAGATCATCTCTACTAACATATAGACTCATAGAGTTGCCCATCACTATCCCCATTTTGCCACTTTTCACATTGTGGACTTTTATAAAAATTTGGGCAGAGTCTCCCCGTAAATTGAGCTATCCCAAAACAAAAGCACATCATATAATATAATTCCCGGCCAGGGAATACACAATACCCAACAGAATACTGAACACAAAGTAAATTCCCAGCTAGGGAAGACACCACACATAAGACAACAAGAGTGGGTTTCAACACCCACATAATACACTAACGACTCTCATATCATTAGCAATTCTACCACAATTGCATGCAACATATAATGAAAGAGAGAAAGGCTCATGCCTTTATATACAACCCATATACAAGAATATCCATGCTCACAAGCGAGCATCATAAATGTGTATATAAACCTCGGGTGTATATAAGTACTCTATACGATACCGTGCTCCATCAAGCCCTGGTACCACGATCCTGTGAGTGCATCCAATCAACAGCTCGAGCCCAGCTCCATAGCCATCGATGCACCTGTTCACCTGCCCCAACAGAGACAGCCCCCAACGGGGTGAGCATACCAATACACAAAATCTCATAATCACAATAATGAAATTCATAATTTACAACACAAGTAAATATTAATGAATTTTAAATGATACTCCCTGGATGGCAACATCCTCATCCGAGATTCCGTGTACTGTCCCTGTTCTCACAATCATCAAACTCATCAAATCTCATAAATCAGTAAATCAACACATTGATTTAACTCATAGCATGCCTGATTCTCAAGTATCAATAATCAATGATTCCAAGTTCATTATACATACAAATATAGATATCTCAATATCTAGTACTGATTTCTCAATTTCGCTATCAATCATAGATAGCTCAAATGCCTAGCATTTATTTTACCAATTTTCCATTATACCTAGACATCTCACATGTCTTATAATGAGTACATGATCCCACGATCATTCTCAGGCATCTCAAATGCCGTACAATAGTCATATAGGCCCAGTACCCCATATATATTCAACACATAAATATAGCCATGCGCACAACCATCGATGAAGTCAATATACATTATGCATTTCACAAATGCTCTCATATAAAGTAATGCTCGTACGTCGCACGTACCTTAAATCTCCGAAGTCTGAGCCAAACCTTGCTCGAGTTCCATGCTCCGAGGAACGATGTGCTAACACGATAAATTAATTCACAATTAATTACGATCATGCAACCCATGCTCAAGCACACCCATAACCCTCAAAAATATTGTCAACACACGACAATAAACCATTATCGAAAATTGCTCAAGAATTCCCCACAAATTTTCGAACCTTCACAACACAAATCGAACCCAATTAAACACCATAATTCATCTAAACATGAATTAATCAATCAACAACATGAATAATCGCCCCACATGCCAAAACCCCCAAATTTCGAATTCAAAGCCCTAAATTCGAATCCAATTCCTCAATTTCGAACACAATCAAGCATCATAATGCATCTAAACATGAATTAATCAATTACTAACAAGAATCACCACTCCTTGTCAAAAAGCCCCAATTTTTCGAACCCTAACTCACGAAATTAGAGCTGAAATTCGAACCAAATGCAACAAATATTTCGAACCACAAAAGTCTGAAACCATCGACTCAAAAATAGCTCACAAATGTCCCAAAAACACCAGAAAAATCGTACCAAAAACATACCAAAATCGAGCCCCAAAAATCGGATGAACTCCAGTTTCGAACCCTACGCTTTTCTGGCAAATCCGAGCTCAAATCGCGACCAAACTTCAAATTGATGGTATGGATAGGAGCGCCTGGAAGAGACGAATCCAACGGCGGGTGGCACGCGCCGAACGGCGGCCGGACGGCGGCGGGCGGAGGCCTTTTCTGCGCAGGGTCAAAGGGGATCGGAAAACCAGAGTGCGCGAGGAGAGAGAGAGGAGGGTGAGGAAATGGTTCCGATAATTAAAATCTCGGGTTCAACTTGTATTTATAGCAAAAATACCCCGAAATACTAATAGCCCCACAAATATATCATGATTCATTAAAAATCATCTGTTTTCAAAAATTCTCTCTCTAACTCAAAAACCCCCTACCGGTGCCCACACAAAGCACCCGAGATTCCGAGTCACACTAAAAAAAACCCAACTCACAGGTTTTCACCGATAGAGAATACGATTTCAACCTCGGGATCCAACGATCCCAACTACTCAAATAGACGAGCCCGGAAGGCCCGACACTGCGATTAAACTCCAATTGCCACGTAAAACAACTTTAGGGGTTATTAACACTCCGGGATTAACATCTCTAATCCCCGGTCATCACAATATCCCCCACTAAAAGAATTTCGTACTCGAAATTAGCACCGGTGTATCACGTAACACCCGGGCTACACAACAACATGAAGTCATAACCTCGATTCCTGACCATATCAGAACCGTCTTAAAAACCTCGAGAATACTTATCTCACATCGAACTCTGAAACAGAGCGACATACCAAAACCAACATATCACCCAAGAGGCAAAACATACCTCGATGCGGTTCATCCCAAAAGTCAGTCCCTCATGACTGCAAAACAACCAATACTTACGACTGTAGATCGGACAGTCATCCTTCGTTCTAATACCACTAGTAAGAACGCATCATGAATGACACCTCAACCGTGAGAACGTTGACCTCGTGTCAATCTCTGGAGTGGAATAGACTTCCAAATCCATCATAACGTCAAAGAGCGTCAGCACAACTCAACGCTAACAATCCAAAAGCAGTTAGTCAACTGAAACTGCAAGGATTCGAATCGCTCCCGATTCTATCGTAGATATCGTCCAATGATATCTTTATCATGACTCACGATGTCTAACATACATCGTTACGAGGGACACATTAGCATACCACGGTGCACACATACCAAACCTGGTTTCCACTTTCAAACCTCCTCCATCGAATGAGCAGTCGCATCATTGCAACTCAATTTGGGCAACTCACGACCACAGATTCACACAAAAGACATCTCACAAGATGTCCACCTCCGGATATTCCAAGGATCACATCCTGATCATAAACAAACCATCGAGACTCCACAGAGTTCAAATTCTGAAAGGACATGCAATAAACCCATTGCATCCTCAACGCTTGTGTCGACAGCGACACCCAATAAATCCGAATTCCTGCCATCCCTTGGCAATTCTAGGATTTACCAATCCAAACTTGGGAAGGCTATCGCATAACTCGAAGGAAAACACCAACAAGGGAACATCTCAACCCACACAAGATAATCCCTCCTCAAGGGAAGTCAACTAACTTCACGATTATCCCTCATAATCATCGTGCCATGGAGATTCCCAATCTCAAGGTGTTCCATATCTCTCATCAGAGATTTAACCATCCAAAAGTAGCATAACTCTATGCTTGACAAGAAGGAAGTCAATAACTGGCATCCGTATACTCGCCGGTATACCTGCATAAGCACTGACATCACATGCATACTCAATGCACTTGGCTCGGGTATCTACAACATACCCCTAAGCCCCAAACACAACTATCAATTCCGAGTCATTCCCTACCCAGTGGAGAACGATAATCGACGATCAACAACACGGTGTGATTCCCAAAATCAACACTACACGTACCAACTTACCGAATCTTTCAAAGATTTCCAAATGGGTATAATACTACCTCCTTCCCCACAAGGGGAGTGCCATCGAACTCGAGATCCACAAGTCTCGAACCACTGTTCGGAAAACTGGATACAATAACACCCATTGCATCCCAAATGCACGGGTTCCCTCAGATCGAGTCAATAACGACCTGATGACTCTCTTGTTAGTACTCCAACATTATGAGCTGCCCCAGACAAATCCCTCTAAACAATAGACGTATAAACGTTCTCATGGGGTGTCACATGCCTCAACATCATGCTACAAAGGGACAATCAAAAGCCTGCCAAAAGCTTTCATCGTATCATCATACGATTCACCAAACTCGGTTCCATCGTGCAGTATCATGGCTCCAACAATCACACTATATCATTACCACGATATCTGGCTAGCAAAGCACTGTCTCCATAGGCTCGTACCAGCTTATCGACGTGACACACGTCCCAATCCGGTATACCATACCGTACAAATTATTAGAGTTGTGGGTCATCGCCCAGCATATCTCTAAAATACCAAGCACAATGGACAACCCGGTGTCCTTGCTCACTTATGATGCAATCATAATCCGTTAAGACTTATCCCACACACTCAGGGTGGGTGCAACCATGTCTACCCTACATCACAACACAAGCGAGTAGTTTCCTCAATGACTACTCTTACCACCAATCACTTGGCCCTAGCCAAACCAACGAGCATACCCAAGGGTATCATTGCTCGACAAATATATACTTCGAATATGTGCTGCGGTATAATTCCTATACGGCGCACCCAATAGTTCCTCGAGCAACTTGCTCGGCATAATGGTCTCGTCAACTAGTGACTCAGACACTACCATGTGCCCACCAAGGCACTCAAACCATATAACCAAATACATAACATAAATGTATTAATCATCAAAACGACGCCACACGTCTACATAGAACATCAACTATGTCATCGTCATCCCGTGACGGCATATGTCAACATATGACATCCAACTAACATCGTCAAACATGCGACGGTACATGGCAATACACGACATCCATAATCTCATCGTCAAACACATGGCATATATATAGCAACACATAGTATCCACAATAATGCTAACACAAGTAATATACCATACCTCATCGCTATCAATATAGCGGCATACCTGTCTCCGTCGCTCGATAATAGTACGTAGTCAGCACCCATCGCTCGAAGGCGGCAAAATCCTGTGCTGAGCACATAGCGGCACAATCCATCGCTATAGAATCGATGGCATGATACCTCGTCATATAATAAGTGGCATGAAACCTCGCTATACACCTGAGCATGAATCATCGTCCACATAATAGCGGAAAGAGTCATCGCTAGCAATATATCCGGCGGCAAGAACCATCGCCAATCAATATAGCGGAATGAACCATCGCTATCCATATACATGGCGGCAAGAACCATCGCCAGTCAATATAGCGGAATAAACCATCGCTATCAATATCCATGGCGGCAAGAACCATCGCCAGTCAATATAGCGGCATGAACCATCGCTATCAATATACATGGCGGGAAGAACCATCGCCAGTCAATATAGCGGCATGAACCATCGCTATCAATATACATGGCGGCAAGAACCATCGCCAGTCAATATAGCGACATGAACCATCGCTATCAATATACATGGCGGCAAGAACCATCGCCAGTCAATATAGCCGATCCCTAGTCATTGTCACGGTAGTGTATTTTAATGCCCCTCGCTCAAGTAAAAACATGCGGTACTCCCACCCCTCGCTTCACATATAGGCGGCATAGAATAACCTCGCTTAAATGGACATGCGGTACTCCCACCCCTCGCCTCACATTTTAGCGGCAAATATTCTTTCCTCGCCTCATATGCTAACCACGCTTCAATGTGACATGCGGCGCTCCCACCCCTCGCTTCACATTTTAGCGGCACAAAATAATAAATAGCGGCAAGCATTTAAAATCATCACTCATCCATAACAATGACTCATGGGATATTCACCAAGTATTTCATCCATACCTGCATCACAAAGCATAATCCATATACCAACATACATCATCATGAGTGTATTTTAATGCACCTCGCTCAAATGCGACATGCGGTACTCCCACCCCTCGCTTCAACATTTGGCGGCAAAGCATTAAAATCATCACTACATGTATACATGCAACCACAATGCATAATTCCAGGATGTATATAAAATGCAGGTTACCGTTTCGTGTCTTTTCAACCATGGCCTTAGCCTTTCCACGTCATAGTGTCCCTATAGGAACAATTCCAAACCATGAGCATACGATAATCCATATTCCACACAATATGATTATAATGAGTAAATGCATAAACTATGAGTACAAAGTACTTCCTGTATCCCAATGCATTTCAAAATGCTCCACTTGGTTGTCCCTGTGTCACAACTCACAATCATAATCAACAAGTTATATTATGATTCTATAGATGTCATGACATATAATCGTTTCACTATGATCACATATCACAAATGCACATAAGCAAAATAGTTGTGTCACACCACACTAACTACTATCATGCATAAATATGTGCTACTCATCCCTATCAGCATGTTCCAGGCCCTCAACAGCCCCAAAGAGCTAACCACTGCTCTGATACCACTAATGTAAGGACCCCCGTGCCTTTAACCCTTAATTAGTGTATTAACCATTATGTGTGGCACATGCTTTCAATAAAAAGTCAATCGGGAAGCTCAAATGATGACAAAATTCCTTTAATATTCAACGTTATAAGATCATCTCTACTAACATATAGACTCGTAGAGTTGCCCATCACTATCCCCATTTTGCCACTTTTCACATTGTGGACTTTTATAAAAATTTGGGCAGAGTCTCCCCGTAAATTGAGCTATCCCAAAACAAAAGCACATCATATAATATAATTCCCGGCCAGGGAATACACAATACCCAACAGAATACTGAACACAAAGTAAATTCCCAGCCAGGGAAGACACCACACATAAGACAACAAGAGTGGGTTTCAACACCCACATAATACACTAACGACTCTCATATCATTAGCAATTCTACCACAATTGCATGCAACATATAATGAAAGAGAGAAAGGCTCATGCCTTTATATACAACCCATATACAAGAATATCCATGCTCACAAGCGAGCATCATAAATGTGTATATAAACCTCGGGTGTATATAAGTACTATATACGATACCGTGCTCCATCAAGCCCTGGTACCACGATCCTGTGAGTGCATCCAATCAACAGCTCGAGCCCAGCTCCATAGCCATCGATGCACCTGTTCACCTGCCCCAACAGAGACAGCCCCCAACGGGGTGAGCATACCAATACACAAAATCTCATAATCACAATAATGAAATTCATAATTTACAACACAAGTAAATATTAATGAATTTTAAATGATACTCCCTGGATGGCAACATCCTCATCCGGGATTCCGTGTACTGTCCCTGTTCTCACAATCATCAAACTCATCAAATCTCATAAATCAGTAAATCAACACATTGATTTAACTCATAGCATGCCTGATTCTCAAGTATCAATAATCAATGATTCCAAGTTCATTATACATACAAATATAGATATCTCAATATCTAGTACTGATTTCTCAATTTCGCTATCAATCATAGATAGCTCAAATGCCTAGCATTTATTTTACCAATTTTCCATTATACCTAGACATCTCACATGTCTTATAATGAGTACATGATCCCACGATCATTCTCAGGCATCTCAAATGCCGTACAATAGTCATATAGGCCCAGTACCCCATATATATCAACACATAAATATAGCCATGCGCACAACCATCGATGAAGTCAATATACATTATGCATTTCACAAATGCTCTCATATAAAGTAATGCTCGTACGTCGCACGTACCTTAAATCTCCGAAGTCTGAGCCAAACCTTGCTCGAGTTCCATGCTCCGAGGAACGATGTGCTAACACGATAAATTAATTCACAATTAATTACGATCATGCAACCCATGCTCAAGCACACCCATAACCCTCAAAAATATTGTCAACACACTGACAATAAACCATTATCGAAAATTGCTCAAGAATTCCCCACAAATTTTCGAACCTTCACAACACAAATCGAACCCAATTAAACACCATAATTCATCTAAACATGAATTAATCAATCAACAACATGAATAATCGCCCCACATGCCAAAACCCCCAAAATTCGAATTCAAAGCCCTAAATTCGAATCCAATTCCTCAATTTCGAACACAATCAAGCATCATAATGCATCTAAACATGAATTAATCAACTACTAACAAGAATCATCACTCCTTGTCAAAAGCCCCAATTTTTCGAACCCTAACTCACGAAATTAGAGCTGAAATTCGAACCAAATGCAACAAATATTTCGAACCACAAAAGTCTGAAATCATCGACTCAAAAACAGCTCACAAATGCCCCAAAAACACTAGAAAAATCGTACCAAAAACATACCAAAATCGAGCCCCAAAAATCGGATGAACTCCAGTTTCGAACCCTACGCTTTTCTGGCAAATCCGAGCTCAAATCGCGACCAAACTTCTAATTGATGGTATGGATAGGAGCGCCTGGAAGAGACGAATCCAACGGCGGGTGGCACGCGCCGAACGGCGGCCGGACGGCGGCGGGCGGAGGCCTTTTCTGCGCGGGGGTCAAAGGGGATCGGAAAACCAGCGTGCGCGAGGAGAGAGAGAGGAGGGTGAGGAAATGGTTCCGATAATTAAAATCTCGGGTTCAACTTGTATTTATAGCAAAAATACCCCGAAATACTAATAGCCCCACAAATACATCATGATTCATTAAAAATCATCTGTTTTCAAAAATTCTCTCTCTAACTCAAAAACCCCCTACCGGTGCCCACACAAAGCACCCGAGATTCTGAGTCACACTAAAAAAAACCCAACTCACAGGTTTTCACCGAAATGAGAATACGATCTCAACCTCGGGATCCAACGATCCCAACTACTCAAATAGACGAGCCCGGAAGGCCCGACACTGCGATTAAACTCCAATTGCCACGAAAAACAACTTTATGGGTTATTAACACTCCGGGATTAACATCTCTAATCCCCGGTCATCACATAGTGTTATTCTGGGAATGATGAGATATATCATTCTTGAGATCTTATTTCTGATGGGATGGTATAAAGAAAGAAATTTTGGAAATCTCGTGACAACTTGTTTGACATGCCAGCAGGTCAAGATAAAAATACGAGACCTGATGGGATAGTACAAAATTTGTAAGTACCACAATGAATTTGAGAAATTTCTAGTTTTGAGTTTTATAGCTCAAATTGTTTAGAACAAACAGAGATTGTCAAGTTGAATCGGAATTGATTGACTATTCAATACAAGATATTGATTTCATATGATAGTGTATATGTCTATGAGAAGAGGACATGTTTAAGATATGGATAATGTGGTTTAGTTACAGTGGGTTTCTGTAACAGATGTATCTGATTGAGATCCGAGGATAGTATCAGAATTCGAAAACTATTTTCAGAATGTCATGAGTACTAAGTTAGCAAGAGTATTGCTTAGCATACCCATACAGATGGATCCACTGAGAAAATATCTAGACCTTGGAAGTTATGTCTCGATTAATAGTGGTGAATTTAGTGGGAATTGACAGAAATCACTATTCACCAGTAGAATTTTTCTATAATTTAAGTTTCAGACAACTTTTGGGATGGTATCGGTTCAGGTTTTGTAGAGTCAGAATTACTGATAGCTGATATGATGGTAGAAAATTGATAAGGAATTTTGGCATAACTTAAGATTTTTGAGAAATATGCCAGGAACGATAAAAATTTCTGCGAAAACATTGAAATTGGCTTAAGGTGAGTAGATTTGCTACGCCAAATAGAAATATATCGTTAGACTTCGAGTTGAGAATCAGGTAAACATGAAGATATTACCTTTGCGATGATCAATATGATTCGATAAGTAAGGTATGATGTTGCCTCGATATTTTGAACCTCATGGAGTCCCAGGGAAGTTTGGTTTAGTGGTAACTCCCCTTGGGTTGCCTCCCAAGTAGCGCCTCTGTTTAACATCGGTGGCCCGACGCCAATCCTTCATCATTCGACCCCAGGTGGATCTTCTAGTGCCAATTTAACCGCTCCCTCGTCTTGCATTCCATCATAATAGTGTTTCAATTGATGGCCATTCACCGTGAATTTCTTAGTTGTGTTCAAGCTTTGAATTTCCACTACACCAGAAGAAGAAACATTGGTAACTAGATAAGGCACATTCCATTTATAACGTAACTTACCCGGGAAGAGTCGAAGGCGTGAGTGATAGAGTCGGACTTTTTGACCAACTTCGAACGTCCTTCTCGAGATCATCTTATCATGAAATGCCTTTCTTCTCTTTATAAATTCTTGAACTTGTATAAACATCATTTCGTCTCCTCCAATTCTTGCAGCTGCAATGCTCAACACTTGCATCCAACTTCATGTTCATGTTCTTGATCGCCCAATATGCCCTATGCTCCAATTCTACATGAAGGTGGCATGGTTTTCCAAAGATTAATCGAAAAGGAGACATACCTATGGGTGTCTTATATGCTGTGTGATATGCCCATAGCGCATCGTCCAAACGTAAGATCCAATCTTTCCTCGTAGGGTTTACATTCTTCTCTAAGATGGATTTGATCTCTCGATTGGACACCTTGGCTTGCCCATTTGTTTGAGGATGGTAGGTTCAGTTAGCATCCGATGTATCTTATGTGGAACGGCCTGTTAGAATTCTGGATCAAGCAGACCGCAGACTTCGGAACAAAGTGATACCTATGAGTAAAGTACAGTGGGATCGCAGGGGTGTCGAGGAGGCCACGTAGGAGACGGAGCGGCATATGGTGCAGCACTACCAGAACTATTTTCTGGTATGTGGTTTATGTTTAGTTTCGTTTGGGTAAGTGCATACAATTTCGTGGGCGAAATCTTATAAGTAGGGGAGTATTGTGATATCCCTGAAATAATTAATTGCAATTTGGGCATTAATTAGGATTATGTGATTATTTATGGTGTTAATTAATTTAGTGTTGGAATTAATTAAAATGGCGAAATGCTTAATCACATGGTAGGCATGACCCGGTGATGCGTTTCAGGGTGCATGTTATGCATGTTGGGAAATTGGGTGTTACCATGGTTTAAATGTGATGATTGATAATTATTTGGTAAATCATGTATTTAATTGAGGTTTTGGTGCATTTTGGTACAATGCTTTTAAAATATCATGTTGGGGTATTTTATACATCATGTTAACTATTGGGGTACATGTTTAATTATAACCCCTTTATACCCCACTTTACCCTTATCACTTTACCAATCCCCAAATCACTCTTCCAAACCCTATCCCCAACCCATTTTCGAATTTGGCATAAAGGTGGAGGGAAAATCCTTGCAAAAGCTTGGTTTGTGAGATTCTTGGGGAGATTTAGATCCATAAGAGAACCATCCCAGGTGGCAACACAGCCAAGGAGATAAAGTCCATCGACATCTCCATTTTGGTACAAAGGTACGTAGAGAGACTTACGGGCACCCAACGGTACATGTTTCTTATATACTCATTTGAATATGCATTGTGGATGCAAGTATATATGGAATTGTGCATTGTGGATGCAAGTATATATGGAATTGTGCATTGTGGATGCAATTACATGTTGAATTATACATTATGATTGCATATGTATATGATGATTGTTTGGTGCACATCCCATGAGTCATGGTTACATAGAGTGATGATTTTAATGCTTTGCCGCTGTCACTTGAAGAAATACTTGCCGCTGTCATATTGTAGCGAGGAAAGAATATTTGCCGCCAAATGTTGAAGCGAGGGTATTGTCGCATGTCACATTTGCGCGAGGTTATTCGATCCCGCTAATATGTCAAAGCGGGGGGTAATTAGTGCCGCTGTCATGACAAGCGAGGTGCATTAAAATACACTATTATAACAGACTAGGGATTGGTGATTGGTGATAATGAAATGGTGTTATGTCATGACATTTGTAGAACCATTAAATAATCTATTGATTATACTCATGAGTTATGGTGCAGGGACAACCGAAATGGGAGCGTTTAAAATGCATGGGAAAAACAGAAAGTGTTTTATTATAATTTATGCATTTACGCCTTATATTCATATTGTGTGGAATATGGATTATTATATGCTCATGTTTTGGGGGTTGTCCTTGTAGGTACTTTTTGGCATGAAAAAGGGGCTAAGGACGGGTTGAGAAGGTGAGCTTATGAAGAGCGCTTTTGATAAGGAAGGACAGGATTATTTTTGTATAGTGTCGACTCTAGGAGTAGTGTAAAGCTATAGTGAATAACATTCATTTGTTAGGGAATGTAATTAATCCATTTGAAAGTCCTTAACTTGGCATGTAATTTTTAAGGCTCAAAGTCTCAACACAAACTTTTATACTCTGATAATGCATGTTAGCTCTAATTATGCCTTTAATCCGCACTTAAGGAACTAGGGTCCTTACACGATGTATTCTGAATAATGATCGTGAGGGTTGGTTGACTTCCCCTGAGGAGGGATTGTCGTATCTTAGGCCATGGTAATTCATTTCTGAGTAATTTGATAACATCCCTGTGTTAGG
Source organism: Haberlea rhodopensis (assembly GCA_907163345.1). Classification (NCBI taxonomy): domain Eukaryota; kingdom Viridiplantae; phylum Streptophyta; class Magnoliopsida; order Lamiales; family Gesneriaceae; genus Haberlea; species Haberlea rhodopensis. The sequence continues at coordinate 1,425,949 of CAJQUN010000127.1, read as the reverse complement.
ATCATTGAATCCTAGGGTAAACGAGGGATGACATGTTTGGATGTTAGGTGTCGCGGTTGACACGTGTGGCGGGAATGCAATTGACTGTTCTTGCATGTCCTTTCGGGAATTTGAGACCTTGTAGAGTCTCGATGATGTGTTGGACCAAGATCTGATTTCTTGGAACTTATGGAGGTAGACATCTTTAGAGATGTGTTTTTTGTTGATCGGTATCAGTGAATTGCCCGATCCCTGTTGCAAAGTGGTGCAACTGCTCCTTTGATGGAGGTGGAATCAGAGAATGGGAACTGGATTTAGTATAAGTACACTGTAGTGTACTGGTGGTTTCCTTGGTAACGATGTATGATTAACATCGTAGGCTAAATCGTAGAGATATCATCGAGGCGATATCTATTTTGGAATCACCAATGATTCGTTTGATTTGCTGTTATGTTTGGCTAACTACTTTTGAGATGGCTAGCATCGGGGAATGCTGATGTCTTTCTTGAATTCGTTTTGGTTTGGGAGGTTACTCCATTCCAGGTGCTGGTGCGAGGTCTGTATCCTCGCGATTGGGGTGCCCTTCATGTTATATTCATGATTCGACAATGTGGATCCGTTGGGATTGCGTGGTCTTGGTGTTACGTGGAGTACGCCTGTGCAAATTTCGGGGACGAAATTTTATTAGTGGGGGATAATTGTGATGCCCGGGAATTAATGGTGTTAATCTCGGAGTGGTAATGATCCTTAATGGATTTTAATTGTGGCAATTATGAATTAATTGCGGTTTCGGACTCTTGGGGATTTTAAATCCGGTATTTAGAGTCGTTGGATCCAATGGATGAGATGGTATTCTCATCGTGGTGATAACCTTGGAATTTGGTTTTGGTGTGATCTGCGGTCCGGAGTACTTTGTACTGGGGCTGGTAATGAAAATAGAGATTGGGAGGTAATTATTGAAAACAGATGATTTTTAATGAGTCATGATGTATTTGTGAAGGGATTGGTATTTTGGAGCCTTGGTACTATATATACCAAGTGGACTCGGTGTTACGGGATAACACAAATCATTTCCCTCTTTCTCTTCCCTCATCCACGCCTACCCCTTCCCCCATTTCCCCTCTTTGTCCCTTGGAGGAAAAATCGTTGGTGGCTTGGCTCGTGAGCCGGATTTCTCGAAGATAATCAGGTATTAATCTTCCCCTCATCAATGTCTTCGATTAGGTGGTAGTATTGTAGAGTTTGGTTAAGGTTTTGGTTGGTTTTGGAGTTTGGGATTTTTGGTTAAAAGTCCGAAGTTGAATTTTTAGAGTTTTTATTGGCTTTAAATGGTGTATTAGAGGTGTTGATGGTATATGGGGTGTTGGTTTTGAGTTTGGGTGTGGAAAACACCATGGAAGCTCGAGTTTTTTGGAAAAGCGCATGTCGTGATTGATCGCCGAGGGGTGTCGATCGATCGCGACGAGCAGCTGGAATTTTGGTGAAGATGCACAGTGCGGGTGATCGATCGTGAGGTCTCGGCGATCGATCGCGAGTGGGTTGGCGATCGATCGCGGAGACTGGCGATCGCGATGAAGCACTGGTTGGCCATTGGTCAGGGGCGATCGATCACGATAAAATCGGAGATCGATCACCGCTCGAAGGTTGATGTTTTTTTCGAAAATTTTGGAAAATGTCTGGATTTTGGAAACGAGGCTTAATTAACCGATTTCTGGGGCAATGTCCACATTCCAATGGGAATGCTATACTTTTAAAATGGATTGGTTGGAGCCAAAGTTTAATAAAACGGAATTCTTGGTTGAGTCTTTGGCTATCTTTTAAACTTATAAAATGGAATATTTTGGGTATTATGCATGCTTAGCCGGTGTCTTTTAAATTGGTTAATCGTCGTGGATTGACGATAGGGTTGGAAGTTGTGAACATGCTTGGGCACGTGGTTGCATGCTTGTCGTACTCAGGCGAGGTCGGACTCGAACTACGGAATTATAAGGTATGTATGACGTACGAGCATAGCCCTTTATTTAATTGTAATTGTTGAGTGCATGGTACACTATGCTGCAATAAATGTATATGGAAATGCATGGTGAATGGTATTAGCAATAAACGGATATTGAAATACATGGTTTATGGTAATTGCTATAAGTTGATATATATATATATTGGAAATTATATGGTGCCGCTTTTGAGCGAGCAATGATTGGATGTTGTCGTCATTGAGCGACCATCGATTATGACGCCGCTGTTGTTGAGCAAGCGTGGGGTTAATATACTGCTATTGTGGAGCGAGCAATGATGTTATAGAACTATGGAACCATTGGCTAGATATATATGATATCTGTGGTACTCTATTTGATGATTTAATCATATTTGATTATGGAACTGGTATAGCATGAATGGTTTTAGTTGATCAATGAGATGATCAACTGGCTTTTGAGAATTTAATGGTTTGGCTATTTTGAGAACAAGGACAATACAGAGGATCCGGATGAGGATGATACCACCCAGGGAGTATCATTTAAATTCATGGCATTTACATTCTGTAAATTGTGAACTGTAATATTATGATTATTGGATTGGTGGTATTGGTATGCTCACCCTGTGTGGGGGTTGTCTCTGTTGGGTCAGGTGATACAGGTGCAGCAATAGCTTTGGAGTTGAGCTCGGGCTGTTAATTTGAGGTACTTCCAGGATTGAGGTACCAGAGCTGGTTGAATAAGTACGTAGATCCAGAGTTGAGATCGAACTATGCATGGGAGGTGCTTCCAGGATCGAAGTACCAATAACCGCATTCGGTAGAGTATCTTATAGATACACGTTTGTTCATTGAGTGCTCTTATGTGAGTACGTTTTTACGTGTATATGGAATGTATAAATGGGCAATGGCTTTTCTCTCTTCATTTATTATTTGCATGCAATTAAATACGGAATTGCTAAATGAACTGAGAGCATGTTAGTGTATTATGAGGGTGCATGCTATGTAAGTGATCTTGGTTGGGGAATTTGAATATTATGTGGATCAAATGCAAGAATTTCTGGATAGTATATGATGTTATACTTGCATATGGCTTTTCCCCAATGATAATATGATTGTATGCACTAATGTTATGGATTAATACACTAATAACGGGTTAAGGGCACGGGGGTCCTTACAGTATGCGTCTCAAAATAGGGATGGCCAGAAGAAGCCACATTCAAGTACTTTTCATGAAGTCCTCTTGACTCCAAAGTGTCCTCCACATGCATAAGCATGGCAAAAGTATTGAAATTACCTCATGATCAGGGACGCATCGTCTAATGACTTGGTCGGTGCAGTGCTTCCAAAGATTTGGATCATCCCATACATAGTACTTAGCATCGCTTTCTTGGTCCTAGATATATCGCAGGAAATTGATTAGTGGCCAAATAATTGACAATATCAGCGTACCATGGGAACTTTGCATGAAGGGAGAAAATATGCTCGTCAAGAAATTCTTCTTTTAGGCACAGTTCATCATCGATGTGTGGTAGACGACTCAAGTGGTCCGCTGTGGTTTTTCAGTCCCTTCTTGTCTTGGATCTCCAAATCAAACTCGCTCAATAGTAAGATCCCTCTTATCAGATGTGGCTTTGCTTCTTTCTTCTACATCAAGTACCTGAGTGCTGCATGATCATAAAACACAACAACTTTAGTACCAAGCAAAGATGATCTAAATTTTTCAAGAGAAAAAACAACAGCTAAAAACTCCTTTTCAGTAGTGGTATAGTTGAGTTGGGCATTGTTCAAGGTCTTGGTTGCATAGTAGATAACATGAGAAACTTTTCCAATTCTTTGACCAAAGATAGCTTGTAAGGAATCCTGTACCCTTAACCCGTTATTAGTGTATTAAGCCATATCATTAGTGCATATAATCATACTATCAGGGGAAAATCATATGCAAGTGTAACACCATATGCTATCCAGAAAATTTCTTGCATTTAAACCACATAATATTCAAATTCCCCAACCATGATTATCCATATAGCATGCACCCTCATAATACACTAACACACTCTTAGTTCATTTAGCAATTCTATATCTAATTGCGTGCAAACCACAAATGAACAGAGAAGAGCCGTAGCCCGTTTATACATTCCATATACACGTAATATGTACTCACATAAGAGTACCCAATGAATGAGCGTGTATCTAATGTATAAAACACTCTGCTGGATACCGTTACTGGTGCTTCGATCCTGGAAGCACCTCTCAAGCGCAACTCGATCTCGACTCTGGATCTGAGCGCCTGTCCATCCAGCTCTGGTACCTCAATCCTGGAAGTACTTCAATCAACAGCCCGTGCTCAACTCCAAAGCTGCTGCTACACCTGTACCACCTGCCCCAACAGAGACAGCCCCCACACGGGGTGAGCATACCAATATCCCAATCCAATAACCACAAAAATACAATTCATAATTTACAACAATGTAAATACTATGAAATACAAAATATACTCCCTGGATGGCATCATCCTCATCCGGGGTTTCCTGTACTGTCCCTGTCATGCCTCGATTTGTTATGGCGTAATTTGGAATAATTACGGTACGATGTGGACTCGGGTTCGGGTTGAACCGAGGGTTAATACTCACATACATGAAATGAATAGTAGACATATGGCAATGTATGACTTGATTTAGTAAGCATTTGCATATGCATGTGACTTGAATTTGAGTTGGAGTTAATTGAATTTGGATTTCATCTTCATGTAATTGTCAAGTAGCATGTCATTGCAATTAATATGTTAAATGATCTATATCAAGTGTATTAGGGGGTGAAATCACATATTACACCACTTTTCACCTAAAATTCTCTACAAAGCTTCCTCTCCAATCCTTGGAGATTCTTCTTGGTTTGAGCTTGGATTTCATTAGAGATTTAAGCTAGGAAGTTGAGTGATGTGATTTCCTAGCTTCTTGGTAAGAAATTCATGGTTTTATACTTGATATATATCATTGGTGTTGATGTATGAGAAGTAGCATATCAAATGTTCATGTGAAGAATCATAACATGTTTATATGCTAGAAATTGGATTGTAAGATGGGGGAAACATGTTGTTTTAGTATTAGAGAATGCATGAAACTTATTTACATGTTAAATTTCGAGTTGTAGGAGAAGAGCTAGGAAGATAAGCTCAAAATCGCCATGTTCTGAACTTTCTGGACATCGGCGATCGATCGCAAGCTTCGTGGCGATCGATCGCCGAGACAGGGCAAAATATAAGGCGGTTTATATATGTAGCGATCGATCGGTGAAAATGTGGCGATCGATCGCGAGCAACAGAACACTTTGGCGATCGATCGCGAGGTATGGCGATCGATCGCGAGGGGGGCAGAACAGTATAGCGATCGATCGGTGAGAAGTAGCGATCGATCGCCAGTGCCAAAATGTTGAAAAATGTTATATTTTTGTAGAATTTGATTTTAATGCCTATGATAACATGATATATTGTTGGCATTGTTGTAGCATCATCACAGGGGACAGGGCAAAGAGGCAATTAACCATTGACGACTGATATATCTGGTTTGTGTCGCTTTACAGGTACGTGTTGACGTACGGAGTATAGATATTATGTGATGATGATGTTATGGTTTTGATATCATATGATTTATGTTATCTTGTGTCATATGATTGGTAGTTTCATATGCATGTACGTACATGGATGTCATATGATTGGGATGGATGCCTTGATAGATATGTGTATATGCTTTGGTAAGATCAGTGCCTTGATAGATATGCCTGGTGTGGTATATGCTTTGGCTGGGATCGTTGCCACGATATATATACTACATATGCTTTGGCTTGAGATATACGCCTGGTTTGGGTATATGCTCGGTTATGTATTTGAGATATACGCCTGGTTTGGGTATATGCTCGGTTATGTATTTGAGATATACGCCTGGTTTGGGTATATGCTCGGTTATGTATTTGAGATTTACGCCTGGTTTGGGTATATGCTCGGCTATGTATTTGAGATATACGCCTGGTTTGGGTATATGCTCGGTTATGTATTTGAGATATACGCCTGGTTTGGGTATATGCTCGGTTATGCTATATAGAGATATACGCCGATTTTTGGGTATAAGCTCTGGCTATTATCACCGATGAGTACGGTACTATGATATGTGCTGCTAATATGAAGATGTGATGGGGTTCCACTGACATATTGAGCTGAATAGGCATATCATATTGGGCTCGTGATAATAGGGTGTTTGAGACATGTCATAACATGGTGCATTTGTGGATGCATGATACAGAACATTCACGTTATATGATTTATTGTGCTTTATCATTGTTATTGAGATTATGTTTTGATATCGCACTGAGATAGTTGTTTATCTATACTCACGTTTTGTGAATGTTTCTGTAGGAGTTCATAGACGTGGGAATCGTGAGTCTTATTCCGCTGTGAGGTGAACCACTGCATAAGGAGTTGTACTGGATTAGGTTGTTAATTTTATATGTCATGTATCTGTGAAAAAGTTATTTGGTTTTGTACTAGTGGTTTTGGTACATCTGTAACAACCTATTAGTGAGAAACTCTTAAACAGTGCATGTTTTTACTTAATTCAGACTCGCATATGTACGTTAACTTGATACATAATGGATTAAGTAACGAGGACCCCACATTAGTGGTATCAGAGCAGTGGTTCGAGAATGGGTGAACAATGGTAGAGGAAGTGAGGTAGGGAGTTACCTAATCACTTAAAGGCATGTGATACTGATGATATAGTGTCTGGAAACATGCTTTGTATTTGTATCTGTTATTGTTAACCCTTGTTTTGCAGGATGATAGTATGACTTGGTATGAATCCTTATGCGTGACATAAGTGATGTTGTGGGTGTAACCGTGATTGGTACACCGGGTTCTGTACTATCATTTGAAAGGGAAACATGATATGTTTCGCGGGAGCTATTCCACTGATTCCGTGGTAATGGTATGTAAGTCGATACCGAATCGGAAGAGTAAGTTGTACAGTGGTTGGAGCGTGAAAAGCAAAACTTGATATCAGCTCCATGTGCAAAGTCAGACTGTATGAGATTGTGTATCAGACCTAATGATGGGCTGGCCGCTGACACATGATGTGAGAATGGAAGGTCAAGGGCATTCTTGATATTGCAATCTGTGGTTGCATTGTTAGTTCGACATGTATGGTCTGAATGGGAATGTAATACTTTACTCTTGATCTGTGGAGCGTATGGCTAACGCAGTGTGTTTACATTGGGAGTTTCAGATGGGACATGTAGCGACTGTGAAAGTAGTGTACAATAATAGTATTCGTTATTGTGGTATTTCACAGCGGTAATTGGTGATTCGTGAGATCATCTTGGTGATGAGTATCTTGTCAGGATATCATCTGTGTATGGTTCTCCGGTGTGTATGTGTGTGTTGAACTCTATGTTTGTGGTCATGGAGTTGACAAGGGTGACAAGGAACATGAAATTGGGAGAGTTCAATGATAGTGGCATGGAGGTGTATTGATGGAGTGGTACAACCGCAGTATGTTCGACTGTTATCAGTTGATGTTGTTCACGTCACTCGTGTTTTGGTGACTGGTTAACGTTCAGATTGAAAGAAAATGAGTACCGACGGAGATTGCAGTGATGCAATGAGCATCGGTAAAGATTGTTGTGACAGTCTGCACATGTGATCTTTGTGATGGCTAGACAGAGACATACACAGTGCGATGTGGCCATGTAGGATATCTGGCGAAGGTATAGGACAATTGGGAATGGATATCATTATTTTGATATGAACTCCGTCCGAGCTATAAGGTTGTCCGTATGATATGTGATATGTGTAGCAACCATGAGTGCCTTTGATTGACACGAGATACCTCACGTGCATATCGTTGTGTATGGGATGTTGCATATGAACAGCTAGTTCTGTTTGTGAACTGTAATGATGAGGTTGAAATTGATTTGGTCTGCTTTGAACAGCGTGTTGGTATATGTGTTGTTACTGAGAGCATTGGATGCTGGTATGGCTTCTGAATACAGAAAAGGACGTCATGATAGACATCCGTAAACTGATTCTTTAGTGGAATTGTGTTGACATCTTGTCATATTCTGGATTCCTACATGATAGTCGTGTGATCTGTACACGGGAGACCAACAGAGATTGGTTGACAATGTGAGTATCCGGTAAGCATTGAGTGTAAATTATTGTATGATAACGTAGCTTGATGGCTATGATGTATGGTTCATAAATATGATGTTGAATGTCCAAATTATCCAGATTGATAAGGACGTTTGCGTTTCCGTCGATTGCTTGTACACGACGACTGTAGTACTGATGCAATCAGAGTTTTCGTTGTGTTGTAATTGTACTATGCATTTGACATGGAATTCATATAGTCTTGAACGAGAGATGTATGACTGATGGGATCGTGATTGGGATATGCCGACCTCGTCATGCGATTGGTTTGCATAGTTGATTGGTTTACATTTTGTGCTCGATAGATGTTGGGTTGATATCTATTGATGGACAGTCTGTGAATATGTTTCATGAGGAAACAATATGGTTGGTATACTACACCATGTAATGGTTAATGAATAGTGGATATGCTAAACCATGTGGTGGGTGATGAATCACAGATGGTTATGAGAAGGTTGAAGAAACTCACACGTATGAAGTAGTGTGATGGGACTTGATTTGTCCATGAAATGAATTATCTTTTGAGCTTGTTCGTACACATATGTGTATGACATTAAAGTTTGTGTCATGTTATAGTGGTACGACCACTATGCGACTGAGTTGACATATACCAGATGGGGGATGGTATTTTGCTATATTTTTGTACTTGAGTATTCTGATATGATATCCTTTGAGCGTACACGGAAAGTGTACTTGGAACATAATACGGTGACAGTATTGTGAAGGTATCATAGGCAATGCTATATGATCTGGCAATTCCTGTGAATCCAATTACAGAGTCATAATGTTAGAATGACCATGAGTAATATGGTACTTTGATTGTCATTCATGTCAATAAGAATGTGTGGCTTGTGTGATTGCAGTTGAGTTGGAATTTGTTACCTTCCATGTATTGTTGGATTGGCTATTCCTTTATGACAGAGGTGATAACGATTTGCTGGGAGCAGTCGTGTTTATTATTAGGAATGCATATGCGATCATGTGATATATCTGAGTGATATATTCGATCATGTGATATAGTCGGGTGATATCTTCGATATGATCTATCCGGGTGATATGAGAATCCATATGGATAAGTTCTTGAAGCAGAACGAAATGAGTTATCAGGTACCTGTGATGTGTGAGACTTGTTAGCGTAATACATGTAGCAAGTGAATTGCACATGCGTGGAAAACATGTTGGTTTCCACTGCTACATGATATTATGTTGATCATTACAGGGAGCAGTGAATAGGAAGTAATGAATCGTTGTAAAAACTTGTCATACTCAAGATGGTAGTCTTGGGGGAAACAGTTGATACAAAGAATGACATTTCCGGTACAGGGGTCAGGACAGGGAATATTGAACAACGCAAATGGTGTGGATAGATACTATGAGAACATAGTCATTGGTTGAGCTAACCATATAATCATATGGACATATGTATTGTACATAGCTTTGGTGTACAGTATACATTGCTGACATCTAAGTGTGATGTGGATTACTTTTTGTGGTTTGGACAAGTTGGTGTCCAGTGTTTGTTCTGGACTGGTATCGTGTCCAGTGTTTAATCTAGACTGAGAAGTCTGGCATGGGAGATTAGTATGCAAATGATAGATGGATATGTTTTATCTATCACATTGTGTAATTACATACTATAATACAACTTTGTGAAATGTTAGAGCAGAGATAGCTCTGTACACATTTGGATGTGTAGAATCTGAATGTGATAAGGACCAAGGTACTTGGTTTAGAGTATCTTGCCGATCTCGATTTTCTGCGTAGGTTTACACAGGAGTACAGACGAATGGAAACATTCTAACCCGTTATACAATACACAACACGGGTATGTGTGTTGCTGTGTTTATAAAGTGTGGCATGATGTGTATGGAAAAGGTGTAATACCACGATTTGAACCATTGACTATATTACTATATGGTGATTAGTTGTCCAAGGAGGGACGGGTGTATTAGACACTAGACGAACAGATGCTCCATTGGGGATCATTTGGAGGCATCCAACAGGAATGTGAGTGGGCAGTGACTTGGGTATGGGTATTCACCGTACAATGAGTTGTATGAGCTCAAGTTAAGTTGATGGCTACTGTTGTGTATAACAGGATCTATATATGTGCCAATATTCCGACATGATTTCTGGAGTATTCACTGATACTAGTGAAATGTTTGTCTGTTGATGGTTTTACAACAAGATATACATACTATCTATGCCTGACTGGTGTAGAGTGTTGTGAGCATATGGCTACGTGGACAAAACGCAAAGAGTAACAAGCTGGTATACGTGGTATGCGAGAACATGAGTATACAGTAGAATCCAAAGTGCAATGTCTGGTATGTTTTCTTTTGGTTTCTTATACTGTTGGTTTGGTAAGTATCTGCTAGTTGAGCATGTTGAGTATGTAGCAGATTTACTTTTGATTATTTGTTCAGGCAGGCAAATAATGTTGCATTTATAATGCATGTTTGTGCAAAGCTTATTTGCCACTATGTTATTATTCCTTGTAAGTATTGCTACTAGGGTTGAAGCTTATGGCTTTCTGTATGTGATTCATATGATACATGAGATTCATATGTTGTATATGCAATTTCGAGGACGAAATTCAATGAGTGGGGGAGAATTGTCATGCCTCGATTTGTTATGGCGTAATTTGGAATAATTACGGTACGATGTGGACTCGGGTTCGGGTTGAACCGAGGGTTAATACTCACATACATGAAATGAATAGTAGACATATGGCAATGTATGACTTGATTTAGTAAGCATTTGCATATGCATGTGACTTGAATTTGAGTTGGAGTTACATTTGAATTTGGATTTCATCTTCATGTAATTGTCAAGTAGCATGTCATTGCAATTAATATGTTAAATGATCTATATCAAGTGTATTAGGGGGTGAAATCACATATTACACCACTTTTCACCTAAAATTCTCTACAAAGCTCCTCTCCAATCCTTGGAGATTCTTCTTGGTTTGAGCTTGGATTTCATTAGAGATTTAAGCTAGGAAGTTGAGTGATGTGATTTCCTAGCTTCTTGGTAAGAAATTCATGGTTTTATACTTGATATATATCATTGGTGTTGATGTATGAGAAGTAGCATATCAAATGTTCATGTGAAGAATCATAACATGTTTATATGCTAGAAATTGGATTGTAAGATGGGGGAAACATGTTGTTTAGTATTAGAGAATGCATGAAACTTATTTACATGTTAATTTCGAGTTGTAGGAGAAGAGCTAGGAAGATAAGCTCAAAATCGCCATGTTCTGAACTTTCTGGACATCGGCGATCGATCGCAAGCTTTGTGGCGATCGATCGCCGAGACAGGGCAAAATATAAGGCGGTTTATATATGTAGCGATCGATGGGTGAAAATGTGGCGATCGATCGCGAGCAACAGAACACTTTGGCGATCGATCGCGAGGTATGGCGATCGATCGCGAGGGGGGCAGAACAGTATAGCGATCGATCGGTGAGAAGTAGCGATCGATCGCCAGTGCCAAAATGTTGAAAAATGTTATATTTTTGTAGAATTTGATTTTAATGCCTATGATAACATGATATATTGTTGGCATTGTTGTAACATCATCACAGGGGACAGGGCAAAGAGGCAATTAACCATTGACGACTGATATATCTGGTTTGTGTCGCTTTACAGGTACGTGTTGACGTACGGAGTATAGATATTATGTGATGATGATGTTATGGTTTTGATATCATATGATTTATGTTATCTTGTGTCATATGATTGGTAGTTTCATATGCATGTACATACATGGATGTCATATGATTGGGATGGATGCCTTGATAGATATGTGTATATGCTTTGGTAAGATCAGTGCCTTGATAGATATGCCTGGTGTGGTATATGCTTTGGCTGGGATCGTTGCCACGATAGATATACTACATATGCTTTGGCTTGAGATATACGCCTGGTTTGGGTATATGCTCGGTTATGTATTTGAGATATACGCCTGGTTTGGGTATATGCTCGGTTATGCATTTGAGATATACGCCTGGTTTGGGTATATGCTCGGTTATGTATTTGAGATTTACGCCTGGTTTGGGTATATGCTCGGCTATGTATTTGAGATATACGCCTGGTTTGGGCATATGCTCGGTTATGTATTTGAGATATACGTCTGGTTTGGGTATATGCTCGGTTATGCTATATAGAGATATACGCCGGTTTTTGGATATATGCTCTGGCTATTATCACCGATGAGTACGGTACTATGATATGTGCTGCTAATATGAAGATGTGATGGGGTTCCACTGACATATTGAGCTGAATAGGCATATCATATTGGGCTCGTGATAATAGGGTGTTTGAGACATGTCATAACATGGTGCATTTGTGGATGCATGATACAGAACATTCACGTTAGATGATTTATTGTGCTTTATCATTGTTATTGAGATTATGTTTTGATATCGCACTGAGATAGTTGTTTATCTATACTCATGTTTTGTGAATGTTTCTGTAGGAGTTCATAGACGTGGGAATCGTGAGTCTTATTCCGCTGCGAGGTGAACCACTGCATAGGAGTTGTACTGGATTAGGTTGTTAATTTTATATGTCATGTATCTGTGAAAAAGTTATTTGGTTTTGTACTAGTGGTTTTGGTACATCTGTAACAACCTATTAGTGAGAAACTCTTAAACAGTGCATGTTTTTACTTAATTCAGACTCACATATGTACGTTAACTTGATACATAATGGATTAAGTAACGAGGACCCCACAGTCCCTGTTCTCAAAACACTGAAACCATCAAATTCCCAAATGCCAGTTAATCATTATATTGATTAACAATTCTACGAGCCATATACCAATGTCATAATCAATAACATCAAATCATTAAACAATGATTATAAACAATCCATGTTCCTCACTTATGGTTTCATATCTCCATTTCATTGCTCGCTCTACAATAGCAGCATTCCAATTCCACGCATGCTCGATGGCAGCGGCGTCATAATCGATGTTTGCTCACAGGCGACAACATCCCAATCATTGCTCGCTCAAAAGCGGCACCATGCAATTCTCAATGCATATATAGACATTAAAGCAAGTACAATAAACCATGCATTTCAATCTCCGTTTATTGCTAATACCATGTGTCATGCATTTCCACACACATTCATTGCAATACAGTGAACCAAGCACTCAACAATTGCAATTATATTAAAGGGCTATGCTCGTACGTCAATACGTACCTTATAATTCCGAAGCTTGAGTCCAAACTTTCCTTGAGTTCCTTACCTCGAGAGATATGTGCTAAAACACATAAACAACTCAATCAAGTATAAGCATGCAACCACGTGTCCAAGCACGTTCAAGATTCCCAATCATATCGTCAATCCATGATGATTACCAAAATAAAAGCCCCCCGGCTAAGCATGCATAATACCCAAATATCTCATTATATATGTTTAAAAAGATAGCCAAAAATTCATCCGAGAATTCCGTTTTATTTACTTGGCTCCAACCAACCATTTTAAAAGTCTAGCATTCCCATTGGAATGAGAACATTGCCCCGGAAGCCGACCATTTAAGTCGTAATTCCAAAATCCCACGAAAAAGCCAAGAAAAACACAAATCACATGCTGGCGATCGATCGCTAGCCCCTTGGCGATCGATCGCTCGATATAGCGATCGATCGCCAGACCTTACTGGCGCGAGGCGATCGATCGCTCCAAAAGTGGCGATCGATCGCCACAAAGCTGAAAAGCCTACTGCCTGCATGCGATCGGTCGCCTGCTACGGGCGATCGATCGCCATTTCCTGCAACTCGAAAATCACCATTTTTAAAAGCTTGAAACCTCCCCAATACATACCCCAACTCCTCCCAACATAAAACCACAACAAAACAACATCCAAGGGCCTCCAAGAAGGGTGTTAGACTTGAATTAAAACAAACCCAAAAGATTTCAAGATTTCATCAAAATCACCCAACCCAAACCAAACTCAAAACTCAACCAAAATCAACAAAACTACTATCAAATCAAAGCTACAAGAGAGGAGGAAGAGATTACCAGCTTTTCTTCAAGAGATCCGGCCCCTAAATCGTGTTACCCAACGATTTTTCTTCAACCAAAGGGAAGGGAAGGGTTTGGGGTGAAGGTGGCGTGAGAGAGGGGGAAGGAGAGGAGAGAAATGGATTCCCAATGACTGAATCCCGAGTCCAACTGGTATATATAGCAAAAATGCCCCAGAATACCAATACTTCCACAAATACATCATGATTCATTAAAAATCATCTGTTTTCAAAAACTCTCTCTCCAACATCAAATCCCCAGACTGGCCCCAACATAAGGCACCCCGGACACCAAGTCCCACTAAAAACCCAACTCATAGGTTTTTCACCAAAATGAGAATACAATCTCATCCTTTGGATCCAACAATCCCAAATGCCCGATTTAACAACCTCGGGAGATGCCAAACCGCAATTAATTCCTAATTGCCACAATTAAAATCCATCAAGGATTAATACAACACCGGGATTAACACCATAAATCCCCGTACATCACAATTATCCCCCACTAATAAAATTTCGTCCTCGAAATTTGCACCGGCATACTCTGCCTAGCACCAGGACTACACAACAAGGTAAAGCCACAACTCCGATTCTGGACCACAATAGAATCGAATCATTAACTGCGAGAACACCAATCTCGCATCAAGCTCTACAATAGAGCAAAAGCCAAAACTAATATAAACCCGAAAGGTAATAACATACCCCGACGTGAATCGTCCCGGAAGTCAGTCCACATGACTGCAAATCAATCAAAAACCCATTGGTTCTAATATAGATATCTCTCAATGATATCCACCACTTGCCCACGATGCTTAACACACATCGTTAAGATGGGAACCACTAGTATACAATCAGTATACTCCCGGAAAAATCCGGTCGCTTTCCCGATCATCTCCTCCAAAGGAGCAGTTACACCTCTTGCAATCCGGATCGGGCAAACCACGGTCACTAAACCAAACAAAACACATCACCACAGAAGTCTAAAATAAGGTGTTCCAAGAAATCTCATCTTGGTCCAAAGCACACTATCGAGACTCCACAAGGTCTCAAGTTCCACAGGGGACATGCAAGACAAACAATTGCATTCCCGAACACGTGTCGATCGTGACACTAAACAAATCCGAATCCTGGCCATCCCTCATTTATCCTGGGATTCAACAATCCTAAAATAGGAAGGCTATCGAATTATCCAACAAGAACTACCATGGTTCCCAAAACACGACAATCCCTCCTCAGGGGAAGTCAAACGGACCTCATGATTATTCCTCAGAATACATCGTGCCATCGAGATTACCAATCTCAAATTGCCACAATCTCCCACCGGAGATTCATCAAACCAAGCACACTAATCCGACGGTCAACAAGGAACGAAATAGAGTTGACATTCGTATACACACACGGGTATACATGTCCAAGCACCAACACAACAGGCACACTCAAAGCAATAGACTCGGGTATCTCCAAGCATACCCAAAGTCCCAAAACCTACTGCCAAGCCTCGATTATTCTCACTCCACGGGGAATAGTGGTCAACAGACCAAAGCCAAATGGTGTGATTTCAACATCAACACCACACAACCAAAGCAATGAATCTCCCAAAAGATTCAACCGGCAGGTATATCAACACTGCCTTTCTCACAAGGATAGTGTCATGAATCCATGACCCTCCAACCTCGAACCACCGTTCGGAAAACTGGATATACATACCAACATATATCCAAAATATGCAATTGGTTCAGAATAGTGCACCGAAGCCACTATCATCAAATCGAAACTCGTATATGCCATGTATACTCAAACAACGATGCCCTGTACCATTGTCATAGTACTCCACACTCGAGCATCACCCCAGAGACGTCTCCTCGAACGTCTCACTGGAAGTACGAAGCCATTACCTAGTCCAACACTAGTAGGGCTTACCCTGGTTGATTCACGATCAACCCTCCACCAAAACTAGCTGCCTCCATGACAGTACAACCCAAATCTCTCCAAGAGATAAAGTCAATATAGTAGTGTCACTCCACTAACTATACCACAAAATTTCAATTGTGACTTCCGTCGCATACCACATGCAAAGATGCTCAACCAGAGCTAACAACGACTTGTCAACGCTCACGTTGGTATTTCCAACAAAATTGAGTCGTCCCAAAACAAGCCTCTTAAAAACATTTGACGTATAAACGTCTCCGTGAGGTATTCTCTGCCTCAATTATCATGCCACAAAGAGACTACAAGAGTCTACTAAAAGTCCTCATCACTGAACTCGAATCACACGAGCAGTATAATGGCTAACACAAGCACACCAAGGACTGCAACACTACCTGGCTAACGGTTCATTGGCCCCATAGGCTCATACCAACTTACCAACGTGACACACGTCCTATTCCGGTATACCATACCGTACAAACCATACGAGTTGTGGGTCATCACCCACATATCTCTAAAACACCAAACATAATGGACATCCCGGTGTCCTTGCTCAACCACGGAGCAATCCTAACTCATTAGGACTTATCCCACACCCTCAGGGTGGGTGTGACCACGCCTACCGCAGATCACAACAACAAGTGAGTAGTTTCCTCAATGACTACTCTTACCACCAATCACTCGGCCTAAGCCAAACCAGCGAGTATACCCAAGGGTATCATTACTCGAACAATATATACTCCAAATATGTGCTGCGGTACAATCCCTGTACGGTGCACCCAATAATTCTTCGAGCAACCTGCTCGGTATAATGGTCTCGTCAACTAGTGACCCAGACACTACCATGTGCCCACCAAAGGCACTCAAACCATACAACTCAACACATAACATAAATGTATTAATCATCAAAACGACGCTACACGTCTACATAGAACATCAACTATGTCATCGTCATCCTGTGACGGCATATGTCAACATATGACATCCAATTAACATCGTCAAACGTATGACGGTACATGTCAATACACGACATCCACAATCTCATCGTCAAACACATGGCATATATAGCAACACGTAGTATCCACAATAATGCTAACAAAAGTAATACGCCATACCTCATCGCTATCAAGATAGCGGAATACCTGTATCCATCGTCCACCAGCGGTACACAAGTATTTCCATCGCTCGTAGGCGACATAATCCAACGCTACGCACATAGCGGTATAACCCATTGCTATAGAATAAGCGGCATGATCTCTCGTCATAGAGTCAGCGGCATAAGACATCGCTATAGATATCCGGCGGTATGAATCATCGCCATAGGTATAGCGGAATGACCCGTCGCTATGTAATATCCGGTGGCACGAATCATCGTCAATAGAATACCCGGCGGCATGAACCATCGCTAATAGAATAGCGGAATGAGACATCGCTATCAATATATCCGACGGCAAGAACCATCGCCAATCAATATAGCGGAATGAACCGTCGCTATCAATACACCTGGCGGCAAGAACCATCGCCAATCAATATAGCGAAATGAACCGTCGCTATCAATACACCTGGCGGCAAGAACCATCGCCAATCAATATAGCGGAATGAACCGTCGCTATCAATACACCTGGCGGCAAGAACCATCGCCAATCAATATAGCGGAATGAACCGTCGCTATCAATACACCTGGCGGCAAGAACCATCGCCAATCAATATAGCGGAATGAACCATCGCTATCAATATACCTGGCGGCATGAACCATCGCCAATCAATATAGCGGAATGAACCATCGCTATCAATATACCTGGCGGCATGAACCATCGCCAATCAATATAGCGGAATGAACCATCGCTATCAATATACCTGGCGGCATGAACCATCGCCAATCAATATAGCCAATCCCTAGTCATTGTCACGGTAGTGTATTTTAATGCCCCTCGCTCAAATAAAACATGCGGTACTCCCTCCCCTCGCTTTTCATATAGGCGGCATAGAATAACCTCGCTTAAATGGACATGCGGCGCTCCCACCCCTCGCTTCACATTTTAGCGGCAAATATTCTTTCCTCGCCTCATATGATAACCACGCTTCAATGTGACATGCGGCGCTCCCACCCCTCGCTTCACATATTAGCGGCACAAAACAAAAAATAGCAGCAAGCATTTAAAATCATCACTCATCCATAACAATGACTCATGGGATATTCACCAAGTATTCATCCATACTTGCATCACAAAGCATAATCCATATTCCAACATACATCATCATGAGTGTATTTTAATGCACCTCGCTCAAATGCGACATGCGGTACTCCCACCCCTCGCTTCAACATTTGGCGGCAAAGCATTAAAATCATCACTACATGTACACATGCAACCATAATGCATAATTCCATGATGTATATAAAATGCAGGTTACCGTTTTGTGTCTTTCAACCATGGCCTTAGCCTTTCGCGTCATAGTGTTCCTACAGGAACAATCACAAACCATGAGCATACGATAATCCATATTCCCCACAATATGATTATAATGAGTAAATGCATAAACTACGAGTACAAAGTACTTCCCGTATCCCAATGCAATTCAACATGCTCCATTTGGTCGTCCCTGTGTCACAACTCACAATCATAATCAACAGGTTATATTATGATTCTATAGATGTCATGACATATAATCGTTTCACTATGATCACATATCACAAATGCACATAAGCAAAATAGTTGTGCCACACAACACTAACTACTATCATGCATAGATATGTGCTACTCATCCCTATTAGCATGTTCCAGGCCTTCAACAGCCCCAAAGAGCTAACCTGGCTCTGATACCACTAATGTAAGGACCCCTGTGCCCTTAACCCGTTATTAGTGTATTAAGCCATATCATTAGTGTATATAATCATACTATCAGGGGAAAACCATATGCAAGTGTAACACCATATGCTATCCAGAAAATTTCTTGCATTTAAACCACATAATATTCAAATTCCCCAACCATGATTATCCATATAGCATGCACCCTCATAATACACTAACACACTCTTAGTTCATTTAGCAATTCTATATCTAATTGCGTGCAAACCATAAATGAACAGAGAAGAGCCGTAGCCCATTTATACATTCCATATACACGTAATATGTACTCACATAAGAGTACCCAATGAATGAGCGTGTATCTAATGTATAAAACACTCTGCTGGATACCGTTACTGGTGCTTCGATCCTGGAAGCACCTCTCAAGCGCAACTCGATCTCAACTCTGGATCTGAGCGCCTGTCCATCCAGCTCTGGTACCTCAATCCTGGAAGTACTTCAATCAACAGCCCGAGCTCAACTCCAAAGCTGCTGCTACACCTGTACCACCTGCCCCAACAGAGACAGCCCCCACACGGGGGTGAGCATACCAATATCCCAATCCAATAACCACAAAAATACAATTCATAATTTACAACAATGTAAATACTATGAAATACAAAATATACTCCCTGGATGGCATCATCCTCATCCGGGGTTTCCTGTACTGTCCCTGTTCTCAAAACACTGAAACCATCAAATTCCCAAATGCCAGTAAATCATTATATTGATTAACAATTCTACGAGCCATATACCAATGTCATAAACAATAACATCAAATCATTAAACAATGATTATAAACAATCCATGTTCCTCACTTATGGTTTCATATCTCCATTTCATTGCTCGCTCTACAATAGCGGCATTCCAATTCCACGCATGCTCGATGGCAGCGGCGTCATAATTGATGTTCGCTCACAGGCGACAACATCCCAATCATTACTCGTTCAAAAGCGGCACCATGCAATTCTCAATGCATATATAGACATTAAAGCAAGTACAATAAACCATGCATTTCAATCTCCGTTTATTGCTAATACCATGTGTCATGCATTTCCACACACATTCATTGCAATACAGTGAACCAAGAACTCAACAATTGCAATTATATTAAAGGGCTATGCTCGTACGTCAATACGTACCTTATAATTCCGAAGCTTGAGTCCAAACTTTCCTTGAGTTCCTTACCTCGAGAGATATGTGCTAAAACACATAAACAACTCACAATCAAGTATAAGCATGCAACCACGTGTCCAAGCACGTTCAAGATTCCCAATCATATCGTCAATCCATGATGATTACCAAAATAAAAGCCCCCCGGCTAAGCATGCATAATACCCAAATATCTCATTATATATGTTTAAAAAGATAGCCAAGAATTCATCCGAGAATTCCGTTTTATTTACGTGGCTCCAACCAACCATTTTAAAAGTCTAGCATTCCCATTGGAATGAGAACATTGCCCCGGAAGCCGACCATTTAAGTCGTAATTCCAAAATCCCACGAAAAAGCCAAAAAAAACACAAATCACAAGCTGGCGATCGATCGCTATACCGGGCGATCGATCGCTAGCCCCTTGGCGATCGATAGCTCGATATAGCGATCGATCGCCAGACCTTACTGGCGCGAGGCAATCGATCGCTCCAAAAGTGGCGATCGATCGCCACAAAGCTGAAAAGCCTACTGCCTGCATGCGATCGGTCGCCTGCTACGGGCGATCGATCGCCATGTCCTGCAACTCGAAAACCACAATTTTTAAAAGCTTGAAACCTCCCCAATACATACCCCAACTCCTCCCAACTTTAAACCACAACAAAACAACATCCAAGGGCCTCCAAGAAGGGTGTTAGACTTGAATTAAAACAAACCCAAAAGATTTCAAGATTTCATCAAAATCACCCAACCCAAACCAAACTCAAAACTCAACCAAAATCAACAAAACTACTATCAAATCAAAGCTACAAGAGAGGAGGAAGAGATTACCAGCTTTTCTTCAAGAGATCCGGCCCCTAAATCGTGTTCCCAACGATTTTTCTTCAACCAAAGGGAAGGGAAGGGTTTGGGGTGAAGGTGGCGTGAGAGAGGGGGAAGGAGAGGAGAGAAATGGATTCCCAATGACTGAATCCCGAGTCCAACTGGTATATATAGCAAAAATGCCCCAGAATACCAATACTTCCACAAATACATCATGATTCATTAAAAATCATCTGTTTTCAAAAACTCTCTCTCCAACATCAAATCCCCAGACTGGCCCCAACATAAGGCACCCCGGACACCAAGTCCCACTAAAAACCCAACTCATAGGTTTTTCACCAAAATGAGAATACAATCTCATCCTTTGGATCCAACGATCCCCAATGCCCGATTTAACAACCTCGGGAGATGCCAAACCGCAATTAATTCCTAATTGCCATAATTAAAATCCATCAAGGATTAATACAACACCGGGATTAACACCATAAATCCCCGGACATCACATAGCTCCCACAACATAGTCACTATCATCGCACATTATCTCAAATGGCTTGTTCCAGTCAGGTGGTTGGATGATGGGTAAGGATGTCAAAGATGTCTTCAATGTATCAAAGGCCGTCTTGCATGCCTCATCAAACTCGAATACCACTTCCTTTTGCAACAATTTACACAATGGTGACGCAATCTTGGCGAAGTCCTTGATTTATCTCCTATAGAAACCTGCATGGCCAAGAAAGGAACTACATCCCACACACAAATAGGGTAGGGTAGAGTTTGAATTATGTCAATTTTTACTTTATCTACCTCCACACCTTTGGAAGAAACGACATGGTCCAACACTGCACCTTATTCTACCATAAAATGACATTTTTCAGAATTGAGCACAAGGTTAATTTCAATACAACGCTTAAGGAAAAATGTAGGGTTAGTTAAACAAGCATTGAAGGAGTCACCATAAACAGCAAAGTCATCCATAAAAACCTCTAATATATTCTCGGTGTACTTGGAAAATATACTAACCATACACAGTTTAAAAGTGGCCGGTGCGTTGTCCAAAGGGCATGCGCCTATAAGCGAAGGTTCCGAAGGGGCATGTAAACGTTGTCTTTTCTTGATCCTCTGGTGCGATAGCAATCTGAAAATAACCTGAATATCCATCAAGAAAGCAATAATAAGAGTGACATGCTAACCTTTCAAGCATTTTATCAATGAAGGGTAAAGGAAAGTGATCCTTGCGGGTCACGACATTCAGCTTCCGATAGTCGATGCAAACTCTCCATCCATTTTTTAATGAGGGTGGTGACCAATTCATTGTCCTTGTTTTTCACCAGTGTGATGCCAGTCTTCTTTGGTACCACTTGGATCGGGCTGACCCATTGACTGCCAGAAATGGGGTATATCACTCCAACGGCAAGGAGTTTGAGGATCTCTTCCTTCACAACTTCCATCATTGGTGGGTTAATTTTTAGATTTCGTTGGCGTGTATGCTTACTTCCATCTTCAAGTAGGATCCTATGCATGCATGTAGAGGGGCTTATTCCTTTAATATCCACAATGGTCCATCCGATGGCGGTTTTGTGCTCCTTGAGCACTTGAATGAGTTCTTTCTCTTGGTCATCTCCCAACTTGCTAGAGATAATTACCGGTAGTGTACCTCCTTCTCTAAGGACTACATACTTTAGGTGGCTTGGTAATTGCTTCAACTCAACGGTGGGTGCCTGCGATACAGAAGGTAGTGGCCTAGTGTTAGAAATGGGCAATGAAACAAATGAAATGTTACCTTGTATCTCAGGTGTGGTATCCAAGGTGATGACGGTTTTCTCTACTTCGTCTCCAATTGACAACTCTTTCTCAAGATGGGTGAGTGATGTTGTTAGGGCTATCTCCAATTCCTCTTTACCTGCAAGCTCAAAAATACCTTGGGACAAGTAATCAATAATATCGATAGAATAAACAATATCATCACCGTCACAAGGATATTTCATGGCGTCATGTATATTAAATTTAACGACTTCACCATCAACTTCCATAGTGAGTGTTCCACTATGAACGTCTATCTTAGTCTTAGAAGTATTCAAAAATGGTCTTCCCAACAATATTGGACTACTATTGTCACCATTTGCCATGTCAAGCACATAAAAATCTGCGGGAAAACCCAAATCATTTACTTGCACCAACACATCCTTTAGAATTCCTTTAGGGTATGCATTAGACGTATCCTCTAATTGGACAATCACCCTATTTTCACTTAAAGGTCCTAGATTTAATGAAGCATAAAGAGAATATGGCATGACATTTATCGATGCTCCTAAATCTAGCATGGCTTTTTCTAGACGTGTGTTACAAATCATGCATGAGATGGTAAACATACCTGGATCCTTGCACTTGGTGGGGATCTTTCTTTAAATAACAGCTGAGATGTTCTCTCCCAACTCAACTTTTTGGCACCCCTTCAACTTCTGCTTCCGCTTTGCAGTGCATATATGATGCCCCGAAATTAATTAATTGCAATTTGGTCATTAATTATGTTTATATGATAATTTATGTTGATAATTGATTTATGTGATGGGTAATGAAGTGTTAACATGAATTATTTGTATTGCTTGTTAATTATGAGGAAGATATGAAGTTAGAGGAAGTTTGTTGCATTTTAGTAAAATGCTTTTAAAATACCATGTTGGGGTATTTTATACATCATGTTAACTTTGGGGTACAATTTTAATATTAACCTTTATAACCCCCTTTTCCCCCTATACCCACTTACTTTACCAATCACACTTTAAATCCCCAACTCACTCTCAAACCCTACCCTTTACCCCATTTTCGAAATTCTTCAAAGGAGGAAGGAGGAAGCTCCACAAAACTTTTGTTTGTGTGATCTTTGTTAAGATTTGGAGTCTTCAAGAGGTATGGAACCCTTCCTAAAGTTTTATGATGTTTGGTTTTGAAAAGGGGTGATTTTGAAGTGATTTATGTGGGTTTGTTTTGGGTATGTGATGTATGTTGTTAGGGTATGATTTATGAAGTGTTTTATGTGGGTTTTAGTGAGTTATGATGATGTTGGTGTTGTAGGAAAGTATTGGTTTGATAGGTATGAGGATGGAGCTTGAAAAATGCTCAAAAATGGTGAAAAATCGTGCACCAGCAGGTGGCGATCGATCGCCATATATGAGGCGATCGATCGCCGATGGCCAGTGGCGGTTTACACAGTAGGCGATCGATCGCCTCAAATGAAGCGATCGATTGCCACGAAGCGAACAATCAGGCGATCGATCGCCTTGTTTTAAGCGATCGATCGCCACTGTTCATAAAGTGGAAAATGTGAATTTTGATGAATTTTTGGTATTTGGCTATCGTTTAGCTTCTTATATTGATTTGTATGGTTATGTAGAACCATCCCAGGTACCCACAACATCAAGGAGACAAAGTTCTCCAACTTCTTCACTTTTGGAATTAAGGTACGTAAGAAACGTACGGGCATCGGACGGTAACACATTCTTATACTATGACTACGCAATAATTGTATAAGTATTTAAGATGTTTATGATGATGATAATGATAAGTAAGTTTATGATGATGTCTATGAAGTGATGATGTTTATATAATGTTACGATGTGATGATATGGTAAGATGCCATACGATAGGGTAAGATGCCCTCGTGGTAAGATGCAACACGATGTTATGATATGGTAAGATGCCATACGATAGGGTAAGATGCCCTCGTGGTAAGATGCCACACGATGTTATGATATGGTAAGATGCCATACGATAGGGTAAGATGCCCTCGTTGTAAGATGCCACACGATGTTATGATATGGTAAGATGCCATACAATAGGGTAAGATGCCCACGTGGTAAGATGCCACACGATGATTATGATATGGTAAGATGCCATACGATAGGGTAAGATGCCCATATGCATGACTATGAAACAGGGACAACTAAGTGTGTTAATACGATTAACCAGGAAGTATATGTTACGATTATTTTCATGCATTTATTAATATGCCATTACCTTATGATGTTAAGTAATGATGTACATGCTCATGATGGGTTGTTCCTGTAGGTACACTTTTGGACTGAAGGGCCTAGGGTCGGGTTGAGGCAGTGAGCTAAAAGGAGCAAGATGAATATAGGATACAAGATTTTGATAGTCTCTACCCTAGGAGTAGTGTAAATCTATAGCTTTAACATTCATTATTGAGAATGTAATTAATTAGCTTTTGATGTTTTATTTTGGCCTGTAATCTTATTAGCTCAAAGCTACAACCGGAACCCTGAGATGTTATGAATGCATGTTTAGTCCATAATACGTGTATAAGTTGATGTTAAGGTAGGAAGACCCTACATTAATGGTATCAGAGCCAGGTTAGATAACCCGGGAATGAGTGAAGGGTAGCCTTAGCAATAAGTTGGCTAGGTGCTTCTTTTAAACATGTTTTGTGCATGTGTTGCATATGAAGTATATGATGTTACACTAACTTGTTTGATTATCTAACGATGTATTATATGAACTGCTTTTGGGTGTTGTTGTTAACCCTTGTCTTGCAGTATGGCAGCAAATGTGGAAGTGGGCGATGCGGTAAGTGTTAATGCAAGTGCTGGGCGTACGAATCCCCTACCACCGCCAGCCTTGGGTGAAGAACCTTCTGAAAAATAGTTATTACCGCGAGAACTAAGTTTGACTCAATTTCTGACATACCGACCCCCGATGTTCGAAGGAACTGAGACTGGGGAGATGGCTGAGGAATGGTTGGAGAGAATAGAACTGATATTTGTGGCAGCTCCTTGTGCTAAGACAGCCTGGATAAGGCTAGCGGAGTTCCAACTGGCATAGAAGGCACTGATGTGGTGGAAGACCACAGTGATAGAGCAAGAGGCTCAGGGTCAGGAGATCAATTGGAAGCTGTTCAGGACTCGGTTTCTGACCCGCTACTTCTCAGCTGCTGCACGACAGGCCAAGGAAGATGAGTTTACTAACCTCAAGCAAGGTAACATGCCTGTGTCAGATTATGCTCTTCAATACTTTTCCTTGCTCAGATATGTACCTCACATTGCTGCAAGCACTCAAGCGAAGATGAGGAACTTCATGAAGGGCTTGAGGCCTGAACTGTATGACAGGGTGATCACTTATGGCCCTGCCTATTTTGATGATGCACTTTCACGGGCTGAACTAGCCGAGCTGGGAGTTGGTGCATACCCTGATGTCGTGCCACCTCCAGCACCCCCTCAGAAATCTACTTCTGACAATTTGAAGCCCAGGGGTGATCAGTTCAAGCCAAGTGGGAACACATCGGTTTCGAGGTTCAGTGGTAAGAGGCCCGATAATCGTTGGAAGGGAGGTCGTAGGAATGATGCCCCATCTGGAAGAGGGCAGTCTCAGGGAGACAGATTCGGGAAGGTCCAGTGCACTCTTTGTGGGCAACCACATTTGGCGAAAGACTGTGTAGGATGTTATGTTTGTGGCGACAAAGGCCACTTTGCTCGACATTGTCCCAACAGGGGAAGGCAACAGAACTCTGCGGGGAGGCATGCGGACAGAGCAGCACAGCACAGACCACCTTTTGCACGGAGGCAGTATGGAGGTCAGCCCATGGGGCCACCTCAGGGGCAGGTTTATGCTTTGACGAGGGAGCAGGCTACAGCGGCTCCAGAAGAGGTTATAGCGGGTATGTGTCTTTTATTTACGCACCCTGCTTTTATATTGATCGACACAGGTGCGTCACACTCTTTTGTGTCGGCAAGTTTTGTGGAAAGGCACCACATATGCACTTCTCCGTCGCCCACGCCTCTTGTAGTCTCGACCCCCGCTGGAAGAAGTTTGATTACTGATCAGATTGTCTATGATGGCCTTATTTATTTTGAGGATAACGAGCTAAGGTCAGATTTGATTGTTCTGGGGATGTCAGACTTTGACTGCATCGTAGGCATTGATATTCTGAACAGGTATCAGGCAGTTGTGAACTGCAGGCAGAGGACTGTCCGATTCAGATATGATATGGGAGTCCAGTGGACATTCTTTGGGGATGGTTCTCGTTCAAAGATCCCGTTGATAACTGCTGTCAAGATGGCATAGTTATTGGAATGAGGCCATACATGATATCTCATCTATGCCGTTGATATTGCTGAAAAGATAGAAGAATTAAAGGTTGAGGATGTGCCCGTAGTGGCGGAGTTTCCTGATGTCTTTCCGGAGGAGATTCCCGGATTCCCACCGACGAGAGAGGTCGAGTTTGGGATTGAATTACTACCGGGGACGTCTGCCATTTCTCGTGCCCCATATAGGATGGCACCAGCGGAGCTAAGGGAGTTAAAGATTCAGTTGCAAGAGCTCCTTGATAAGGGCTATATACGCCCTAGCGTATCCCCCTGGGGTGCACCAGTTTTATCTGTTAAGAAGAAAGATGGTTCGATGCGTCTGTGCATCGATTACAGACAACTGAACAAAGCCACAGTGAAGAATAAGTATCCACTTCCGAGGATCGATGATTTGTTTGACCAGTTGCAGGGTACGAGGCTCTACAGTAAGATCGATCTGAGGTCGGGGTATCATCAGATTCGAGTAAGAGAAGATGATGGTCAAAAGACAGCCTTCAGGACTAGATATGGGTACTATGAATTCCTAGTCATGCCTTTTGGCGAATGCCCCAGCTGTTTTTATGAGCCTGATGAACAGGGTGTTCCAACCGTATTTGGATCAGTTCGTCATTGTTTTCATTGACGATATACTCATTTACTCCTGGACCGAAGAGGAACACGTGAAGCACTTGAGGACGGTACTCCAGATCCTTAGGGATCATCAGTTATATGCAAAGCTTAGCAAGTGCGAGTTCTGGTTGAGAAGTGTAGTGTTCTTGGGTCATGTTATATCTAGCAGCGGGATATCTGTGGATCCCAGGAAGATTGAAGCTGTGATGGAGTGGGCTTCACCCACTTCTGTGCCCGAGATACGGAGCTTCCTTGGCTTAGCAGGTTATTACCGACGTTTCGTCGAGGGATTCTCTAAGATCGCTAAGCCGTTGACACATCTGACTCAGAAGGGAGTCCCATTCCATTGGTCTGAAGCTTGTGAGGAGAGCTTCCAAGAACTGAAGCGTCATTTGACTACGGCACCTGTATTGGTGATTCCTTCTGAGAATAAGAGGTTTGCTTTGTACACGGATGCATCATTGCAGGGTTTGGGCTGTGTGTTGATGCAAGATAAGCACGTGGTGGCTTATGCTTCGAGGCAGTTGAAGCCTCCTGAGACAAGATACCCAGTCCACGATCTGGAACTGGCGGCCATTATATTTGCCTTGAAGATTTGGAGGCACTACCTATATGGTACTTCATTTACCATTTTTACGGACCATAAGAGCCTGAAGTTTCTATTCACTCAGGCTGAACTGAATATGCGTCAAAGAAGATGGATGGATTTGCTCAAGGATTATGACTGTGAGATTGAGTACCATCCTGGTAAGACAAATATGATAGCAGACGCCTTAAGTCGGAAGGTGAAGAGTACTGCTGAGGAAGCTATGTGTTTATCCACCATGATGACTTCTTATTGCCATCTGGGCTATGATTTCGATGTGGACACATCGCCGGTGCGAGTGTCGACCTTGTTGGCTGAGCCAGACATATTTGAGGCTATCAGGAAAGCCCAGAAGTCGGATGATGAGGTTCAGAGATGGTCATCGATAGTACTTCAAGGATAGCCATCAAAGTTCAGAGTGGCAGAAGATGATTCCTTGAGACTGGGCAACCGATGGGTAGTCCCAGATGCACCAGAGTTGCGTAGAGGAATATTGGAGCGAGCTCACAGTAGTCGGTTCAGTATCCACCCAGGAGGAAGGAAGATGTACAAGGACCTATGCGGTCAATTCTTGTGGAGACGCATGAAGCGTGATGTGATCACTTTTGTTAAAAGATGTTTGATCTGTCAGCAGGTAAAGGCAGAGAGACAGAGGCCTGGTGGCGAGCTGAATAGCTTAGAGGTACCCGAATGGAAGTGGGAGCATATCTCTATGGGCTTTGTGACCCACTTGCCAAGGACGGCCTCAGGATTTGATGCGATCTGGGTGATCGTGGATAGGCTGATGAAGGTAGCTCATTTCATCCCCTACTGTATGACTTTCACATATCTAAAGATGGCCCAATTATATGTATGGGATGTGGTGAGGTTACATGGGGTTCCAGTCTCGATTGTGTCTGATAGAGACCCAAGGTTTACTTCGCATTTCTGTGAGGGTCTCCAGACAGCTTTGGGCACAGAGGTGAGACTGAGTACAGCGTATTACCCTCAGACTGACGGCCAAATAGAGTGTACCATTCAGACACTCGAGGACATGTTGAGGGCATGTGTACTGGAGTTTGATACTCCGTGGCAAGATTCATTACCACTGGTAGAGTTCTCCTATAATAACAGCTATCAGGCGAGCATTCAAATGGCTCCTTTTGAAGCTCTTTACGGACGACGCTGTAGGTCACCGCTGTATAGGGAGGACTTGACTAGTAAAGCGGTCGGAGGACCGGATATGATCAGGGATATGGAAGACAAGATTAAGTTGATACGCCAAAAGATGAAAGCGGTCCAAGGATAGGCAAGCAGCCTATGCCAATAAGCGACGGCGACCGCTAGAATTCCAAGTAGGAGACAAGGTCTTCTTGAAAATCTCACCCTTCAGGGGTGTAGTTCGTTTTGGTATGCGAGGAAATTTATCTCCGAGGTATGTTGGGCCGTATGAGGTGTTGCAGCGTATCGGTACATTGGCCTACCGTTTGGCTCTACCACCGTCTTTCTCTGGTATTCATGATGTTTTCCACGTCTCTATGTTACGGAAGTATGAGCCAGACCCGTCTCATGTATTACAGCCTACTGAAGTGCAGTTGGACTCAGATGTTTCCTACGTAGAACGATCGATTAGAATTCTGGATCGAGGGGATCGCAGATTACGAAGCAAGGTTATACCAATGGTCAAAGTTCAGTGGGATCGTCGGGGTGTCGAGGAGGCTACGTGGGAGACGGAACGGCATATGATGCAGCATTACCCGGAACTATTTTCTGGTATGATTTATGTTTAGTTCATTTGGGGTAAGTGCATGCGATTTTGAGGACGAAATCTTATAATTAGGGGAGTATTGTGATGCCCCGAAATTAATTAATTGCAATTTGGTCATTAATTATGTTTATATGATGATAATTGATTTATGTGATGGGTAATGAAGTGTTAACATGAATTATTTGTATTGCTTGTTAATTATGAGGAAGATATGAAGTTAGAGGAAGTTTGTTGCATTTTAGTAAAATGCTTTTAAAATACCATGTTGGGGTATTTTATACATCATGTTAACTTTGGGGTACAATTTTAATATTAACCTTTATAACCCCCTTTTCCCCCTATACCCACTTACTTTATCAATCACACTTTAAATCCCCAACTCACTCTCAAACCCTACCCTTTACCCCATTTTCGAAATTCTTCAAAGGAGGAAAGAGGAAGCTCCACAAAACTTTTGTTTGTGTGATCTTTGTTAAGATTTGGAGTCTTCAGGAGGTATGGAACCCTTCCTAAAGTTTTATGATGTTTGGTTTTGAAATGGGGTGATTTTGAAGTGATTTACGTGGGTTTGTTTTGGGTATGTGATGTATGTTGTTGGGGTATGATTTATGAAGTGTTTTATGTGGGTTTTAGTGAGTTATGATGATGTTGGTGTTGTAGGAAAATATTGGTTTGATAGGTATGAGGATGGAGCTTGAAAAATGCTCCAAAATGGTGAAAAATCGCGCACCAGCAGGTGGCGATCGATCGCCATATATGAGAAGATCGATCGCCGATGGCCAGTGGCGGTTTACACAGCAGGCGATCGATCGCCTCAAATGAAGCGATCGATCGCCGCGAAGCGAACAATCAGGCGATCGATTGCCTTGTTTTAAGCGATCGATCGCCACTGTTCATAAAGTGGAAAATGATGAATTTTGATGAATTTTTGGTATTTGGCTATTGTTTAGCTTCTAATATTGATTTGTATGGTTATGTAGAACCATCCCAGGTACCCACAACATCAAGGAGATAAAGTTCTCCAACTTCTCCACTTTGGAATTAAGGTACGTAAGAAACGTACGGGCATCGGACGGTAACACATTCTTATACTATGACTACGCAATAATTGTATAAGTATTTAAGATGTTTATGATGATGATAATGATAAGTAAGTTTATGATGATGTCTATGAAGTGATGATGTTTATATAATGTTACGATGTTATGATATGGTAAGATGTCATACGATAGGGTAAGATGCCCTCGTGGTAAGATGCCACACGATGTTATGATATGGTAAGATGCCATACGATAGGGTAAGATGCCCTCGTGGTAAGATGCCACACGATGTTATGATATGGTAAGATGACATACGATAGGGTAAGATGCCCTCTTGGTAAGATGCCACACGATGTTATGATATGGTAAGATGCCATACGATAGGGTAAGATGCCCTCGTGGTAAGATGCCACACGATGTTATGATATGGTAAGATGCCATACGATAGGGTAAGATGCCCACGTGGTATGATGCCACACGATGATTATGATATGGTAAGATGTCATACGATAGGGTAAGATGCACATATGCATGACTATGAAACAGGGACAACTAAGTGTGTTAATACGATTAACCAGGAAGTATATGTTACGATTATTTTCATTTTTTTTTATATGCCATTACCTTATGATGTTAAGTAATGATGTACATGCTCATGATGGGTTGTTCCTGTAGGTACACTTTTGGACTGAATGGCCTAGGGTCGGGTTGAGGCAGTGAGCTAAAAGGAGCAAGATGAATATAGGATACAGGATTTTGATAGTCTTTACTCTAGAAGTAGTGTAAATCTATAGCTTTAACATCATTATTGAGAATGTAATTAATTAGCTTTTGAAATTTTATTTTGGCCTGTAATCTTATTAGCTCAAAGCTACAACCGGAACCCTAAGATGTTATGAATGCATGTTTACTCCATAATACGTGTATAAGATGATGTTAAGGTAGGAAGACCCTACAACATAACTCCTTCAAGAACTTTGCGTAGCGGGGTACTTGCTTGATAGCATCCAACAGTGGGATATTCACTTCGCATCTTCGGAAGGTGTTGTAGAGATCCTTGATGTTCTCATCTTTCCTACTATCCTTCAAAGCAAGACGAAAAGGGGTTCATTTTTATATTCAAAAGGTGGAGGAGACTTATCTTGAGGTTCCTCCTCTTGTGTAGATTCAATTCCCATGTGCTCATGTTCTTGTTCCTCCTCTTGTGTAGTATGCGGGATTTCCAACTTCTCCAGTTTTCCAATTCCTTACTATTCCTTAGCTTAATGCGCTTGCATTCTCTCGTGATTCATCACTGTCTGGGAGGGTAATTTATGGGATTCTTGAGCTTCCAAACGGTTAAGGTTGGTTGCAATTTGTCCCACTTGAGTGTTTAAAATTTGAATGCTTGCCCAAGTTTTCTGTTGAAATTTAGTAACATTGTGAGCAAGATCTTGAATAATATTCTCAAGTCTATCAGTAGTAGTAGGGAATTGAGAATTTTGTTGTGGTATCTGGAATGGTGGTCGATAGGGTGGCGGATTAGACTGCATTTGTGGTACCGCTTGGTTCCCATATCTCAAGTTTGGATGATCTCTCCATCCTGGTTGTAAGTGCTAGAGAAAGGGTCATATCATCGTTGTGGTTGTCCCGGAAAGCCACCCGCGGCATTTCTTGCTCACTGGATGGTTCTTGAAGTGAGGGACATGCGTCGGTTGTATGGCTCATCTCTAAGCAAATCCCACATGGCTTAACATTTTGCCCATTCCCACCTGACATATGTCGAACAAGAGAGGTTAAACTAATTAGTTGTTGTTCAAGGTTAGATACTTTACCTCGGTTTGTTTCCTTTGGGAGGGTTCGGCTCTAAAGTTGCCAAATTGCTGTGAATTAGCCGCCATGTTGCTATCACATTCCTCACGTCTTCCGGTGTTTTATCTACAAGATCTACTAAATTCCTGTCACTAGACAATAAGCCTTCATAATAGTATTGAACGAGGAGATGCTCACTTAGCTGATGTTGTGGGCAGCTTGCACACAACTTTTTGAAGCGTTCCCAATACTCGTGAATAGCCATCCTAATGTTGTAGATCTCTTTCCTTATGTTTGCGGCTCTTGATGCTGGAAAGTGCTTTTCAAGGAAAATCCTCTTCAACACTTTCCATGTAGTGATTGAGCCGGATGGTAGATAGAACAGCCAATCCTTCGCAGCATCCTTTAATGAGAAAGGAAAGGCTCTCAGCTTGATTTGCTCCTTAGTGATCCCAGTTTGTTTCATGATGGTGCAAACCACATTAAATTCCATTAAGTGTTTGTGAGGATCTTCACCTACAAGACCGTGAAACGAGGGTAAGAGATGTATTAAACCAGATTTTAGTTCAAAATTGATATTAGTAGCAAGAGTAAGAAAAGTAATGCAGAGGGCTGCTGATCCAAGGTAGGATTTGCCAGTTGTCTCAGACTCTGGTTTTCCGCCATATTAATCTTTTCTTCTTCTTCTTCTTGTCTCCTACGAGTTTCTCTCCTACGTCTATGTAGGGTCATATTGATATTTGTCCTTACCCTGCGTGTATGAACAAACAATAGTAATATAGAAAGACAAATAGCAATATCTAGTAGTCAAAAATCAGCACAAAATTAACAATGCCTTCCCGGCAACGGCGCCAAAATTTTGTCACGCTTATCGTGTATGCCCAAATTAACCCTTCTTAGTTAACAACAAATTAATGTAGCAGTGTAAGTAGGGATCGATCCCACAGGGAAGGACGAATTCTTTGTAATGACAAGTGTCAAAATAGGGGGGATTTAAGAGTAGTAATATCTAAAATTATGTAGGTTGCAAGATTGAAATAAAATAGTAATAAATCAATTAAAGAGAGATCTCGGTTTTGGTCGACGCTACATTGGAATTCGATTATTCATTCATCGATTTTCTAACATATGTAATTTTTATGCATGAATATTCACCATTGAAGATTTAACTCATATCCCACCTTAAGTTTAGTTAAATCGAAAACATCATCCAAATTTAACCCTTATCGCTTAATCAACCCTAACAACAGCAGTTAAGATTTAAACTAATGATAGCATATGAACAAGTAGGATTGGTGAAGCTAAACAACATAAACAACAACAATTATGTTTAATCTAGTCAAAAGTTTTCTCTAGGAATTTAATAACCTCAAACAGCATAGAATATCAATACTAGTTGCTTCTCAAATTCAATTAATCAAAAAATTACGGATTTGATATCAAACTTTAGATTGTATGAAAATTATTAGGTAGCTAATCTAACAACCAACAATACAATCATGGCAAGAACACAAGAAAAACTTATGATATTCAATAAAAATCACCAATTCAAAACAACAATCTCTTGAATAAGTTAAACTCTAATTGTTTTGTTTTCATCAACCGAGAGGATGAGTTTACCTACTCATAATCAATGCAAAAATAACAAAATAATGTATGAATAACATAAACAAAAACTAAGACAAACTAGAAGAATCACCACGCGTCGAGGTTGCAATCTCGCCTTTGTGTCGAGCCTTCAACCCGTCTTCAAAAATTCAAAGTAAATTATTGTTCTAGGTCTAAATTATGAATAATCTGAATTATAATGAAGGATATATGATTTAAGGTCTCCAAATTCGAGTAAATAGGGTGGGAATCGGATATAGTAGGTAAAAATTTATCCAAGATGGTAAAAATCAAGTTTCCTAATTTTTGAGGATTCTGGTCTCTCGATCGATCGATCTCTTCTCTCGATCGATCGAGATTTTTCTGCCTTTCTCGATCGATCGAGCTCCTATAGTCGATCGATCGAGCACTCACATATTTTGTTGCTTAAATTTGCTTCCTTGCTTGATCGATCGAGCTCTTCTGGGCGATTGATCGAGCACCTCATATAATTTTTATGCATTTTTCTTGGTCTAGTTTGATCCCTTGTCAACTCCAATGCATTTCTTGATCCTGACAATTAAGCGCAATAGATGTGTCTATTTCTTGTCACATCAGTATCATCAATAATATCAAGCTCGAGTAGAGGTTGGTGACACACACACATTGCGCTAGGAGAATCATCATGTGGTTGGTCCGACGACAACGTGCGTGACTACAGTTGCTACCTAAACTGCCTGTCATCGCCGTGCCCAGCATCCTCATGACATTACAGATCTCATCAATATCAAATGGAATCAAAGGAACGGTATGATCAGTATGATATATCCAATGTTCATGCATCAATGTATCATGTCATCTCATATGATGCAACTCAATATATCATGCATCAATGTCTCATGTAATCTCGTATGATGCAACTCAATATATCATCTCATATCAATACAGTTCATATCATGCAGTTCAATGTATCATATCATCACATATACTGCAATTCAACATGTCATATAATCACATAGGAATCAAATAATGACAAGTAAATCATACCCCGGCTGCATCATGTCTTTATCAGACATCCTGATGAACCGGTTTTCTACGTACCTCCACCGAGTCAAACAAATATCGAGAATTTCCGTACTCCTCAAATTGACCTCGGGTTATGGTCACCTGACCAAATATCATTCAAATAGACCAAGACTATCAACAATTTATTCTAAAGATTATGTTCCTAGCCTACTCTAAATTTCAGCAACATGCATCCAATGATAAACCCATAATTCTTTCAAAACTTAATCAAATGACATGGATCCAATTTAGATTTAAAGCTAACCCAAAATATGATATTTCATATGTTTGACACTTCCCAAAATTCGTTCATTTACCTAAGGTAAATTGGGTCAACATTATTTATGCAAACAAGGGAATTTCTAAATTCCAGATTGACCACTTTTCGTAGAAACTTCATAAATAAGTCATACGACATCCAAATGACCTGATTCCAGTGGGAGAATTTAGATAACTCAAAATACTACAATACATCTTTTATGAGCTTTAAGCTAATTAGTTCATCTTGAGGTACATTCTTTGCAAAACCTAACAGCCAAAAAACTCATCCTAACAGTCTACAAACTCATATGTACCATGTTTTCAGATTGCATAATTGTTGGTACAATTAGCTTAACTTTTGCATATGAAGTCCAAATTGAGTGAGGCCAATTCAAAATGCAAGCTAACATAGAATACTACAACTCTTATTAGAACATAAAACTTCAAATTCGTAGACATTTATTCCCAGAAATTCAAAGAACACACTGCATGTGACATGCATACTCGATTTGAGCACAGTATAGTAAAATCATTATAACTTGTTTCATTTTAAT
Source organism: Haberlea rhodopensis (assembly GCA_907163345.1). Lineage (NCBI taxonomy): Eukaryota > Viridiplantae > Streptophyta > Magnoliopsida > Lamiales > Gesneriaceae > Haberlea > Haberlea rhodopensis. The sequence goes on along the minus strand of CAJQUN010000127.1, from coordinate 1,389,681 downwards.
TCCACATTAGCTGATTTTGGTGGCAAATTACAGCTAACACAAAATACTAGACCACAAGTATACTGAAATCTGCAGAACATTCTGACTGCAAGTTTTCTCTACATTTCTCATGTCAAGGCATCAAAAGTCCACACTTAATCCTACATGCAAGTTGATAAAACTCAAAAATGATGCTATACCTTCAATTATCTTCAAGATTTGAACACCAAACCATCACCATAGCTCCTTCCTAGCTTGAACTCCTCCAAACTTGCTTCAAACTTGAAAATTCATGCACCATACTATCACCCTTGCCTTGTAGTTTCTAAATCCTCAACTGCATGTGGGTTTCCATCAATTTTGAGGATTAAAATTGAAGGGAGAAGGGAGAGGAATTTTTGAAAATAAGGTGGAGAAAATGAAGAAAAGTTGGATGAAGATGAAGAGTGAGAAATGGTTTTAATAATAGGTTAGTGTGTGATGGGTTCTAGGTCCAAGATGAGTGGTTTTTGTCATGTATTAACCAAGTGTCATGCACTCTAGGTGGTCTTGCAAGATTGATGGTCCAAAATCATGTATTAAACATGAGTTAATTTAATTAGTGGCATGTGTTCTCCAAGTGCCATGTGATAATGCACATGCTCATGCACTAAAAATATGTTCCACTAGTTGCTTGACTTATCGTAGTCCGGGACACCTTAATTCAAATCTATACTTTTAATTATCCGGATCATCGTTAATCCGGATTAATTAGCATAGGGGCCTTACATTTGCTTAGGGCGATTGATCGCGTTTCCTCGCGATCGGTCGCGAGCTTCATCTTTATTTTTTTCAACTTTCTGCCCTCGGTGATCGATCACGGGGCTCCTGGAGATCGATCGCCGAAACTCAAATTTTGTTTTTCACTTTATGTCGCACGGTGATTGATCGGTGATAGGTTAGGTGATCGATCGATGTACTCAACATCTTGAATCTCAAGATTTTTCTCTATCTTTCAATTTGTTAGCTCGATTTGGTCATTTTCATCGCTAATAACTCAAATCCTCCACTTTTAGGCACTTCCACCTAGATTCATGAAATCAACAAATGTATACCCAAAAGTGTAAAATCGTCCAGGAATCAACACGATAATCAATACAAAATCATAGCAAAATAAGTGTAAAAACGACACTTATTATAAACACATAACCATTTGTGGATTTCGAATCTTTCGTATTATCCAATTTGCATCATTGTATCCTTCTAATACAATAGGATACCCCAAGTTTCAAATTCTAAGCATTGCAAACTTACAAATCCAAATTCAAGGTTTAACTTCTTGTAAACTTGGATTTAAGCGTTAATTTTTACAAAATTCTAAACTATTAGAAATTCTCAATTTAAAATCACCATTCAAATTTTAAGCTCAATGATTATTAGAAAATACAAGTTCAAGAGTTTAATTCTTGCAAACTTGAATTTTACGCGCAATGTTTACAAAATTTGAAACTAGAATCTTGGAAACTTTAATTCCAATTATTATATTTGCTACACCAATATTCATCATGTCAAAATGTATCGTCAACATTTCTTTGTCATTTTGAAGATCTCTATATTGTTTCTCATAATGAGCATATCAATATACAAAAATACCATTACATAAGCTTCAGTGTCACATATGTCACACTCGTTATCTTTTTGACAACATAGTTTGTAAAAATGTGCCATGCCATTATTTCAACGCTTGTTATGACTTATTTTAGTCAGATACCCCCACACTTTAAGTATATGTAGGATGACTTTCAATTTTCCACAAAGCATAAGGATTTTTATTCTTGCTTAAGTGTGGCACTTATAATGTTGTTGACCAATAAGATTGCTTCCCACCACAATTTTAAAGCAATCTCAAAATTATCAATATTTTATTGGTTTCAAACTTTCAAGTTCTAAAATCTTTAAGCGTTATAACTTAGAAAAAAAAATCAAGATTTTAAGTTTTGGAAAATTTTGATTTAAGCTCACTTGCTTAAAAATTTCGTAACTTGAGCAAATTCTCGTATTTGATTCACAATTTTCTTTTTAAGCATAAAATACTTAGAAACGTTATTTCAAGATTTAATGTCTTGCAAATGCGAGTTTTAAGCGTAAAATGCTTAGAAAATTCCAATAGAAATCAAAGAGAGAGAACAATAGCTTTCATAACAATTGTGGCATTTGATTCACCATTTGTATTTTAAGCGTATAATTCTTAGAAAACTTGAATCAAGATTTAATTCTTGCAATTCTTGTCTTAAACGTAAGATGCTTAGAAAACTCAAATAGAATCAAACAATTTTTGGTGTGTTGCACCAAATTTTTTATCACTATTCTTCATCGCAAAACTCATTTGCTAATTGGTCTACAACCACATTCTTGTTGTGTTTAGACATTTTTATGGTCTCGTCTTTGCTTCGTATAAAATAGTCATAACAATATATTGTGCAACTATCGATAAAGTAATGAATTACTTTTCACCACCTCTAGTTTGCACAAACTTTTGTTTGAGAAACATCAATGTGAATTACTACAAAATGAAACGCCACCTTGGTCATTTTCACTTCGACACATAGTCCACATTTACGCGTTGGATCAATCTCATATTTAGGCAATAATTCAAATTCATCAGTCATCATAGATGTAAGGACCCATGTTCCCTTAACCCATTATTAGTGTATTAACTCTTGCAATTAGTGCATATAATTATGTTATCAGGGGAAAAGGTTTCATGCAACCATGACATAAAATACTATGTATAAAATTTCTTGTATCCTTTCATTAATATTCAGCTTTTCCCAACCAAGTCCATTTAACATATCATGCATCCTTGCATACACTAATACGTTCTCAATTCATTTTGCAATTCCTAATTAATTGCATGCAACATATAAAGGAAAAGAGAAAGGCCATTGCCTTTTTATACAAACCATATACACATAATAGTGCTCACATGCGAGCATTCGAATAAATATATGTGTATCTAATGTATAAATATCATACTCAATACCAGCTCTGGTACCCCGAACCTGGAAGTACCTCCAATCAACAGCTCGAGCTCAACTCCAAAGCCATCGATGTACCTATTCACCTACCTCAACAGAGACAGCCCCCACACGGGGTGAGCATACCAATACCACCAATCCAATAAGCACAATATTACAATTCATAATTTACACAATGTGAAGGCTATGAATATTAAAAGACACTCCCTGGATGGCATCATCCTCATCCGGGATCCCCTATGTTGTTCCTGTTCTCAAAATAATCGAAACCATCAAATTCCCAAAAGCCAGTTAATCATTACATTGATTAACAAATCCGTTCATCATATACTGATACTATAATCAATAAAATCAAATCATTAAACAATGATTACAGATATTCCATATATCTCACTAATAGTTCCATAGTTCTATTTCATCGCTCGCTCCACAATAGTGGCATTTTAATCTCACGCACTCTCAACGGCGGCGGCGTCATAACCGATGTTCGCTCAATAGCGATAGCATTCCAATCATTGCTCGCTCAAAAGCGGCACAATATAATTCCCAATGCATATCCATTTATTGCAAACATAATATACCATGCATTCAACAATTGCAATAATATAAAGGGTTATGCTCGTACGTTATACGTACCTTATGATTCCGTAGTCTGAACCAAACCTTGACTGAGTCCCGCGACCCGATGAATTATGTGCTTGCACATAAATAACTCAAAATTAAACACAAGCATGCAACCACGTGCCCAACCACGCTCACAACCTCCAAACCTATCGTCAATCAATGACGATTAACCATTTTAAAGACTCCGGGCTAAGCATGCGTAATACCCAAAATATTCCATTTTATATGTTCAAAGGTTAGCCAATTACAAAATCTAGTAATTCCATATTTTCATTAAAATTTGGCTCCAACCACTCCATTTTAAAGGTATAGCATTCCCATTGGAATGTAGACATTGCCCCGATAATCGGTTATTTAAACCCCAAATCCAAAAACCCATGTTTTAACAAAGTTTTGAAAAAAAACTCCTACCAGCAAGCCGCGATAGATCGCCATTCACGCGCGATCGATCGCGCAACCTTACTGTCGGGCAGAACCCCTTCGCGATAGATCGTCAAGTCTTCGCGATCGATCGCCAGACTTCTCGCGATCGATCGCTGAGACTTAGCGATCAATCGCTGCACTGTGCATCTTCCTAATAAAATCAGCTTCTCGTTGCGATCGATCAGCGCCAAGCTGCGATCGATCGCGACCTGCATTTTTTCCGAAAAACTCGAGCTTAAATGGTGTTTTTCACACCCAAACTCAAAACCAACACCCCTAACTCCTTCAACACCTCCAATACTCCATTTAAAACAAATAAAAACACCAAAAAAAACCCAACTTTGAATTTTACCAAAAATTCCCAAATTCCATACTCAACTCAAATCCTAACCAAAATCAACAATTCTACAATCAAATCGAAGATAAAGGCGAGGTGAAGGAGATTACCAACTTTTCTTTGAGAATCCAGCTCCCGGGCCAAGCTTCCAGCCATTTTTTTACCAAAGGGAGAAAAGAGGGAGGGAAATGGGGTTTTGGGCGTGGTGAGAGAGAGAGGAGATCCGTGTCATGACGGAACACCGAGTCCATTTGTTATATATAGCACCAAAGCTTCAAAATATCAATTCATCTACAAATACATCATGACTCATTAAAAATCATCTGTTTACAATAATTATCTCTCAAGCCTCAATTTCCATTACTCTCCCAGCACAAAATACTCCGGACCCAAGATCCCACCAAAAACAAAATTCCAAAGTTATCACCCCGATGAGAATATAATCTCAACCCTTGGATCCAACGACTCCAAATACCGGATTTACATTCCTCGGGAGTTCCAATCCGTAATTAATTCATAATTGCCACAATTAAATCCATTAAGGATAATTATGTAGGGTCTTCCTACCGTAACATCATCCTATACACATAACAAGGACTAATCATGCATTCATATCATCTTAAGGTTCCGGTTGTAGCTTTGAGCTAAAAGAGTTACAGGCCAAAAATAAAATTTCAAAACTTAATTAATTACATTCTCAAATGAATGTTAAGGCGATAGAATTATGCTACTTCTAGAGTAGAAACTATCCAAAAAGATCCTGCATCCTATCTTCTTTCATGCTCCTCATAGCTCACTGCCTCAACCCGGCTCTTAGTCCTTTAATCCAAAAGTGTACCTACAGGGACAACGCATCATGAGCATACAAATATTTACTTAACATCATATTAAAAGGCATAATAGTAAATGTGTAACATCTTAGTTAAGTAAAATTCATTGGTCTTTCTTTAACTTCTTTGGTTGTCCCTGATTCTTATTTACGTATAAGGGCATCTTACCCCATTGTATGGCATCTTACCATAACATAAACATCGTGTGGCATCTTACCACATGGGCATCTTACCCAATAGTATGGCTTCCTACCATATCATAAACATCGTGTGGCATCTTACCACATGGGCATCTTACCCAATAGTATGGTTTCTTACCGTATCATAAACATCGTGTGGCATCTTACCACAGGGGCATCTTACCCACTCACATACATTGGATGGCATCTTACCACCTGGGCATCTTACCCAGTCATATACATTGTATAACCTTATCATAAACTTACTTATCATAAACATCATCATCATAAACATCATCATTATAAACATCATCATCATAACATCATCATCATAACTTACTTATCAAAATCATCATTATAAACATCATCATCAGAAACATTATCATCATAACGTCATCATCGTAACTTACTTATCAAAATCATCATCGTAAACATCATCATCATAAACATCATCATCATAAACGTCATCATTATAAACATCATACGTAGGAGTATGGTTTACCACCGATGCCCGTACGTTTCTTACGTACCTTAATTCCCAAAAGTGGAGAATTTGGAGAGCTTTGTCTCCTGGATGTTATGGGCACCTGTGATGGTTCTACACAACCATGCAAATCAATATTAGAAGCTAAATAATAGCCTAACACCAAAAATTCCATCAATTAAGCCAATAAAATAATCTTCAGCAAAATCGCTTTACCGATCGATCGGTCACCCTTACCGATCGATCGGTAACTGTTCATAATTAAAATTTAAGCTACGGCATTTCACCGATCGATCGGTCCAAGATACCGATCGATCGGTCCAAGATACCGATCGATCGTTAGCCATCCACCGATCGATCGGTCACTTTCACCGATCGATCGGTCACTTTCACCGATCGATCGGTAAATAAAGAAACTTCAGCCCTCGCTTCGCACATGCACCGATCGATCGTTGCCCTGCTACCGATCGATCGGTCGCTGCGACTTTTTCGGGTGAACTCCATTTTTTTGGCATAAAACTCCCAAATAACCCAATACATCTTAAACCAAAGACATCCCAACTATTTATCTCCACAAAAACCTCATAAAACCATACCCCAACCACATACAACACATACATCAAAACAACCCACATAAATCACTTCAAAAATCACCCCATTTCAAATCCAAACATCATCAAAACTTTAGGAAGAGTTCCATACCTCTTGAAGACTCCAAATCTTGATAAAAATCACACAAACTCAAGTTTTGTGGAGCTTCCTCCTTCCTCCCTTGAACAATTTCAAAAATGTGGAGTGGTTTAGGGTTGAGGATGAGTTGGGGGGTTTTAAAAGAGTAAAGGTGAAGTGGGGTTAAAGTGATGGGTGAAGGGTTAAAAAGGGGTTGTGGATTAATTAAATCATACCCCAAACTTAACATGATTCATAAAATACTTCTTCATGGCATTTTACAAGCATTTAGTAAAATGCAATATACTTCCTCTAAATTCACATCTTCCTCATATTTAATAATCAACACAATTGAATCATGTTAGCATCTTATTACCCAACACAAAATCAATGACCACATAATTCATCATATTACATAATTAATGCATTAATTGCAATTAATCATTTCGGGGCGTCACAATACTCCCCTACTTATATGATTTCATCCTCGAAATCTCATGCACTTACCCATAAAGAAACTAAATATAAATCATACCAGAAAATAGTTCCGGGTAATGCTGCACCATATGCCGTTCCGTCTCCCACGTAGCCTCCTCGACACCCCGACGATCCCACTGAACTTTGACCATCGGTATAACTTTACTTCGTAATCTGCGATCCTCACGATCCAGAATTCTGACCGGTCGTTCAACGTAGGATACATCTGAATCCAACTGCACTTCTGTAGGCTGTAAAACATGAGACGGGTCTGGCTCATACTTCCGTAGCATAGAAACGTGGAAAACATCATGAATCCCAGATAAGGACGGCGGTAGAGCCAAACGGTAAGCCAATGTACCAATACGCTGCAGCACCTCATACGGTCCGACATATCTCGGAGATAACTTTCCCCGCATACCAAAACGGACCACACCCCTGAAGGGTGAGATTTTCAAGAAAACCTTGTCTCCTACTTGGAATTCTAGCGGTTGTCGCCGCTTATTGGCATAGGCTGCTTGCCTATCTTGGGCCGCTTTCATCTTTAAACGTATCATCTTAATCTTTTCTTCCATTTCCTTAATTATATCCGGTCCTCCGACCGCTTTACTCGTCAAGTCCTCCCAATACAGCGGTGACCTACAGCGTCGACCATAAAGAGCTTCAAAAGGGGCCATTTGAATGCTCGCCTGGTAGCTGTTATTATAGGAGAACTCTACCAGTGGTATAGAATCTTGCCACGGAGTATCAAACTTCAAAACACATGCCCTCAACATGTCTTCGAGCGTCTGTATAGTACGCTCTGTCTGACCATCTGTCTGAGGGTGATAAGTTGTACTCAGTCTCACTTCAGTGCCCAAAGATGTCTGGAGACCCTCCCAAAAGTGTGAAGTAAACCTTGGGCCTCTGTCAGACACAATAGAGACTGGAATCCCATGCAACCTCACTACATCCCGTACATATAGTTGGGCCATCTTCAAGTATGTGAAAGTCATATTGTAAGGGATGAAATGAGCTACCTTCGTCAGCCTATCAACGATCACCCAGATCGCATCAAATCCAGAGGCCGTTCTTGGCAAGTGGGTCACAAAGTCCATAGATATATGTTCCCACTTCCACTTAGGTACTTCCAAGCTCTTCAGTTCGCCCCCAGGCCTCTGCCTTTCTGCCTTTACCTGCTGGCAGATCAAACATCTTTTAACAAAAGTGATCACATCACGCTTCATGCGTCTCCACCAGAATTGACCGCATAGGTCCTTGTACATCTTCCTTCCTCCTGGGTGGATACTGAACCGACTACTGTGGGCTCGCTCCAATATTCCTCTACGCAACTCTGGTGTATCTGGGACAACCCATCGGTTGCCCAATCTCAAAGAATCATCTTCTGCCACTCTGAACTTTGATGGCCGTCCTTGAAGTACTATAGATGACCATCTTTGAACCTCATCATCCGACCTCTGGGCTTTCCTGATAGCCTCAAATATGTCTGGCTCAGCCAACAAGGTCGACACTCACACCGGCGACATGTCCACATCAAAATCATAGCCCAGATGGCAATAAGAAGTCATCATAGCTGATAAACACATAGCGTCTTCAGCAGTACTCTTCACCTTCCGACTTAAGGCGTCTGCTATCAAATTTGCTTTACCGGGATGGTACTCAATCTCACAGTCATAATCCTTGAGTAGATCCATCCATCTTCTTTGACGCATATTCAGTTCAGCCTGAGTGAATAGGAACTTCAGGCTCTTATGGTCCGTATAGATGGTAAAATAATCGAAACCATCAAATTCCCAAAAGCCAGTTAGTCATTATATTGATTAACAAATCTGTTCATCATATACTGATACTATAATCAATAAAATCAAATCATTAAACAATGATTACAGATATTCCATATATCTCACTAATAGTTCCATAGTTCTATTTCATCGCTCGCTCCACAATAGCGGCATTTTAATCTCACGCACTCTCAACGGCGGCGGCGTCATAACCGATGTTCGCTCAATAGCGATAGCATTCCAATCATTGCTCGCTCAAAAGCGGCACAAGATAATTCCCAATGCCTATCCATTTATTGCAAACATAATCTACCATGCATTCAACAATTGCAATAATAAAGGGCTATGCCCGTACGTTATACGTACCTTATGATTCCGTAGTCTGAACCAAACCTTGACTGAGTCCCGCGACCCGATGAATTATGTGCTTGCACATAAATAACTCACAATTAAACACAAGCATGCAACCACGTGCCCAACCACGCTCACAACCTCCAAACTAATCGTCAATCAATGACGATTAACCATTTTAAAGACTCCGGGCTAAGCATGCGTAATACCCAAAATATTCCATTTTATATGTTCAAAGGTTAGCCAATTACAAAATCTAGTAATTCCATATTTTCATTAAAATTTGGCTCCAACCACTCCATTTTAAAGGTATAGCATTCCCATTGGAATGTAGACATTGCCCCGATAATCGGCTATTTAAACCCCAAATCCAAAAACCCATGTTTTAACAAAGTTTTGAAAAAAAACTCCTACCAGCAGGCCGCGATAGATCGCCATTCACGCGCGATCGATCGCGCAACCTTACTGTCGGGCAGAACCCCTTCGCGATAGATCGTCAAGTCTTCGCGATCGATTGCCAGACTTCTCGCGATCGATCGCTGAGACTTAGCGATCAATCGCCGCACTGTGCATCTTCCTAATAAAATCAGCTTCTCGTTGCGATCGATCGGCGCCAAGCTGCGATCGATCGCGACCTGCAGTTTTCTGAAAAACTCGAGCTTAAATGGTGTTTTTCACACCCAAACTCAAAACCAACACCCCTAACTCCTTCAACACCTCCAATACTCCATTTAAAACAAATAAAAACACCAAAAAAAACCCAACTTTGAATTTTACCAAAAATTCCCAAATTCCATACTCAACTCAAATCCTAACCAAAATCAACAATTCTACAATCAAATCGAAGATAAAGGCGAGGTGAAGGAGATTACCAACTTTTCTTTGAGAATCCAGCTCCCGGGCCAAGCTTCCAGCCATTTTTTACCAAAGGGAGAAAAGAGGGAGGGAAATGGGGTTTTGGGCGTGGTGAGAGAGAGAGGAGATCCGTGTCATGACGGAACACCGAGTCCATTTGTTATATATAGCACCAAAGCTTCAAAATATCAATTCCTCTACAAATACATCATGACTCATTAAAAATCACCTGTTTACAATAATTATCTCTCAAGCCTCAATTTCCATTACTCTCCCAGCACAAAATACTCCGGACCCAAGATCCCACCAAAAACAAAATTCCAAAGTTATCACCCCGATGAGAATATAATCTCAACCCTTGGATCCAACGACTCCAAATACCGGATTTACATTCCTCGGGAGTTCCAATCCGTAATTAATTCATAATTGCCACAATTAAATCCATTAAGGATAATTACCTCACCGGTGTTAACACCATTAATTCCCGGGCATCACAATTACCCCCCACTAATAAAATTTCATCCTCGAGATTTGCACAGGTGTACTCCACGTATCGCCGAGACCACACAATCCAAGCGGATCTACATCGTCGAGTCATGAACATATCACGAACGACACACCAACCGCGAGGACACCGACCTCGCACCAATACCTGGAATTGAGTAAATCTTACAGATCATCATCATCTCAAAAGAACATCAGCATACCCCGAAGATAACCATCCAAAAGCAGTCGGTCAACCCTAACTGCTAACCAAATGAATCATTCGTGATTCGAATATAGATATCGCACCAATGATATCTCTATGACTTAGCCAACGATGTTAAACATACATAGTTACCAAAGAAACCACCAGTACACAACAATGTACCTAAACTACACCCGGTTTCCGCTTTCCAAATCCATCTCCATCAGAGGAGTAGTTGCACCACTTTGCAACACGGATCGGGCAACTCACGGCCACCGATCAACACAAAAACACATCTCCAAAGATGTCTACATCTGTGTGTTCCAAGAAATCATTCATCTTGGTCCAAACACACTATCGAGACTCCACAAGGTCTCAAGTTCCACAGAGGACATGCAAAACAATCTATTGCATTCTCGCCACCAGTGTCGACAACGACACTCAACAAATCCAAACATGGCCATCCCTTGTTTACCCTAGGATTCAACAATCCTAACACAGGGAGGCTATCGAATTATCCAGCAAGGAATTTCCATAACCCCAAAATATAACAATCCCTCATCAGAGGAAGTCGACCGATTCTCACGATCATTCTTCAGAATACATCGTGCCATTGAGATTACCAATCTCAAGGTGCCACAATCTCTCACCAGAGATTCATCCATCCAAGCATACTAATCTGATGCTCGATAAGTACCAAAATACGGGCATTCGTATACACACACCGGCATACATGCCTAAGTACCAGCACCACATGCATATTCTATGCACTTGGCTTGGGTATTCTCAAACATACCCGCAAGCCTCCAAAATACAATCGTCAATCCATAGTTACTCTCACCCAATGGAGAATAACGATCGACGAACCAACGACCAATGGTGTGATCCCAACATCAACGCCACACAATCCGACTCATCGAATCTCTCAAAAGATTCCCATTAGGTATATCAATACCGCATTTGTGATATCCCCGAAATGATTAATTGTAATTTGGGCGTTAATTGTGCTTATATGATTATTTATGGCAATAATTGATTTATGTGCCTGAATTAATTATCATGTTGAAATGCTTAGTCACATGGTAGGCGTGATCGAGAATGCATTTCGGGTTGTATATTCTGCATATTGGGAGATTTGGGTGTTGGCGTGATTTAATTGTAATGGTTGGCAATTAATTGGAAAGCATGAGTTTAATTGGTATTTTGGTACATTTTGGAATAACGCTTTTAAAATACCATGTTGGAGGATTTTGGACATCATGCTAATTGTTGGGGGTACAATTTTTATTTGTCATATATTAACTTTACCCCACCCTCACCCATCACTTTACCATTTACTCTTTAAATCCCCAAACACTCTCCCAACCCTAACCTTTCTCCTATTTTCGTTTTTGGCTCAAAAGTGCGAGAGAAATCCTTCCAAAACCTTGATTTGTGGAATTTGTTGGGAGATTTGGAGTCCCCAAGAGGTATGGATACCTCCTTGTTGTTTTTGTAGTGTTTGATTTGAGTTTGAAATGGTTTTGAAATGGGTTTGTTGGGGTTGGTATTATTTTGGTTGGGTGTTGGATTTTTGAGTATATGAGAATGTTTATTGAAGGTTTTTAGTGGTTTTATATTGTTGATGTGTTAATGTTTGAGTTGTTTGATTTGGGGAAGAAGAAGGATGAATAGTGCCCAAAAATCGGGCATACAGGACTCGGCGATCGATCGGGCTTTCTACCGATCGATCGCGAGCTACAGGGAAGAAGGCAGTAGCCTTCAGCGATCGATTGCGAGTTTGTCGCGATCGATCGGCGAGGTCGCGATCGATCGGCGCAAACTCGGCGATCGATCGCGAATTGAAAAATTTTGTTGGACGAGGCAGTGTAGTCTCGCGATCGATCGGGGCTATATGGCGATCGATCGCGAGACACCAAAATGGGTGTTTTTGATTATTTTTGTGGGATTTTTGGTATTGGACTATTATTGGGTTCTAATATTGATTTGTGTGAATGTGTAGAACCATCCCAAGTGGCAACACAGCCAAGGAAGTGAAGTCCTACCACATCCTACTTTTTGGAAAGGTACGTAGAAGACGTACGGGCACCCAACGGTACATGTATCTAATATACTCATTGTTTATGCATTGTGGATGCGAGTATATATGAAATTATGCATTGTGGATGCAAATACATGTTGAATTATGCATGATGATTGTATATGCATATGATGGATATTGGTGCACATCCCATGAGTCATGGTCATCCCTTGATGATTTTAATGCTTGCCGCTATTTGATTTGTTGCCGCTAAATGTGAAGCGAGGGGTGGGAGCGCCGCATGTCACATTTAAGCGTGGTTATCATATGAGGTGAGGAAAGAATATTTGCCGCTCAATGTGAAGCGAGGGGTGGGAGCGCCGCATGTCCATTGAAGCGAGGTTATTCTATGCCGCCGATATGAAAAGCGAGGGGCATTAAAATACATTGTGATGAACAGACTAGGGATTGGTGATTGGTAATTGGTGCTGATGAAATGGTATTATGTCATGACATGTGTGGACCATTAAATAATCTATTTGATTATACTCATGAGTTATGGTATAGGGACAACCAAACAGGAAGCGTTTAAAATGCATTGGAAAAACAGGAAGTGTTTTATTATGATTTATGCATTTACGCCTTATATTCATATTGTGTTGGATATGAATAATATTATTGCTCATGTTTGGGGGTTGTCCTTGTAGGTACTTTTTGGCATGATGAAAAAGGGGCTAAGGCGGGTTGAGGCGGTGAGCTTGTGAAGAACACTTTTGATAAATGAAGGACAGGATTACTTTTGTATAGTGTCTACTCTAGGAGTAATGTAAAGCTATTGTTGATAACATTCATATTTTGATTGGGAATGTAATTAATCCATTGATAGTCCTTGAATTGACATGAAATTCTTAAGGCTCATAGTCTCAACACGAACATTTATACTCCGATGATGTATGTTAGCTCTAATTATGCCTTTAATCCACACTTAAGGAACTAGGGTCCTTACAGCATTCCTCTCAAGGAAAGTGTCATGAACCCATGACCTTCCAACCTCGAACCACCGTTCGGAAAAACTGGATATATTTGTACCAAAATATATCCCGGAACCAATAAATACACAACTGGTTCAGAATAGTACATCAATGCCACTATTACCAAATCGAAATCCGTATACACAGCGTATACTCATCTAACGATGCTCTGTACTAATACCATAGTACTCCACAAATCTTGAGCATCTCCCCAAAGACATATCCTCGTACGTCTCACCAAAAATAGGAAGTCATTACTCAGTCCAACACCAGTAATGCTCACCATGGCTGATTCACAATCAACCCTCGACCAAAACCAGCTGTCTCCATGACAGTAAGTTCCCAATCTCTCCAAGAGATACTATCAATATAGTAGTGTCACCACACTAACTATATTCCACAATTTCGATCATATTTTTCATTGCATTCCATATGCAAGGATTCTTAGCCAGAGCTAACAATGACTTGTTGACACTCACGTTGGTATTCCCAACAAAATTGAGTTGTCTCCGTACAAGTCCCTCAAAGTGTGCATATGTTCTACTAAGAGTTCATGCACTCATGCACAATAGACATTAAAATTTTCAATGCATCATTATAAACAATTGATAAGTTAATGGGAATAAAATCATTGAGTCCATAGAGACAATACATAAAATTCTTAGACCATATTTCTATGATCCAAGATAGAGCATCTAAACACTTAAAGCATGCTTAATCATATTTTATTGATTTTCACATTGTATATTCAAATTGGACTCATGGCACATCAAGATATTTACCATAATGAGATAAGCATAAATCATGCATTAAAACAATTTAAATATGCATATGCTAAGGGGAAATGCAATTTACTATCATTGAATATTGAGCTTCACTATTTATTGGTCACAATTAATTTGTGCCAATGAAATTTTGAATTGCTCTTTTTTAAATGCATAATTATAATTCACAATAAATTTACCTTGGATGATAAGAATGAATTCATATCACCGGTCCTTTACCTCACGCTTCCTCTATTGTGGTGCATAAGATGATTTCCTCCCTTGAGATGCTAGTGCCTTCATCCTCTCTCCCTTTGTTGTTCCTACAAAACAAATTTTTGATTGGAGGTTCTTTGGTACCCATTTGATTTTTGGGTCCTTGCGGGTTAGCTTTCATTGGTGCTTTTGGAGTCCATTTCCACCTTTTGTTTGGTTGGTATTAGTGTTTAGCAAATCTACATTTATTCTTTGTATGACCAACCTTACAACAATAACTGCAAGTAGGGGAATTATGCTT
Organism: Haberlea rhodopensis; assembly: GCA_907163345.1. Taxonomy (NCBI): domain Eukaryota; kingdom Viridiplantae; phylum Streptophyta; class Magnoliopsida; order Lamiales; family Gesneriaceae; genus Haberlea; species Haberlea rhodopensis. The sequence goes on along the minus strand of CAJQUN010000127.1, from coordinate 1,374,655 downwards.
AGCTTTAGCCAACAAGTTTGAAAAGGTTTTAGATTTGCTAGAAAAGCCTAGTCCGGCTTTATCGACGATGTGATGCTTCGAAATTGATTATATGCAATTTTGGCTTTAATGATGGTTATATGATGAATTATGTTGGTAATTGATTTATGTGATGGGTAATGAAGTGTTAACATGATTTAATTGTATTGATTGTCAATTATGAGGAAAGCATGATTTAGTGGAAGTTTAATGCATTTTTGTAAATGCTTTTAAAATACCATGTTGGGGTATTTTATACATCATGTTAATTGGTGGGGTACAATTTTAATTAACTTTATAACCTTTCCCCCCTTTACCCAACTCACTTTACATTTCCCTCTAAATCCCCAAATCACTCTCAAACCGACCCTACACTTTCTCCCATTTTCAAAATTCACCAAGGAAGGAGAAAGAAAGCTCCACAAAACTTTTGTTTGTGTGATCTTTGTTAAGATTTGGAGTCTTCAAGAGGTATGGAACCCTTCCTAAAGTTTTTATGATGTTTGGTTTTGAAATGGGATGATTTTGAAGTGATTTATGTGGGTTTGTTTTGGGTATATGTTATACATGTTTGGGGTATGATTTTTGAAGTGTTTTATGTGGGTTTTAGTGGGTTATGATGTTGTTGTTGTTGTAGGAAAGTTGGGGTTCGAATGGTTTAAGATGGAGCTTGAAAAATGCTCAAAAATAGTGAAAAATCGTGCACCAGCAGGTGGCGATCGATCGCCTGAAATGAGGCGATCGATCGCCGAAGGCCAGTAGCCATTTTGCGTAGCAGGCGATCGATCGCCTCAAATGAAGTGATCGATCGCCGCAAGGCAAAAAGTGAGGCGATCGATCGCCTCAAGTAGCGATCGATCGCCACAGTTTAAAAAGTGGAAAATGATGATTTTTGTTGAATTTTTGGTATTTGGCTATTGTTTAGCTTCTAATGTCGATTTGTATGGTTATGTAGAACCATCCCAGGTACCCACAACGTCAAGGAGATAAAGTTCTCCAACTTCTCTACTTTTGGGAATTAAGGTACGTAAGAAGCGTACGGGCATCGGACGGTAAACCATACTTCTATACTATAATTATGCAATGATTGCACAAGTATTATGATGATGATGTTTATGATAAGTAAAGATGATATGATGTTTATGATAATGATTTGATAAGTAAGTTTATGATGATGATGTTTATGATAAGTAAATATGATATGATGTTTATGATGATTATGATAAGTAAGTTTATGATAATGATGTCATGATAAGTAAAGATGATACGATGCATATGATATGGTAAAATGCCATACGATCGGGTAAGATGCCCACGTGGTAAGATGCCACACGATGCATATGATATGGTAAGATGCCATATGATAGGGTAAGATGCCCATGTGGTAAGATGTCACACGATGTCTATGATGTGGTAAGATGCCACACGATGTTTATGATATGATAAATTGCCATACGATAGGGTAAGATGCCCATATGCATGACTACGAAACAGGGACAACTAAGTGTGTTAATACGATTAACCAGGAAGTATGTGTTACGATTATTTTCATGCATTTATTTATATGTCATTACCTTATGATGTTAAATAATGATGTACATGCTCATGATGGGTTGTCCCTGTAGGTACACTTTTGGACTGAAGGGCCTAGGGTCGGGTTGAGGCGGTGAGCTAAAAGGAGCAAGATGAATATAGGATACAGGATTTTGATAGTCTCTACTCTAGGAGTAGAGTGAACCTATAGCTTTAACATTCATTGTTGGGAATGTAATTAATTAGCTTTTGAAATTTTATTTTTGGCCTGTAATCTTATTAGCTCAAGCTACAACCGGTGCCCTAAGAAATTCTAAATGCATGTTTAGTCCCTAATACGTGTATAAGATGATGTTAAGGTAGGAAGACCCTATATTAGTGGTATCAGAGCAGTGGTTAGATAACCCGGGAATGAGTGAAGGGTAGCCTTAGCAATAAGTTGGCTAGGTGATTCTTTTTAAACATGTTATGTTCATAAGTTGCATATGAAGTATATGATGTTACACTAACATGTTTGATTATCTAACAATGTATTATAATGAACTGCTTTTGCGTATGGTTGTTAAACCTTGTCTTGCAGCATGGCAGCAAATGTGGAAGTAGGAGATGCAGTGAGTGTTAATGCAAGTGCTGGACGTACGAATCCCCTACCCCCGCCAGCTTTCGGCGAAGAACCGTCTGAACAACAGTTGTTGCCTGGGGAACTGAGCTTGACTCAATTTCTTGCATACCGACCTCTGACATTTGAAGGAACTGAGACAGGGGAACAGGCAGAAGAGTGGTTGGAAAGAATAGAGCAAATATTTGTGGCAGTTCCTTGTGCTAAGACGGACTGGATAAGACTAGCGGAGTTCCAATTGGCCAAGAAAGCACTGATGTGGTGGAAGACCACAGTAGTAGAGCAAGAGGCTCAAGGTCATGAAGTTAATTGGAAGCTGTTCAGAACTCGGTTTCTGACCCGCTATTTTTCGGCTGCTGCACGACAGGCTAAGGAAGATGAGTTTACTAACCTCAAGCAAGGTAACATGCCGGTGTCAGATTATGCTCTTCAATACTGTTCTTTGCTCAGATATGTGCCTCATATCGCCACAAGTACTCAAGCAAAGATGAGGAACTTCATGAAGGGCTTGAGGCCGGAACTATATGATAGGGTGATCACTTATGGCCCTACTTGCTTTGATGATGCACTTTCACGGGCTGAGCTAGCCGAACTGGGAGTTGGTGCATACCCTGATACCGTACCACCTCCAGCACCCCCTCAGAAATCCACTTCTGATAATTTGAAGCCGAGGGGTGATCAGTTCAAGCCAAGGGGGAACACATCGGCTTCGAGGTTCAGTGGTAAGAGGCCCGATAATCCGTTGGAAGGGATGTCGTAAGAATGATGCCCCATCTAGAAGAGGGCAGTCTCAGGGAGACAGATTCGGGAAGGTCCAGTGCACTATTTGTGGGCAACCACATCTGACAAAAGACTGCTGTGGGATGCTATGTCTGTGGCAACAAGGGCCAATTTGCTCGCCAATGTCCCAACCGAGAGGGACAACATAGCAGGGAGGCCTGCAGACAGGGCAGTACAGCACAGACCGCCGTTTGTAACGAGGCAGTATGGAGGTCAGCCTATGGGGCCACCGCAGGGGCAGGTCTATGCACTGACGAGGGAGCAGGCTACAGCAGCCCCGGAGGAGGTTATAGTGGGTACGTGTCTTTTATTTACGCACCCTGCTTTTATATTGATCGACACAGGTGCATCACACTCTTTCGTGTCGACAAGTTTTGTGGAAAGGCACCACATATGCGCTTCTCCGTCGCCCACGCCTCTTATAGTCTCGACCCCCGCCGGAAGAAGTATGATTACGGATCAGATTGTCTATGATGGCCTCATTTATTTTGAGGATAACGAGCTAAGGTCAGATTTGATTGTTCTGGGAATGCCAGACTTTGACTGCATTGTAGGCATTGATGTTCTGAACAGGTATCAGGCAGTGGTGAACTGCAGGCAAAGAACTGTCCGATTCAGGTCTGATATGGGAGTCCAGTGGACATTCTTTGGGGATGGTTCTCGTTCTAAGATTCCGTTGATATCTGCTGTCAAGATGGCACAGTTATTGGAACAAGGCCATACAGGATATCTTATATACGCCGTGGATATTACTGAAAAGAAGGAAGAATTAAAAGTTGAGGACGTGCCCGTAGTGGCGGAGTTTCCTGATGTCTTTCCGGAAGAGATTCCCGGATTCCCACCTGCGAGAGAGGTCGAATTTGGGATTGAGTTACTACGGGGGACGTCTGCCATTTCTCGTGCCCCGTATAGGATGGCACCAGCGGAGTTAAGGGAGTTAAAGGTTCAATTGCAAGAACTCCTTGATAAGGGGTACATACGCCCTAGCGTATCGCCCTGGGGTGCACCAGTTCTATTTGTCAAAAAGAAAGATGGTTCGATGCGTCTGTGCATCGATTACAGACAACTGAACAAAGCTACAGTGAAGAATAAGTATCCGCTTCCGAGGATCGATGATTTGTTTGACCAGTTGCAGGGTACGAGGCTCTACAGTAAGATCGATCTGAGGTCCGGGTATCATCAGATTCGGGTAAGGGAAGATGATGTACAGAAGACAGCTTTCAGGACGAGATATGGGCACTATGAATTCTTAGTCATGCCTTTTGGGGTGACGAATGCCCCAGCTGTTTTCATGAGTTTGATGAACAGGGTGTTTCAGCCATATTTGGACCAGTTCGTCATAGTTTTCATTGACGATATACTCATTTATTCTCGGACCGAAGAGGAACACGTGAAACACTTGAGGATAGTACTCCAGATCCTTAGGGATCATCAGTTATATGCAAAGCTCAGCAAGTGCGAGTTCTGGTTGAGCAGTGTAGTCTTCTTGGGTCATGTTATATCTAGCAGCGGGATATCTGTGGATCCCATGAAGATTGAAGCTGTGATGTGATCGCTTTTATTTTAAACAGTTATTTCAATGTAGCGATTCTCTACCGCAAGTGCACGGTGTCAAGTTTTAATATAATGGTTTACTCTAGTGTCGTACCCACAGGGACTAGTAGTATTACCACGATCGATTAGAATTTCTATATTTAACCTACGATTATGGAATGATTATTAAACTAAATTGACTTAAGCACAAAAATTAACCTAACCAGCAGTGATGAATAATTGAAGAGAATTTATAAACGAGTTATCAAGACGTCGGTTCACCCATGTAATCCCCCAAAAGTTGTCTATTAATTAAGATTCAATGTTCTATGTTCTAGGGTGACGCGTTTTCCTATTTCATTCGTTATACCTTGGTCCGGTTATAACAAGTCTAGCACTAATCTACAATAAATCACCCCCGTGTCTTTATTGAATGATTAATACCGAAAAATGCTTTGTGAAAACTACTAGCCTTCAATTTTGGTAAATCTATTGCTATCACACGTGTGCTAGATTTTACTTGGTCCGTCTCAACCTAAAACCCACGGCCTAATTTACTACGTCGTATCGTAATCTCCTATGGTCAATTCGATTATGATTACCAATATCATGCAAAAGGTAGCTAATCTTTTACAAGCATTAAAAACATAAATTATGCGCAAAGATCATAGAAATTAAATCAAAACCGTTAATTAGCTCAAGGGTTCAAACATGGGATCCCCTATGTCTTGACAAATATCTTAGCCAACAACCATAATCAAATTATAATGCAAAAACATGTCTTTAAACAAATTTAACATCACAATCTGAAATAAAAATATATTAAGTTCAGAAATACTAAGATAACGAGGATGTCGCTCCGTGCGTCGCTCCGTTCTTTCGTTCCTTGCGTTGCTCTTGCTCTTCAATGATTTGTAGTCTTGCTTTGGATGGAGGAGAGGCTGTTAGGTCTCAGAAAATGTGTGCAAAAGCCCCCCAAAACGTCATAAAATCTTTTATATATAATGTGGAGGAGTTTTCCAAAGTTTGGACACAAAATCACCAAGTAGGAAACAAAATCTCGATTTTTCAGGGTTTGGCGATCGATCTTCGTCATTTGGCGATCGATCGCGGAAACATTCTGGATGGTGGCGATCGATCTTCGTTATTGGCGATCGATTGCGGACCTCAAATCTCCATTCTTGCGATTTGGTCCCTGCTTTTCCAGATTTGCTCAGTTTGGTCCTTTTTCAGCATTTTTAAGCCCATTTCATCCACTTTTATGCATTTGGACCTAGATTCCTGACATATACAAATATATACCAAAACGTGTAATATTTTCTAGGAATCACTACAAAAACACCCCTAATCATACATCAAATTAAGTGTAAAATCACACTTATCATGATCGAGTGGGCTGCACCCACTTCTGTACCCGAGATACAGAGCTTTCTTGGTTTAGCGGGATATTACCGACTTTTCGTCGAGGGTTTCTCAAAGATTGCCAAACCCCTAACACAGCTGACTCATAAAGGAGTGTCGTTCTATTGGTCCGAAGCTTGTGAGGAAAGCTTCCAAGAATTGAAGCGTCGTTTGACCACGGCACCTGTATTGGTGATTCCGTCTGAGAATAAGAAGTTTGCCTTGTACACGGATGCATCATTGCAAGGTTTGGGCTGTGTGTTGATGCAAGATAAGCACATGGTGGCTTATGCTTCGAGGCAATTGAAGCCTCATGAGACCAGATACCCAGTTCATGACTTGGAACTGGCGGCTATCATTTTCTCCTTGAAGATTTGGCGGCATTACCTATATGGTACGTCATTTACCATCTTTACGGACCATAAGAGCCTGAAGTTTCTATTCACACAGGCTGATTTGAATATGCGCCAAAGGAGGTGGATGTATTTACTCAAGTATTATGACTGTGAGATTGAGTACCATCCTGGTAAAGCAAATTTGATAGCAGACGCCTTAAGTCGGAAGGTGAAGAGTACTGCTGAGGATGCTATGTGTTTGTCGGCTTTGATGACTTCTTACTGCCATTTGGGCTATGATTTTGATGTGGACATGTCGCATGTGCGAGTGTCGACCTTATTGGCAGAGCCAGACATATTTGAGGCGATCAGGAAGGCCCAGAGGTCGGATGATGAGGTTCAGAGGTGGACATCATTGGTACTTCAGGGTCAGCCGTCCAAGTTCAGAGTGGCTGAGGATGATTCCTTGAGACTGGGCAACCGATGGGTAATCCCAGATACACCAGAGTTGCGTAGAGGAATATTGGAGCGAGCTCATAGTAGTCGGTTCAGTAACGACCCAAGAGGAAGGAAGATGTATAAGGACCTATGCGGTCAATTCTGGTGGAGACGCATGAAGCGTGATGTGATCACTTTTGTTAAAAGATGTTTGATCTACCAGCAGGTAAAGGCAGAGAGACAGAGGCCTGGTGGCGAGCTGAAGAGCTTGGAGGTACCCCAATGGAAGTGGGAGCACATATCTATGGACTTCGTGACCCACTTGCCAAGGACGGCCTCTGGATTTGATGCGATCTGGGTGATCGTGGATAGGCTAACGAAGGTAGCTCATTTCATCCCTGACTGTATGACTTTCACATACCTAAAGATAGCCCAATTATATGTACGGGATGTAGTGAGGTTGCATGGAGTTCCAGTCTCGATTGTGTCTGACAGAGACCCAAGGTTTACTTCACATTTCTGGGAGGGTCTCCAGACAGCTTTGGGCACAGAAGTGAGACTGAGTACAGCTTATCACCCTCAGACAGATGGCTAGACAGAGCGTACCATTCAGACGCTCGAAGACATGTTGAGGGCATGTGTTTTGGAGTTTGATACTACATGGCAGGATGCAGTACCATTGGTGGAGTTCTCCTATAATAACAGCTATCAGGCGAGCATTCAAATGGCCCATTTTGAAGCTCTTTACGGACGACGATGTAAGTCACCGCTGTATTGGGAGGACTTGACTAGTAAAGCGGTCGGAGGACCGGACATGATTAAGAATATCAAGAAAAGATTAAGATGATACGCCAAAAGATGAAAGCGGCCCAGGATAGGCAAGCAGCCTATACCAATAAGCGACGGCGACCGCTAGAATTCCAAGTAGGAGACAAGGTATTCTTGAAAATCTCACCCTTTAGGGGTGTAGTTCGTTTTGGTATGCGGGGGAAGTTATCTCCGAGGTATGTTGGGTCGTACGAGGTATTGCAGCGTATCGGTACATTGGCCTACCGCTTGGCCCTACCGCCGTCTTTATCGGGTATTCATGATGTCTTTCACGTCTCTATGTTGTGGAAGTATGAGCATGACCCGTCTCATGTATTACAGCCTACTGAAGTGCAGTTGGACTCAGATGTATCCTACGTAGAACGACCGGTTAGAATTCTGGATCGAGAGGATCGCAGACTACGAAGTAAGATTATACCGATGGTCAAGGTTCAGTGGGATCGTCGGGGTGTCGAGGAGGCTACGTGGGAGACGGAACGGCATATGATGCAGCATTACCCGGAACTATTTTCTGGTATGGTTTATGTTTAGTTTCATTTTGGGTAAGTACGTGCGATTTCGAGGACGAAATCTTATAAGTAGGGGAGTAATGTGATGCCCCGAAATTGATTATATGCAATTTTGGCTTTAATGATGGTTATATGATGAATTATGTTGGTAATTGATTTATGTGATGGGTAATGAAGTGTTAATATGATTAATTGTATTGATTGTCAATTATGAGGAAAGCATGATTTAGTGGAAGTTTAATGCATTTTTGTAAATGCTTTTAAAATACCATGTTGGGGTGTTTTATACATCATGTTAATTGGTGGGGTACAATTTTAATTAACTTTATAACCTTTCCCCCCTTTACCCAACTCACTTTACCTTTCCCTCTAAATCCCCAAATCACTCTCAAACCCTACACTTTCTCCCATTTTCGAAATTCACCAAGGAAGGAGAAGGAAAGCTCCACAAAACTTTTGTTTGTGTGATCTTTGTTAAGATTTGGAGTCTTCAAAAGGTATGGAACCCTTCCTAAAGTTTTTATGATGTTTGGTTTTGAAATGGGATGATTTTGAAGTGATTTATGTGGGTTTGTTTTGGGTATATGTTATACATGTTTGGGGTATGATTTTTGAAGTGTTTTATGTGGTTTTTAGTGGGTTATGAGGTTGTTGTTGTTGTAGGAAAGTTTGGGTTCGAATGGTTTAAGATGGAGCTTGAAAAATGCTCAAAAATGGTGAAAAATCGCGCACCAGGAGGTGGCGATCGATCGCCTGAAATGAGGCGATCGATCGCCGAAGGCCAGTAGCCATTTTGCGTAGCAGGCGATCGATCGCCTCAAATGAAGCGATCGATCGCCGCAAGGCAAAAAGTGAGGCGATCGATCGCCTCAAGTAGCGATCGATCGCCACTGTTTAAAAGTGGAAAATGATGATTTTTGTTGAATTTTTGGTATTTGGCTATTGTTTAGCTTCTAATATCGATTTGTATGGTTATGTAGAACCATCCCAGGTACCCACAACGTCAAGGAGATAAAGTTCTCCAACTTCTCTACTTTTGGGAATTAAGGTACGTAAGAAGCGTACGGGCATCAGACGGTAAACCATACTTCTATACTATAATTATGCAATGATTGCACAAGTATTATGATGATGATGTTTATAATAAGTAAAGAGGATATGATGTTTATGATAATGATTTGATAAGTAAGTTTATGATGATGATGTTTATGATAAGTAAAGATGAATTGATGTTTATGATGATGATTATGATAAATAAGTTTATGATAATGATGTCATGCTAAGTAAAGATGATACGATGCATATGATATGGTAAAATGCCATACGATCGGGTAAGATGCCCACGTGGTAAGATGCCACATGATGCATATGATATGGTAAGATGCCATATGATAGGGTAAGATGCCCATGTGGTAAGATGCCACACGATGTTTATGATATGGTAAGATGACATACGATAGGGTAAGATGCCCATATGCATGACTATGAAACAGGGACAACTAAGTGTGTTAGTACGATTAACCAGGAAGTATGTGTTACGATTATTTTCATGCATTTATTTATATGTCATTACCTTATGATGTTAAATAATGATGTACATGTTCATGATGGGTTGTCCCTGTAGGTACACTTTTGGACTGAAGGGCCTAGGGTCGGGTTGAGGCGGTGAGCTAAAAGGAGCGAGATGAATATAGGATACAAGATTTTGATAGTCTCTACTCTAGGAGTAGAGTGAACCTATAGCTTTAACATTCATTGTTGGGAATGTAATTAATTAGCTTTTGAAATTTTATTTTTGGCCTGTAATCTTATTAGCTCAAGCTACAACCGGTGCCCTAAGAAATTCTAAACGCATGTTTAGTCCCTAATACGTGTATAAGATGATGTTAAGGTAGGAAGACCCTGCAGACGCTATGTCGTTGCAAGCCAAGCAATTCTTCCAACTTTAAGCTACTTTCACTAAACTTACAAAAGAATTTCTTCAAAGAACTTAATTCATTTTTCAATGAATTGTTTTCTTCATCTCTCTTGGCTAACTCAAGTTTGAGTAATTTGTTACTCATCTTGGTTTTGCCAAGAACATCAATTATCTCATTATATGTTTCTAATAATTCATCAAAAGATGGTACCTCATCGACGCTTTCCACTTCTTCATCATTTGCGTCATCTTTGGCCATGAGACAAAGGTTTGTTGCTTCTTCTTCATCGGAGTCACTATCACTCCATGTGGCCATAAGAGCTTTCTTTTTCCCTTTATCCTCATCATTCTTCCTAGGACATTCATTAGCATAATTACCTTTATATTGACAATTATAACATGTTACCTCTTGTTTGGAATCATGTTTGGTGGCACCGGAAGTCTTTGGCTTGTTATATTTGTTGTAGAATTTCTTGAACTTTCTTGTGAACAAGATCATCTCTTCATCATCTTCATCATCAGATTATTCTTTCCTCCCGACCAAGGCTATCCCCTTTCTTATAGATCTATCTTCCTCCTTTAATTCCTTCCGGGTTGACACCTCAAGCTCATGAGTCACCAAGGTTCCATGGAGTTCGTCAAGATTGACGCACTATCTCCTTTGTTGGATTCAATGATAGCCGTCCTCTTGGCATCCCATTCTTGTGGTAAGGCTCTAATGGCTCTTCTCCATATTTGCTTTGGAGTATACTTCTCTCCAAGTTGGGCAATCTCATTGATGATTTGAGTGAGCCTTCTAAACATTGAATCAATGTTTTCTCCGGACTCCATCTCAAAAGTTTCATACTTGAGTTGCAATAGATCGATCTTTGTCTCCTTCACTTGGTTTGTGCCCTCATGACAAATTGCAATTTGTCCCATATTTTCTTTGCGGTTGAGCACATCGAGATCCGATTGTACTCCTTCATATCTAAAGCACAATGCAAAATATTAATAGCTTTAGCATTTTGAGAAATTAAAATCATATCCGCCCTTGTAAATCGTCCATTTCTTTGGGAACATTTCTTCCCTCAACTTCCTTTAAAGGAATATGTGGGCCTTTTACAATTATCTTCCATAGGTAATAATCTACGGACTGAATATATAGAGAAATTCTATTCTTCCAATATCCATAGTTATCTCCCGTGAAGAGCGGCGGTCGCTTGGTCGATTGACCTTGAGCCAACTCATTTGCTAGATTAGCCATATAAAATTTGATTTAAAACAAAAATCAAATGGCTCTGATACCACTTGTTGGAACCGAAGAGGGGGGTAGGGTGAATGAGGTTCCTTGGCTACTTTAGCGATTTAAAATGAATTTGCAAAAAGTCAAGTTTGCGCTGCGGAAGACTTGATATCAATTTTCAAATAAACAATATGAAGAAATAAATAAATGCGTAAATTAAATAAAGCAATAAACGACACAAATATTTGTTATAGAAGTTAGGCGATGAATCGCCTGCTTCTCCTCTTCCCGGCTAGAAAACATCCAACCGAGGTTCCACTAGAACAACTTTGATCTTGGCCTTAAGGGCTCCAAGTTAGCCACAACACACTCTTCCCGAGTAACACACTCTTCATGAGTCTTCTTGGCCTTAAGGGCTCCAAGGATAGCCACATACAAACTCTTCTCGAGCCACACACACTCTTCACGAGTCTTCTTGGCCTTAAGGGCTCCAAGGATAGCCACACCCTTGCACCAACTTCACTTGTTGATGTCTTATACAATTTTCAACTTGCGTCGGTGTTGGAGGACCTTACAATAAATCAAATAATACCTTCACGGTGTACCAACACGAAGAATCAATAGATCACACACAAGAAATAAATTAACTCCAATACAACACAAATGTATGAAGTTTGCAATGCTAGAATGATTTTGATTGCACACAACTTTCTTGTAGTTATACTCTTGTTTCTTGTCTTCAAAATGCTCCAAAACATCCATATTTATAGTGTAGAAGGCCCCCAAGGCTCATACTAGACGTTGCTACACTTAAGGCTTGAATCACTCCAAGATCGCCTAGGACATCGCCTCGGGCGATCACCATCGCCGCACCCCAACGGTCAAAATCTTGCACACATCGCCTCAGGTGATGTACTGATCGCCTCAGGCGATCGTCACCAAAAATCAATGTCGTTGCCTTCAATGATCCTAAATTTTCATCGCCTCAAACGAAGTCTTCATCTCCTCAAGCGAACTCTGCATCGCCTCAGGCGATATCCCAATGCGTGCGATCCTCGGCGTCGCTTCAGTCGATGTGCGTGACGATGACTTGAATGGCTGCCATCGCCTGAGGCGATGATCACCATCGCCTCGGGCGATCCTGCCCAGTCCTGCACAATTGATTTCCTTCAAACAATCCACTTTTCAACCATCTAATATGTACACTAAGTAGACACATTAGTATAACAAACTCATGTTTAGTTGATCATCAAAACTCATAAATAATTCGGAGATAAATTAAGCATTAAACTCAACAATGCGTTTAAGGCTCAACACAATCCTCGGGAGTTCCAATACTGCAATTAATTCATAAATGCCACAATTAAATCCATTAAGGATCATTACCACACCGGGGTTAACACCATTAATTCCCGGGCATCACAATAGAGTGTTGTCTTTTTTCTTTTTTTTCATGTCCTAAACGAACATACCAAATATTAGAACACTCTAGCAAATAGATAGAATCTTGCATAATATTGCCATCAACCTTTCTGTGTACCATAATTTCATTCATTTTTAAGAAATTCCTTTGCTTATCAAATCCATTTAATATAACATAAGAAATCTTTTTTATTCCACTCATCTACCACGACCCTCATTTGAGGATAATTCCAATATTCAAGAATGGAGGGAGTATCATCTTTTACGTACCTTGCCAAACTCAACGTTGTCAGGTAGAACACTATTTTCTGTTGTCATTTCTTAAAGTATGCGCCTGTAAACTTTGGTGACCTCCCACCTTGCGTTGAAGGAACATTTGTGGATATCGTTTCCATCTTATGATTTCCCTGAGACAATACAAAAGATATTCTTAAGATTGTTGGTAAAACTGTTTGGTACCTTGTTCATCTTCTACTCCACAAGGATTTCGTTGGCGTCGTTGTTTGTAGCTGGATAAAAAATTTGTAGATGATAATTTTCAACTTTGAGTCGAGGCTAGTGTTGTACATTATCTCTTTAAGAAGATTTTGTATGCACATAGTGCTCACGAAATACGACAATCTTCTCTCAAGATATGACTATTTGCTTGTGAGTAGCACTATAAATCACAAGCCTCACAACCACAAATGTTGCAAACTCTCTTCTTCAAGAACAAAGATATGAATGTGATGCAAAATGATCTTAATTTTGTCTTTTTCTCACAATATATTGTGTTTAATTCTCGTACTTGTATGTTTAAAGTGAAAAGGGAATGTGTTATAATTATACTTGGTTAGACACGACAAAAGTACACCATTTGGATGTGTTTTTTCGTGAATGTCGCACCCAAACAAGAAGGGACGCAACCTTTCACGAAAAACCGCAAAACCAAATTTTCGGGCGGAATGTCAGGCGCTCGAGCGCCTCCCTGGCTTCCCGGGTTTTTCCGGGCGGCTTTTTCTCATACATTTTTGTTCGTTTTGTCCTTTATCGAGTATTCGACTTTTCATTGTCTCTAATCATGCTTAATATTAAGCCTCAAAATATCCAACTAATCTTTCAAATTTTATAGCAACATTTTATTTTAATGCATAATAATATAGTAATATTAAAATTAAAAAAAAAGTTACTATGAATCATTTCTTCCTTGATGCAGATTATAGCATTTTTGCACACTTTATTAATTTCCTTTGTATTGTGCAACATTTTGAATTAAAGCATCTGTAAGGACCCCAAGCCCTTAACCCTTGATTAGTGTATTAACCACTATGTGTGGTACATGCTTTTAATAAGATTGTTCGGGAAACTCAGATGATACTTTACCATTGAATGACAATTACAAAATTTTCTTTAACATACAGCGTTATAAGCTCGTCTTCCTAACAATAATAGACTCATAGAGCTCGCCCATTACACCACTTTTTACTTGTGGACTTTTATAAAAATTTGGGCAGAGTCTCCCCATAAATAGAGCTATCCCGAAATAAAAGCACAGCACATACCATAATTCCCGGCCAGGGAAAACATAATACTCATCAGAAAGCAGCAATACAAGTAAATTCCCAGCCAGGGAAGACACCACACATATGACATCAAAAGTGGGTTTCAACACCCACATAATACACTAATGACTCTCTTATCATTAAGCAATTCTACCTCTAATTGCATGCAACATGGAATGAAAGAGAGAGAAAGGCTCATGCCTTTACATACAACCCATATACAAGTATAATCGTGCTCACATGCGAGCATCATGAACATGTATATAATCATCATGGGTATATAGGTACTCTATACGATACCGTGCTTCATCAAGCCCTGGTACCACGATCCTGGGAGTACATCCAATCAACAGCTTGAGCTCATCTCCAAAGCCATCGATGTACCTGTTCACCTGCCCCAACAGAGACAGCCCCCAACGGGGTGAGCATACCAATTCCACAATTTCATAATCATAATGACATAATACATAATTTACGAAAATGTAAATATTGTGGAACATATGTGATACTTCCTGGATAGTATCATCCTCATCATAGCGTACCCCTGTAATAACCCTGTTCTCAAAACAGATAAATCATCAAATCCTGAATATGCAGTTAATCATCACATTGGTTAACCCTAGCCAGTTTCAAATTAACAACATTTCCTAACATCTTACTTTAACTAGCAATGATTTGCAACATTCCATAACATCTTACTTTACCTAGCAATGATTAGCAACATTTCATAACATCTTACTTTATCTAGCAATGATTAGCAACATTTCATAACATCATTTCATAACATCGTTTCATAACATCTTTTCATAACATCGTTTCATAACATCTTTTCATAACATCGTTTCATAACATCTTACTTAATCTAGTAATGATTAGCAACATTTCATGACATCATTTCATAACATCGTTTCATAACATCTTTTCATAACATCTTACTTAATCTAGCAATTATCATAATTCTAGATATCATGTTGGTATTTCCTTAACTTCCGATACTGGTTAATCATTTCTCTGATTAACTACGTCTCTGTTCCTATTATTACCAATAGGGAATAAAATACAGATATCCTAGATATCTAATCAAATACCACATTTTCATTTCTTACTTCAAAGTAACGTCATACTATGGGTGTTTCCTCCGTAGCAACCACACCTCATCATTGGCTCGCTTCATAGCGGCACTGAACATTCCACTATGTGAATCAACATATCGTAACCGAGTCCCGATACCATCATAGTAAAACATTTCATATATCTTAAATCATGCATCATACTTGTAAAACATCATTTAAACTATGCTCGTACGTTAAACGTACCTTAAATCCTCGAAGTTCGAGCCAAACCTTGCTCGAGTTCCATGCCCCGAGAGACGATGTGCTAAAACGATAAATAATTCATAATTATTTACGAACATGTAACCCATGCTCAAGCACATTCATAACCTTCAAAATATTGTCAACACTCGACAATAAATCATTTAAAAGACCCGGGGCAGGGTACATGCAGGGAGGGAAAATGAATGCGACATATCGAAAAATTGCCCAAGAACACCTTCAATAATTCGAACCCTAGCATCACAATTCGAACCCAACCAAGCGTCATAAATCATTTAAAACATGTAATGAACGATCCTTAACATGAATCATCAACCCATAGTCAAAATCCCCCAATTCGAAATCAACCCTCACCAATTAGGGCAAAATCGAACCATAACATCTTAATTCAATCCCACTTAAGCATTATAATTCATTTAAACATGAATAAATCGAATCCTAACAAGAATTATCATCCTCATGCCAACAATCCCCAAAATCGAACATAAATCCCCCACACATCATGAAATTCGAACCAACCTCCACAAATTCGAACTCAATCCTCAAAATTCGAACACAATAATTCACCATAGGTAGGGAAAATACATCATAAGCATGGAAAAGGGGTAAGGAACGTTACCCAACGAAATCGGAAGCAAAATCGGACGAAATCCGATGAACCCTAGAAATTGGGGATCGCCGCTCTTTCTCAAAATTCGACCTCAAATCGCGATGAAACTTTCAATTGCCGGAGGGGAAATGAGCGCCTGGACGAGACGAAGCCGTGGGTAGGTCGGACGCGCCGATCGGGCGGCGGGACGGCGGCGGCCGAAGCGCTTTTGCGCGCGGGCAGGGGCTGGCAGCGGGAGAGGGTCGCGGGAGAGGAGAGAGGAAATGAAGGGGTTGAAATGAAATTTCCTTTAAAATTTTGGGTTCAATTGGTATTTATAGCAAAAATACCCCTAAAAATTAATAACCCCACAAATACATCGTGATTCCTTAAAAATCATCTGTTTTCAAAAACTCTCTCTCTAACTCCAAAACCCTCTACCGGTGCTCACATAGCACCCGAGATTCCGAGACACATCAAAAACCCAACTCTTAGGTTTTACACCGTAATGTGAATACAATCTCAACCTCTGGATCCAACGATCCCAACTACCCAAATGAAAGAGCCCAGAAGGCCCAACACCTCGATTAAACTCCAAATCGTCCCGTAAAACCACTTTAGGGATTATTAACACTACGGGATTAACACCTATAATCCCTGGTCATCACAATATCCCCCACTAAAAGAATTTCGTCCTCGAAATTAGCACTGGTGTATCACGTAACACCCAGGCTACACAACAACATGAAGCCATAACCTCGATTCCTGACCATATCAGAATCGTATTAATAAACGCGAGGATGCTTACCTATCATCAAACTCTGAAACAGAGCGACTTACCAAAACCAACATATCACCTAAGAGGCAAAACGTACCTCGATGCGGGTCATCCTAAAAGTCAGTCCCTCATGACTGCAAAACAACCGATACTTACGACTGTAGATCGGACAGTCATCCTGAATGACACCTCAACCATGAGAACGTTGACCTCGTGTCAAACTCTGGAGTGGAATAGACTTCCAAATCCATCATAACGTCAAAGAGCGTCAGCACAGCTCAACGCTAATAATCCAAAAGCAGTTAGTCAACTGAAACTGTAAGGATTCGAATCGTTCCTGATTCCATCGTAGATTTCATTCCTTGACATCTCTTATCATGACTCACGATGTCCAACATACATCGTTACGAGGGAAACACTAGTATTCCACGGTGTACACATACCAAACCTGGTTTCCACTTTCAAACCTCCTCTATCGAAGGAGCAGTCGCATCATTGCAACTCAAATACATGGATTCTCAGATCGAATCAACGACGACTTGACGACTCTCTCGTTGGTACTTCACATCATGAGCTGTCCCAGACAAGTCTCCCCAAGATTAAACATAAACATATATACGTTTCAGTGAGGCATACTCAACCTCAACTTCAAATGACGTGGTGACTACCAGAGTTCACCACAATCCACTTCGTATCACCTTACGATTTGCCAAACTTGGTTCCAACGAGTAGTATAACGGCTCTAGCAAGCCCATCATGGTGCTGCACACACGCGGCAGACAAACTAATCGCTGTCTCACTAGGTTCACCTCAAACCTACCAATCAGATGGACGTTTCCACACGGCATACCATACCATGGGAAGAACAATCAATAGAGTAGTGGGTCTTTACCCAACATTCCTCCAATGCTGACATACCTTGGACACTTCAATGTCCCCATGTACCTAACATAACCTGATCCTATTCCCTTAGGACCCATCTTACACCCTCATGGGTGGTGTGACCATGTCTACCACATGTCATATCAATGGAAGCGAGAAATTCCTCCACGATTACTCCTGTCGTCAAAAACATGGCCAAAAAGCCAATCCAACGAGCATACCTCAAGGGTATCACCACTCGTAATATGATTGCCTCAAACAATATCTGCGGTACAATCACATGTACAACGCGTCCATCCATTCCTCGAGCAACCCGCTCGGTATAAGGGTCACGTCAATCGGTGACGCACACGCCACCTTGTGCCCGACACTGGCACCCAAGGCATACAACTGAAAACGTATACTCAACGCACCGATCATCGTAACGATGATGCGTGTCTAATAAGACATCTCCTGTACTATCGTCATCGCCATCCCGTGACGACACATGCCCACTCATGACATCTAAGGTATCGTCAACTAGTGACGATACAAGTCAACAATGACATCTAAATAACCTAGTCAACTCATGACGGTCCATGTATATCAACATATGTCATCCATCATCATGCTAGTAAATAGTCATAATAAAACATGCATATCAACGCATACCAGCAATAATAATGCTAATAAAATAGCAATATCTCATACCTCATCGCTAACAAGATAGCGGCATACCTATCTCCGTCGCTCCATAATAATACGTAATCAGCACCCATCGCTCGAAGGCGGCCAAAATCCTGTGCTGAATATATAGCGGTACAGTGCATCGCTATAGAATCGACGGCATGATACCTCGTCATATAATAGGTGGCATGAAACCTCGCTATACACCTGAGTATGAATCATCGTCACATAATAGCGAAAAGAGGCATCGTCATCAATACATCTGGCGGAAAGAACCATCGCCCATCAATATAGCGGAATGAGGCATCGCTATCATACATCTGGCGGAAAGAACCATCGCCCATCAATATAGCGGAATGAAGCATCGCTATCATACATCTGGCGGAAAGAACCATCGCCCATCAATATAGCGGAATGAGGCATCGCTATCATACATCTGGCGGAAAGAACCATCGCCCATCAATATAGCGGAATGAAGCATCGCTATCATACATCTGGCGGAAAGAACCATCGCCCATCAATATAGCGGAATGAGGCATCGCTATCATACATCTGGCGGAAAGAACCATCGCCAATCAATATAGCGGAATGAGGCATCGCTATCATACATCTGGCGGAAAGAACCATCGCCAATCAATATAGCGGAATGAGGCATCGCTATCATACATCTGGCGGAAAGAACCATCGCCAATCATCATAAAAGAATGAGTCATCGTATGGGGCACCTTACCCCGTGGCACCTTACCACAATAACATCGCATGGCTACTTACCATGTGGGGCACCTTACCCCGTGGCACCTTACCACAATAACATCGCATGGCTACTTACCATGTGGGGCACCTTACCCCGTGGCACCTTACCACAATAACATCGCATGGCTACTTACCATGTGGGGCACCTTACCCCGTGGCACCTTACCACAATAACATCGCATGGCTACTTACCATGTGGGGCACCTTACCCCGTGGCACCTTACCACAATAACATCATGTAAACATTATCATATAAGCATCGTATAATCATCATCATATAAACATCTTATGCACGTCATCATATAAACATCTTATGCACATCATCATATAAACATCGTATGCACATCATCATATAAACATCTTATGCACATCATCATATAAACATCGTATAAACATCATCATTATAATCTTATTCCTCATAATCATCATCATAATCATTATCATAAACATCATATCATCTTTACTTATCATAAGCATTATCATAACTTACTTATCATTATCATCGTCATAAACATCATATCATCTTTACTTATCATAAACATTATCATAACTTACTTATCATTATCATCATAAACTTATTTGTAATAACATCATCGTAAACATCTTGTCATCTTTATGCATCATAGACATCGTCATCATAAACATCGTAATTACTTCTGTAATCATAGCATAGTCATAGTGTAAGAATATGTTACCGTCCGATGCCCGTACGCGTCTTACGTACCTTCCTCGCTTGAACATTACATGAACAAACGCATTAGTATATTCAATAATAATTGAGACCATACCGAAGTATTCCACTGTCGGTTGTCTACCCAGTCTGTCCTCAGACAATACATCATATCTTTCTTTTCCCTGATTTTCTTCCAAAATCAGATTCCTTGGCACGTAGCATATAGAGTGTTAGACATCGCTATTAATGCCATCCTATCGTGTTCCACACGATTCCTGCAACCACAATGGTTAGCAATACCACTTTTCATATCATATAAGCACATAAACAATTAGTCATGTCGTATAACATTAATGCCATCATGCATAAATATGTGCTATCAATATCTTCCTAGGCCCTTAACAGCCCCAACGAGCAACCACTGCTCTGATACCACTAATGTAAGGACCCCAAGCCCTTAACCCTTGATTAGTGTATTAACCACTATGTGTGGTACATGCTTTTAATAAGATTGTTCGGGAAACTCAGATGATACTTTACCATTGAATGACAATTACAAAATTTTCTTTAACATACAGCGTTATAAGCTCGTCTTCCTAACAATAATAGACTCATAGAGCTCGCCCATTACACCACTTTTTACTTGTGGACTTTTATAAAAATTTGGGCAGAGTCTCCCCATAAATAGAGCTATCCCGAAATAAAAGCACAGCACATACCATAATTCCCGGCCAGGGAAAACATAATACTCATCAGAAAGCAGCAATACAAGTAAATTCCCAGCCAGGGAAGACACCACACATATGACATCAAAAGTGGGTTTCAACACCCACATAATACACTAATGACTCTCTTATCATTAAGCAATTCTACCTCTAATTGCATGCAACATGGAATGAAAGAGAGAGAAAGGCTCATGCCTTTACATACAACCCATATACAAGTATAATCGTGCTCACATGCGAGCATCATGAACATGTATATAATCATCATGGGTATATAGGTACTCTATACGATACCGTGCTTCATCAAGCCCTGGTACCACGATCCTGGGAGTACATCCAATCAACAGCTTGAGCTCATCTCCAAAGCCATCGATGTACCTGTTCACCTGCCCCAACAGAGACAGCCCCCAACGGGGTGAGCATACCAATTCCACAATTTCATAATCATAATGACATAATACATAATTTACGAAAATGTAAATATTGTGGAACATATGTGATACTTCCTGGATAGTATCATCCTCATCATAGCGTACCCCTGTAATAACCCTGTTCTCAAAACAGATAAATCATCAAATCCTGAATATGCAGTTAATCATCACATTGGTTAACCCTAGCCAGTTTCAAATTAACAACATTTCCTAACATCTTACTTTAACTAGCAATGATTTGCAACATTCCATAACATCTTACTTTACCTAGCAATGATTAGCAACATTTCATAACATCTTACTTTATCTAGCAATGATTAGCAACATTTCATAACATCATTTCATAACATCGTTTCATAACATCTTTTCATAACATCGTTTCATAACATCTTTTCATAACATCGTTTCATAACATCTTACTTAATCTAGTAATGATTAGCAACATTTCATGACATCATTTCATAACATCGTTTCATAACATCTTTTCATAACATCTTACTTAATCTAGCAATTATCATAATTCTAGATATCATGTTGGTATTTCCTTAACTTCCGATACTGGTTAATCATTTCTCTGATTAACTACGTCTCTGTTCCTATTATTACCAATAGGGAATAAAATACAGATATCCTAGATATCTAATCAAATACCACATTTTCATTTCTTACTTCAAAGTAACGTCATACTATGGGTGTTTCCTCCGTAGCAACCACACCTCATCATTGGCTCGCTTCATAGCGGCACTGAACATTCCACTATGTGAATCAACATATCGTAACCGAGTCCCGATACCATCATAGTAAAACATTTCATATATCTTAAATCATGCATCATACTTGTAAAACATCATTTAAACTATGCTCGTACGTTAAACGTACCTTAAATCCTCGAAGTTCGAGCCAAACCTTGCTCGAGTTCCATGCCCCGAGAGACGATGTGCTAAAACGATAAATAATTCATAATTATTTACGAACATGTAACCCATGCTCAAGCACATTCATAACCTTCAAAATATTGTCAACACTCGACAATAAATCATTTAAAAGACCCGGGGCAGGGTACATGCAGGGAGGGAAAATGAATGCGACATATCGAAAAATTGCCCAAGAACACCTTCAATAATTCGAACCCTAGCATCACAATTCGAACCCAACCAAGCGTCATAAATCATTTAAAACATGTAATGAACGATCCTTAACATGAATCATCAACCCATAGTCAAAATCCCCAAATTCGAAATCAACCCTCACCAATTAGGGCAAAATCGAACCATAACATCTTAATTCAATCCCACTTAAGCATTATAATTCATTTAAACATGAATAAATCGAATCCTAACAAGAATTATCATCCTCATGCCAACAATCCCCAAAATCGAACATAAATCCCCCACACATCATGAAATTCGAACCAACCTCCACAAATTCGAACTCAATCCTCAAAATTCGAACACAATAATTCACCATAGGTAGGGAAAATACATCATAAGCATGGAAAAGGGGTAAGGAACGTTACCCAACGAAATCGGAAGCAAAATCGGACGAAATCCGATGAACCCTAGAAATTGGGGATCGCCGCTCTTTCTCAAAATTCGACCTCAAATCGCGATGAAACTTTCAATTGCCGGAGGGGAAATGAGCGCCTGGACGAGACGAAGCCGTGGGTAGGTCGGACGCGCCGATCGGCGGCGGGACGGCGGCGGCCGAAGCGCTTTTGCGCGCGGGCAGGGGCTGGCAGCGGGAGAGGGTCGCGGGAGAGGAGAGAGGAAATGAAGGGGTTGAAATGAAATTTCCTTTAAAATTTTGGGTTCAATTGGTATTTATAGCAAAAATACCCCTAAAAATTAATAACCCCACAAATACATCGTGATTCCTTAAAAATCATCTGTTTTCAAAAACTCTCTCTCTAACTCCAAAACCCTCTACCGGTGCTCACATAGCACCCGAGATTCCGAGACACATCAAAAACCCAACTCTTAGGTTTTACACCGTAATGTGAATACAATCTCAACCTCTGGATCCAACGATCCCAACTACCCAAATGAAAGAGCCCAGAAGGCCCAACACCTCGATTAAACTCCAAATCGTCCCGTAAAACCACTTTAGGGATTATTAACACTACGGGATTAACACCTATAATCCCTGGTCATCACAGCATCAATTATGGAATATTTAAATTTTATTATTTTACTCACCAACTTACACTTTTTTATTCACGATGCGCAATAAATGGTCATCTTTTAGCAGGAGTTCACCAATCATTTCCTTAACGGATAAGGTAAATAAAATGTGATGTACATGAAAAAGAATAAACCCTAAAATAATCATTTAATGTCTTAGGAAAAGTCCGACGAAATCTTGATTGGGACTCGACATCAAAAGATCGATGTGACATCAACATCATCGGGCGTGGATGGTAGAGCCCCACTCAATTTCCCTTCATGAAATGATCGGCTCGAGCAAGCCCTTCAACGACTGAGAAATAACTGTGAAACGAATGAGCGGAAAACTGTAAATAAGCGATATACAATTAGTATAATTTAGCTTAGTATTTAATATTTATTTCAAGAGATTTTTTTTTTGAAGAAAAAGATATCATCATTAACGTATGATGAAGAACACATGAGATTGAAAAGTGATATTAAATTAGTCGAATTCACAAGTTCTATTGTGAATTGCATACCATGTTGGCGTAACCACTCCAACTAAAACATCTGGTATGGCGAAATTGCATAATAATATAGATTGATAGTTAATTGATTTTAAATATATTTAATCAAACATATTGAAATAAGTTAAGATAATTTATTTATAAAGTATAATTATTTGATGACCCAATCAAAAGATGCACTAATATGTTTCGAAACACAGTTTTCAGTTCTTATAAAATCAAAATTACCTAGAATTTAAACATTGTACTAAGTTAAGGGGGTTTAATAGAAAAAATTGATGTTATTCTTAAGGTTATTAACCTTACGAGACTTAAAGTTTTATGTTACCATTGATTTAATATATTTTGAAATATTTTTAATGTCATATTTCAATTATATAATAAGATGCATCTTTAAACGTAATATCAAATAAACCTGTATCATAATCTACATACAAGACAATCAACGTAGTGTACGTGGGTCTCTTCCGGTATTCTGCACGATACACCTCTACTGTGTGTATTCTTAATGGTTTCTCCACACGCAGAGCCATTTGACCATTCCCCACCTTTTCCTTACCTGGCAGCGAACCGGATTCCTGTTTTTCGACCCTTTTCTTCCCTCATTTTTTTCCAGCGAAATCACGGATGAAATAAAAATTGAGAAATTAAGGATTCTAACCCATCTTAAATCATTATTTTTAAAAATAGCCTTATCTATTAACTAGTTTTAAATATAGCCTTTCATAATTTAAAAATCCTAAAATACCCTTTTTTTTAATAGATAAGGCTATTTTTAAAAATATGGATTTAAGATAGAATCCTTAAATTTCTCTTTTAATTATCACTCTTGAGGCATGAATACGATCAATTGAATTTTCAAAAATTAAATATAACAGGATAATCTACTCACAATATAAATTACATTTATTTAAAGGATTTCCTAGTCGATATGAAGAACGAACTGAAATTTTGTTCAAATTCGATTTTCAATTTAATGATTTGTTCACAAATCGTTAAAGTACTTCAAAATTCTTGAGTTTTATGTTTCTTTACTTATACATTAATAATATATACATCTTTGTAAAAATCCAAAATGTGTAAACCGTATGTATAAAATTGATGAAACACTATACTTCAAAAAATCAGGCACATTTGTCCCATATGCATAGAGTTTTATACTCGATTTTTAAAAATAATGGGATTTAAAATATTATTAATTATATATGGACTTTATTTTTTGAATTTTCGCAAGTAAGCTAAATATAATTTTTTTTTAGTTGGAATGTTACTCTAGATGTGGTACACCTAATATCAATACGTTTAATCAAAAGCAATATCCTATTATAGAGATTTAACCTTTTAATAAGGAATAACTTTTTATTTCTTATATTCTATTTCTAAAAATAATATAAACAATATGAATACGTATTTTATACTTTGTTAAGTAGTTTTTTTAAATATTTATATTTACTATCGTTTAAACCAAATACATAAATAAATATTTTATGTGCATAATATTTGTAACTCCCAACGAGATCACGTAAGTTTCCAACACGTTCATCCCAAAACATTCACATAAATTTTAAAACTATGGATTTAAGATGTGTTAGGATTCTTAATATTTCTTCAATACACACAATCAACTAGCATGGTCATCATATAATTCACTAGATAATTCTTGTAGAGTTTATAAGAACACTGTAAGAAGTATTCGACTCTGATGAAATAAACAATTTTAAAACATGTACAAACTAATTGCTAAAAATTTACAATCTAATACAACTCTATATAATTGAGAAATAAAATATGAAAACACACACACAAAAAAAGTCAACTCTATATAATTGAGAAATAAAATATGACAACACACACACAAAAAAAGTTAGAAGATGAAAGAAATGTAGAGAAATGAGATTACCTTGAGAAAAATCCTTAGGAATTGGGAGATAATCTAATGAGATTGATGGTGGGAGAAAAAAATAGGATGAGAAATTGATGTGAGAGAAAAAAATATGGTTAAAGGATATAATTGGAACTTAATATAATTAAAGGCCAATTTGATAAAATAAATTAAATAAAGGCTAAAATTGATTATAACACTTCCATGAAGGCCATTTTAGAAAATGCCTCATAAAAATTTACCTCCCTCTTTTGTTCCCGGCGAGAATCGCTGATGACTGAAAGTTTGCCATAATTTCTCTCTGATTAATGGGATACCATGGTTTTGAATCTTTTGATTCATTGGATTGTTGGTGATATATTTATATTTTTGATGGTGTAAACATGCACGAGTTTTCATAGAATGAGGATTATGTATTTTCTTATTGTGGTTTCAGGGATAGAATGTAACTGGGAGAGGCGAAGGTTCCTCAAGTTGATGGAAGTGCATTCAAGGGATTGGTGAGGTTTGATTTTGTGTTGTGGTGGTCACTGTTTTTACTGGAATCGGGAACTAGATCGATTTGATGCATCTTCAGATTTTGGACTTGTTTCTTGAGACTTCATTTGTTATGATTTAATTTATTCGCTTGTATTGTTTGGAATTTTTATCTGGGTAGTGAAGAATCGTCCGCTTGCGTTCTGGGTTTTATTCAATCTTGGAAGTTAAGGTGGATTATTGCGAGTGCAGCCCAGAAGGAAGGCTTGAAAAATATCACAGTATTTGTAATTTGTAATTTGGATTTTGATTTTTATCTTTGCCACTGAAGTTCTGTAATTTGATTGAACTCCGTGGAGTACAGAATTTCGTTGGATCGTGTTAATTGATTTTGAATGGAGTATCTTCCGGTTGAGGTTGTTGGGAACATACTATCACGGCTGGGGGCTGCTCGGGACATTGTGATTGCATCTACAACTTGCCGGAAATGGCAAGAGGCTCGGAGCAATCATCTCCATACTCTTTCATTCAATTCTAATGATTGGCCTTTGTGTCATGAGTTATCCACCGGTAGACTTGAGATAATTATTACTCAAACTATTTTTCAGACCAATGGACTGAAGTGCCTTTCTATAGTGTTGGATGATGTGAATGAATTTGCAGCTGCTCCTGTTGTTGCCTGGCTCATGTACACTAGAAAAACCTTGCGCCAGCTGCATTATAATGTGAAGACAACACCTAGCATCAACATTCTTGAAAAGTGTGGACGGCAAAAGCTTGAAGTATTGTCTTTGGCTCACAATATAATTACAGGGGTTGAACCTAGTTACCAGAGATTCCCCTGCCTGAGATCCCTATCGTTAAGTTATGTCAGTATATCAGCCTTGGATTTGAGTCTCTTGCTCACTGCCTGTTCCAAAATAGAGGTCTTGAATCTAGTCAGTCTAGATATTATCATGTCTGATCCGCAAGCTATGATGGAGTTGAGTAGTATATCGTTGAAGGGTATTTACGTTGAAGCAATCAGTTTGGATAAGTTTATACTGGAAGCTGATAGTCTAGAGAAGTTGCACTTGAAAGATTGCACCCTTGAAGTGTTTGAGCTTGTTGGTAAAGGGTTGCTGAGATTACTAAAGATTGACGATGTAAGTGTCATCCATCTTGATATTGGTGAGAGTTCAGAAAATCTGGAGATTGTGGATGTGAGCAATTTTACAATCATGTGGGCAAAGTTTCACCATATGATTTCACGATCATCCAAGTTGCGACAGCTTAGGCTTTGGGATGTACTGTTTGACAATGAGGATGAGGTTGTGGGAATAGAGACAATTTCTTCATGCTTTCCTTTACTAAGCCATCTATCCCTGAGTTACGATCTAAGAGAGGTAACACTTCAGTATGGGTTACAAGGTTCTTTTGTTTTGGAGAATGTGAATGTCTTGGAACTCGGGTGGACCATAATCAGTGATCTGTTTTCAATGTGGGTCTCAGGACTCCTGGAAAGATGCCCTCACCTCAGGAAGTTGGTCATCCATGGGGTGGTTTCAGAGACCAAAACGCATGAAGAATGCAACATGCTGGCCAACTTCACCGCATCCATTGTGAGACTCATGCGGAAGTACCTTTACGTCGAGGTTCAATTTGAATTTGAATAGATATCGGCATATAGCTCTGCATGGAGCTAACTTTCAGTAGTGAATTGCAAAAGCAGGTATTTGCACCTCAACGGAGATTCTTATTTGTACATGTCTGATCCTTTCCATATAGTTTTTGGACTTCGAGGAATTGTAATATTAATTGTGTTTATATATATTTTCCGTTTATATTTGCATGGTAATTTCTTGGGGGTATTTTTAAGGCTGGAATTTCTTTGTTTCCCATGTGGGTATAATTGTTATCTGCCATCATTTTGTTCCTATCTTTTGTTGCTTCGTGGCCTTCTTCCAGAAATTTGATTTCTCATTATTCATTATCTTCTTCCGTTTCCTTGATTCATATAATGCAAGAGTTGAAATATTTTTCACCATTGTCTTCTCTGGTCCTTAAAAAGCAAGGAACATAAAATAAAATTCACTGGGATCTTGATTTCCTGGCATACGATCCGATGTCACTCTTTGCGTTTTTTTTATTAATTATTCACATCTCAGTTTTACGACATAGCCCAACTTTCATATTAATTTAAACATATGGTTTACCATTTAAATTTGGAACTGTTTCTCCTATGTAGGAGTTTTTTCTCAATACACCTGAAAGGGGCTCATATATTCATCAAATAACTGGTTTTCAACTGGAACCGTGACATTCCTGTGTTTGAATATTTGTCTCTAGATTATATTCCTAAAGAAAATTTGAATTAACACCAAGTCATTGATTGAAGAAAATAAATACAGCCAAGCAGTATATGAGCCCTGTGGATGTAGGAGTTGGTTTAGATTAAGGTCATGAGTTCCATTTCCGAATAACAGAGGCTGGAATGATCTTTTTTCTGTCTACAGTGGGGCACTTTCAGTATTCTATGGAAGTGAGAAAATTGTTTTTCACATGCTTCCCTGTTGTAGAACGATGATTAGGTAAATATTATGCTAAAACATGCAGGTGCTTCATTTAGGAAACCAATGCGCATACCAAATAAAAATAAAATTATGATTTGCAAAGAGGAATTTTAAACTTTTTAAAACAACTATCAAGTAGTGAACTTGGGGAACCTTCATAAAAATTAGAAAACAGTAAAGAGTACACTTTTTTTTTTATCAGCTTATCTATGGGGAGGGAGGACTCGAACTTGAGTTCATACAAGGGGGAGACGGTGACAAACCATTAGACTACTGTCTTTGAGGCAGAAAAAAAGGACATAAAACTGTAAATCTAAATGATTAATTTTGCTTCTGAACACTCAACTCCTTGTTGCTTTACCTAGGTGTTGCTGTCCACCAAGAATCTCTAATCTCCTTGGAGGTTTTGATAGGTATTGTATGCGGATAAACATTTTCATATATCCATTTTATTGCAGTTTGAATGGTTGAGCTGGTTGCAGGGTTGACCCATGAAACCCAATAATGTCTTTGGTGTCTTTCCCCCTTTTTTATTGGTTGGAAGGGTTGGATAGTTAATGGTCTATTCATCTGGTGCCACGGCCATGTGGTGGATGATAAAATTGGATAAAGTGCTAAATTAAACAATGGAATGAGGTTGCTAAACCGTGGAGTGGAAAGTTTTGCATGCATCTGAAACTGCTGTTTTTGTGTTTTGAGGTTAAACAAGTTGGGCTGCTAGCTTCCTCCCTGGCCTATTTCTCAACATATGTCTCAGTTCTTGTGGAACCAACTTTGTAGTTCTTTCCTTCCCAGCCCGTGACTAATAGTCTCCTGATTAATTTCATCAATGCCATCAATAAATTCAAAAATAGAAGAAACTGCAGTTGTGAATGTCATAATCCACTCATTAGGAACCTGAACAAGAGTGAGTAATATTGTGCAGGGTTTAACTCATATTTAGTTCCTGATATGTTTATGCGTAGGTCCAATTTAATTGTCTATTTGTTAAAATAGGATCAATTCCAAATTTTAGAAATATTTAGAACTGAGTTACCGAATTTTATTGGCTGCTGCAATTGCATGTTGAATTTAATATTCCCTGTCCCAATAATTAAACTTGCTGCAACAGGTTCAACAGTTCACCTGCAAGTTACACAAGCAGGGCTTCAAGCGGAAAAATCTTTCTTCTCCTTTTTAAAGGACTCTAACTGTACTTTGTTGTTATATTATGTAATACCAACTTTTGCTTACAAGTTTGCATCCCTCGTGGTGAAAAATAGCTTTTGTTCCTAGCTGAAGGTATTGTTTCCTAAGCTGATTAGTCATCCAAATTGGAAAGCATCGGGCTATAGGTCAGTAATTGGAGTCCATTCCAGAAAGAATAGATAATAGGAAATCTATTTTCCAAGTTGAAAATAGGTTATGAGGGAATTTTAGTCCTAGTTTTCTCGAAATTGTTGTATCTAATCCTCTTGGCCCATATTTTATTTTTGGCTATGAATTGCATTAATGTATTGTCTTTATTGGATTAATATGCACAGATTGTGGTCTGCCTTAAACCCTGCAACCAGGCGTTTTTTCTTGTAAAAAAAAACCTTAATTTGCATTTTCAATTGCACAGTCATTTTTCTGATTTTTCTGATTAATAATGTTGCTTTTGTTCTCGGAGAAACTATTATATTGGTGGGAAATTGGATCTTAAAGCCCTTTTCTGTGAAGAAATTGCATAAATAGGTATACTTTGAAGCTGCAGTTTGTACAATCTAAGCTTGAAACATTTTTTGATGACAAATTTGACTTGAATATGCAGGACATTTACCAGGCTCTACCTATTATGGCTTCTTATGAGTTACTTATGTGCTCTAATTATCTGTGGAACCTGCTGCCAATCCTTCATATTACCTTGGAGCCTATATTAACTGTACAATGGAGCCTATCTGTACAATGGTTTCTAGGAATCATATGGGAACCCTTGTTTTGATTTACAGGATATTTTAATGTATGCATCTGTATAGACGTAAACTTGTTGAACTGATTCTCATATATCTGCTTTGAGCGACTCCTGCCTCGGTGGTTTGCGGCCGTAGCGAATCTTCAAACTAGTAAGCAAAGGATTGACTACAGAAAATACTCAGCCAACAGTTTGGTGCTTTCACGAGAACACAGCTCAAAGTTCTCATCTATTCTTCCTCACTCTTCGAAAATTGCTAGTGATTTTTTTCATTTAATTTCTTGTACTCTATTTGTAGAAAATTGTATGAGTTAATGTGAAATTACGAGGAACTAAAAGCTATTTGTTTACTGGTATGTTTCTTGTAGATGTTGAACAGTTGGCGTCGCATCGTTTTTCTGTTCTTTGTTATCTGATGGATCAATGAAAAGTAGGAACATTACTGTTAAATTGCATTATTTTCAAGGATGTAAGAAAGATACTGAATTTTTGTATGTTTTTTATATTGTTGAGCTTGTTGGGAAAAAAGAACTTTAAAACTACAAGTAAATCTGGCTTATAAATTGAAATAGAAGGCATTAGGAATCTAAAATAGCACATTCAAGAATATTTCTTAGGATTTGCATTCTTAGGATTTGCATTCTTGTAACATCACTCTAGGGTTAAAAAAAAGAACTCCATTCAATACACTCTTATAAGCCGTCATCACGCTAGCACTGGTGTCGGGCTTGTAGATCTGGTCAGGTTGATTGGACTTGAGGATCACAGCATACAGATTGATTTCGCTGTTATCGGTAATTCTCTTTTCATGCATTTATTTGATTTATGCATGTTAATATATGAATCAGACGCGATCGATCCGTCCCTGGGTCAGATCTGTTTATGTTTATTTTTCGCTGCGTTTGGATCTGATGCCGGGGTACGAAAACCCAACAGTGGTATCAGAGCCAGGTTACGGTTTGATTCATGTATCTGATAATTAATTTTTATTAGATCGTTTCCAATCAATGTTAATCGTGTTTGAGTTTTCAGAAATTTTGGAATACGGAAAAACATAGAAATAAAAAAAATTGACCATTCGAAATTTTCCATTTATCTGATCTCACTGACCGCGAGCAAGCTAGGTTGCACGGCGGAGGCGGCAGCGTACGCGGTGCGGAGAAAGTGTTGTCGTTCTGTGTGCGGCCACAACCCTGAGTTCAGGAGGGTTTCGTGACCGAAATTCTGCTGAGAATCGACGCGGACGATTTTGTTCGATCAGTTTTCCTCCACCTCCTTGCGCCGAGTTGCTCGATATTCAGATGATTCAACGTGCGCACGGATCCGGAATGGACAAGGTGAAGGCGGCGCGCGAGCTAGGGTTTCTGAAACCCTAGCCGCCGCTGCTTGTCGAGGAAGAAGATGAACAGTGACTCACACCCTAATTTTCGAATTAAAAAAAAAGGGTATTTTGGGTTGAAATTGATTTTCTAATTTTGGATCCAAATTGTTTGGAGTCCATACAATTTTTTGGGTCATTTTATATATTTTATCCGGATATTGATTTTTTGAAATAATAAATAATAAATTTAATTTATTAAAAATATGATTATAATTTATTAAGTGTAAAATAGAGATTTTACAAGTAAATGAAAATTTAATTAATTGGAGATCAAATGAAAATGTTTCATTTAATTTGTTAATTTTATTTTCGATTAATATTATGATTTAACAGGTAAAATAGAGATTTTATCAATTAGTTGAAATTTAATTAATTAGAAATTAAATAAAATTGTTTTATTTAATTTGTTAATTTTATTTTCAATTAATGATGCGATTAGTGGGGAAACGATAGAATAAATTAATTATTGTGTTCTAATTACATGTGATGTGATTAGTATAATTACATACAATGTAATTGCATGGTGGATGATTACGGGCCTTTAACCAATGTGTTTAGGTGAATGTTTAGGTTTTATTGTTTCATTATAATTATGTTTTGATTATCGAGCATGCGAGCCTGCTCTCTCTATTTTCTGATGTATCCCACCCCGGATTTGTATCCCTATTCTCTTGTTTGCACGACTTAAATGTAAAATCTTTAGAATTAGTGGGAGATCGAGATTGAAGATGGAGAATCAAGAATCAAGACATGTATAATGGAAGCAAATGTAATAGGATTGCATTGCATATCTGCATCACCTTAGACAGACTTGTGATCCACGTATGGCTCACGTGGATCAATTAGGAAAAGGCGGATCATCCATATTTATTTATTTTTATTATGCATGTGATGTATGATAAATTTTTGTTTGTATGTTTTATTAGTACATATGATTGCATGAATAAAACATAGTTGCATGAATCCGACAAACAAACAATCAAGCACTTGATGAGATTTTAAAATAAATTAAATCCCTCTTTTGAATATGATTCAAAAATTGTTAATATCAAACTGATAAGGGGAGCTCAAAAGGGTTTGTCGCTTCTGTAAGTAATCCAACAATCATGGAACGCAGCGGAATTTAAAAATTTGGATTACTAAACCGCGGATCTATACATAGGTTGTTCATATCGGATAAAGGAATAAAGGTCTCACCCTTGTAGCGCGTTTGAGCAGATTCCACGGAGCAGCACCACGTCCAACGCCTCCTCCGAGTCACTAGCAAAACTTAACAAGTTTTGCCTCAACGGTATCCACACCATCAAATCGAACGAAGGAAAAGCTTAAGAACAAAGTGCTAGATTTGTTCTTAAACCAAAACAAGAAGCACACTCGATTCACAATCGAGGAACGGCACGAAAACCACAAATCTCCCTTCGGCTATCAAGCAAAACCGAGAGAGAAGAGTGAGGCGGCCGATGGTGCTTTTTGTGTAGGTTATGATATGAAAGTGTTAATCTTATTAATCACCATGCAATCAAATTATATATGATTAATTAAAGGCTTTCATAAAGCCTCATGGGCTTAAGCCCATGATTTTAATTTAATCCTTATAATTATTAATTAAGACTCTTCTTAATTATTTAATTCATCCCATGAATTTAATTCCCTTCTTGATTTAATCTTTTGTGCGACCCGATAGGATCTTGTAATGTTGGCAGTGACATAAAATCTTATTTTACGTTACAAGCAAGGAGCGGTGTCTAGCAACACATCGAGGCTACCCAAATTACAAGAATGTCAATGACTCGACATAACCTTTAGAACTCGTGATAATTTTAATCATGTAACTTAATCCCTTTGTCCTTTGTGTTTAGATTGAACACGAGTCATGGAATAGTCATACTCGTATATTCAATCTTTATTTCTTGATCCCCAAGTAGAATTAGAATAAACGAATAAGCTCGATATCTCATATCGACTCATTCGAGCATGGCCATGCATTTTAGTTCTCACTTGATCAAGGGCCAAACACATCTCCTGTTATATAGGAGGGACAAATCCTATCTCGATCAGTCAACATCCCTCTACATAATTCGTAGTGTATCCAATAGTCGCCTTTATAGTTTACCCTGTTACGGGTAACGTTTGACAATATCAAGATACATAACTCCTTATGTTGGGATCTCTGATGATCACAAGTCGTAAGGATTACATACATTATTATCACTATGAGAATTGCATATGACGATCATATAACTATCCATGTTGCATTCTGTGATATCTCCGAAATGATTATGTGGGTAATCATACAATTAAGGGTTGTTAATTGTGAGCCTATGTGCTAAAGGCGTATTTTATGTGGGAGTGGTTTATTTATTTTGATGATGTGGTTTAGGGAGCATGTTAGGTGTTTTTAATTGTTGTGTTGATGTGGTAAAATAATAAAATATCAAGGAGAGATATTTTTATACATCGTATGAAATACCGGGACACAATTAAACACCACAAAACCACCCTACATGCAACCACCCCACCCCCACTTGACTCAACCCACGCCCCTCCCCTGTTTTTCTGGAAAGCAGATTGACTAAGTAGGCAACTTTGGACTTGGATATTTTGATCTTGCCTCTTCCAAAAAGACTCCTTCTTCTTCCCTTCCTTTTGTCTGCAACTTGGTCGGTTTCTAGGAAGAAAGTGATCGGATTCGTTCATCCCTTCATATAGAAAATCGAAGAGCAAAAGTGGTAAGGAGTCACTTGTTTTTACCAGTTTTCAGATTTCTAGCATGTATGTTCTTCGTAGCAGATTTGGCATGCTAGTGTAG
Organism: Haberlea rhodopensis; assembly: GCA_907163345.1. Classification (NCBI taxonomy): domain Eukaryota; kingdom Viridiplantae; phylum Streptophyta; class Magnoliopsida; order Lamiales; family Gesneriaceae; genus Haberlea; species Haberlea rhodopensis. The sequence goes on along the minus strand of CAJQUN010000127.1, from coordinate 1,340,019 downwards.
GGTTTAAAGAAATATTGTTATGAGTACTTTTATGTGATGTTAATGAAGCTCTCTGCATTTTTCCTTGAGCATGTTGCCTGTTTTATGTAGAGGAAATAAGCATGTAAAGTAAGGTGTTCGAAAATCTGGGTAAGGCTGTGCCCTGTTTTCTGGAAAAATATGAGTGGGGAGTGTTTTTATGAAGGCGTTATCATGCACGTTAAGCTTAGGTTTTGGTAAAATTTTGATGTGAAAATATGCATGGTAGTTTTGTGAAGCCCTTGGCATGTTTGTTCGAGCATTCTTTATGTTATATGTGATAGTTTTAATAGCATGAAGAGAGGTACTCAAGAAATCTGGAAATGAATATGTTGCCCTGTTTCCAGAAAAGTTGATCCAGTACTTGTTTAAATGGTCGACGTTTATGCATGTGGGCTTATATTTAGGTTGTAAATTTGGATTGAATACACTCAGGGTAGTGTAGTGCAACTGCTAGCATGTTGGTCTTGGCATGTATTATGTCTTACATGTTAGATTTAAGGGTATGAATATCGGTGTTAAGCAATTCTGGAAAATCGCTCAAAGGAACAGGGTTGGCGATCGATCTCCAAGGAGGCGATATCGATCGCGACGTTCCAGTGAGTTTTGGCGATCGATCGCCAATATTGAGGCGATCGATCGCTGACTGCATTTTTTTGGTATGCGAGGCAGTAGAAGTAGCATCTCGCGATCGATCGGGGCTCAGGGGCGATCGATCGCGAGATGACATTGTTGTATAAATGTGGTTTTTAATTGAGTTTTGATTCCGGATTATTATGAGGTGCCTAATATTGTGTTGTGTGGCTATGTAGAACCATCTCAGGTGCCAGCACAGCCGAGGAGATAGTCGATTGACTCCTCTATCTTTTGGAAAGGTACGTAAGCGACGTACGGGCATCCCAACGGTAACATGTACTTTATGTTTATCTATTTGACACATGATGAATGCAATGTGGTGCATTAAGGTTATGATACATGTTATTATGCATTGTTTTTGCATATGTATGTTGTGAAATATAAGAGGTGTATTTCACGAGTCAAGGTTATCTTAGTAAGGATTTTAATGCTTACGCTAAGGTCCATAGGAAGCGAGGAAGAATTCCGCTTTCATGGAGTGGCAAGAAGCATTAAAATGTACTAATGATAAGGACTCAGGATTGTAAGAAGGATTTAAGGAGGAAGGATGTCATGACATTTATTTATAAAACCATATGTTCATATAACGTGTCATTATGAGTTATGGTACAGGGACAACCAATGGACGTTGTAAATGCTTGGAAATACAGGAAGTGCTTTGTATTTATGATTTTGCATTTACGTCTTGCATTCATATTATGTTGAATATGAATTGTGTTATGCTCATGTGTTGGGGGTTGTCTTTGTAGGTGCTTTTGATGATGAGAACCAGGGTCGGGGTTGAAATGCTGAGCTATAAGGAGTGCTACAGGATTAGCATGTTAGAGAATTTTGTATAACTTCTACTTGTAGTAGAATGAGACTATAACGTAGTACCTTTTTGTAGGAATATGTGAAATTCCTTTTTGAACTTTTGGTACTGTAATCTCTTAAGCTCAGGTTAATCAACACGACCTTACTACTCTGATTTATGCATGTGAATGCTTAGTTCTCTTAATTGCACCTAAATATCTTGATGTGATAATGGGGTCTCACATTTACTGGTATCAGAGCAGTGGTTAGATAACCAGGGAAGAGTGAAGGGTAGCCTTTAGAGACAAGTTGGCTAGGTATTCATTGTTGGGCATGTTATGCATGTGATGCATATTGTGTATAAGTGTTGTACTAACATGCTTTTGAATAAGATACTCTTGTTATCTAACGGCTTATATTATGAACTGCTTTTGGTATTGTTGTTAACTTTTGTGTTGCAGCATGGCGGCTGTTAACCCGGAGAACCTCAATGAAGAGGTAGGGGATATGGGCAGCATGAATGCTAGTATTGCTCAGACGAATCCATTACCGCCACCTGCTGTAGGCTTGGAGCCTGTAGCACAGATACTGCTACCAGGGGAGATAAGTCTGACCCAGTTCTTGAGTTATCATCCACCGCTTTTTGAAGGGACAGAGACTGGGGAGGCAGCCGAGGAATGGCTTGAGCGACTGGAACAGATTTTCGTATCGGCACCCTGTGCACGGACTGCCTGGCTGAGGTTGGCAGAGTTCCAGTTATCGAAGAAGTCTTCCATGTGGTGGAAGACCACAGTCATGGAGCTGAGAGCTCAGGGTATGACGGTAGATTGGACAGTATTCAGGACCCGGTTCCTTAACCGGTACTTTTCAGCAGCTGCTAGACAGTTGAAGGAAGATGAGTTTAATAGTTTGAAGCAGGGAAGCCTGTCAGTGTCAGATTACGCTATGCTGTATTCCTCACTACTGAGGTATGTACCTCATATTGCTGTCAGCAGTCATGCCAAGATGAGGAATTTTCTGAAGGGTCTGAGGCCAGAGCTGTTTGATCGGGTTATCTCCAACAACCCCAGCTCATTTGATGACGCCCTGACACGGGCATTGTTGGCGGAGATTGCCGTGGGCGCGTACAAGGATGTTGTACCCCCTTTCGTACCACCACAGAGGCCTGCTGTTGATAGTCTGAGGCCACGAGGGGATCAGTTCAAGGCTCGTGGGGCCTCACCATCTTCCAGATTTAGTGGGAAGAAGCCACAGGGGCAGAAGCAGAACAATCGGTGACCCACACAGGGAAGCAAGACAGGGGGAAGTAGGTGTACCAACTGTGGAGGATGGCACTTGTTACGTGACTGTCAGGGTTGCTATATTTGTGGCAAGATGGACCACATGGCTCGAGGTTGCCCCAATCGGGCAGTTCAGACAGACTCAGGGCCGAATAGGCCAAGGTTTGATGCGGGGAGGGCACCACAGAGACAGCAGTTTGCACCACGACCACAGGGAGGTCAGACAGCAGGACCGCTGCAGGGACAGGTGTATGCACTGACTAGGGAGCAGGCTGAGGCAGCCCCAGAGGAGGTCATTGCTGGTACGTGCCATTTATTTACGTACCCTGCACTTATATTGATAGATACAAGTGCTTCCCATTCCTTTGTATCTACTGCTTTTGTGGAAAGACACCGCTTGTGCTCGTCTTTGTTACCCACGCCTCTTATGGTCTCGACACCCACGGGAAAGCATGTGATTGCAGACCGACTGTTATCTGATTGCCTCATTTATTTTGAGGGCAATGATCTGAGGGCCGATCTGATTCAGTTAGAGATGGCAGACTTTGACTGCATTATCGGCATTGATGTGTTGAGCAGATACCGAGCTATGGTAGGTTGCCAAAAGAGGATGGTTCGCTTTCTATCTGATCAGGGGTTCCAGTGGACTTTTTATGGGGACGACTCTCGTCCAAAGATTCCGGTAATATCAGCGGTTAAGATGGCGCGATTATTGGAGCGCGGCCACACAGGTTACATCATTTATGCCGTGGATGTATCTGAGGAAAAGGAAGTAAGAGCCGAGGACATTCCGGTTGTGGCAGAGTTCATTGATGTGTTCCCAGATGAGATTCCTGGATTTCCGCCTGTCAGGGATGTGGAGTTTGCTATTGAACTGCTGCCAGGGACTTCTGCTATCTCCCGTGCTCCTTATATGATGGCACCGGCAGAGCTGAGGGAGCTGAAGATACAGTTATAGGAGCTCCTTGACAAGGGATACATTCGTCCTAGTGTATCGCCTTGGGGTTCACCAGTCTTGTTCGTGAAAAAGAAGGATGGATCAATGCGTCTGTGCATTGACTACAGGCAATTGAACAAGGCTACAGTGAAGAACAGGTATCCACTTCCGAGGATTGATGATCTGTTCGACCAGCTTCAGGGTACAGAGGTGTACTCCAAGATAGACTTGAGGTCAGGCTATCACCAGGTACGGGTTAGAGCTGGTGATGTCCAAAAGACGGCTTTTAGAACTCGGTATGGGCACTATGAGTTCTTGGTGATGCCTTTCGGTGTGACAAATGCACCTACAGTCTTTATGAGCCTGATGAACAGAGTATTTCAGGAGTACCTTGACCAGTTTGTGATCATATTCATTGATGACATCCTTGTCTATTCAAGGAGTGAGGAGGATCATGCCGATCATCTGAGGATAGTACTCCAGATCCTCAGAGATCATCAGTTGTACGCCAAACTCAGCAAGTGTGAGTTTTGGCTGAACAGTGTAGCATTCTTGGGCCATATCAGATCACGAGAAGGGATATCAGTAGACCCGAGGAAGGTAGAGGCAGTTATGGATTGGCCTGCCCCTACTTCAGTCAGTGAGATACGGAGTTTCATTGGTTTGGCTGGCTATTACCGACGTTTCGTCGAGGGTTTCTCAAAGATCGCCAAGCCACTTACGCAGCTGACTCAGAAGGGAGTCCCATTTTGTTGGTCAGAGGCTTGTGAGCAGAGTTTCCGGGAATTAAAGCACAGACTGACTACTGCACCAGTTCTAGTGATTCCCAGAGAGAACAAAGGATTTGTTCTCTATACGGACGCATCGTTACAGGGCCTAGGGTGCGTACTGATGCAGGACAGACATGTGGTGGCTTATGCTTCGAGACAGTTGAAGCCACATGAGACGAGGTATCCAGCCCATGATTTGGAGTTAGCGGCTATAGTGTTCGCCTTGAAGATATGGCGACACTACTTGTACGGTACCTCATTCACCATCTTCACTGATCACAAGAGCTTGAAGTTCTTGTTTACACAGGGTGAGCTAAACATGAGGCAGAGGAGATGGATGGACCTGCTGAAGGACTACGACTGTGAAATCGAATATCACCCAGGGAAAGCAAACTTGACAGCCGACGCTTTGAGTCGGAAGGTGAGGAGCACAGCAGAGGATGCTATGTGTCTATCAGCTATGTTTGGCTCCTACTGCCATTTGGGATTTGATTATGATGTGTCTACTTCACCAGTACAGGTTTTGACCTTGCTAGCCGAGCCTATTATTTATGATCACATCAGGAAGGCTCAGGGGACCGATGCAGAGGTTCAGAGATGGATGTTCATTCAGGTCAGCCATCGAGATTCAGAGTGGCTGAGGACGGTTCTTTGAGACTTGGCGACAGATGGGTGGTTCCAGATACACCCGAGTTGCGCCAAGGTATATTACAGCGAGCTCATTGCAGCAGGATGAGTATCCACCCGGGCGGGAAGAAGATGTATAAGGATCTACGCAGCCAGTTCTGGTGGAGGCCAATGAAACAGGATGTTACTTCATTCGTCAAGCGCTGTCTGATTTGTCAGCAGGTGAAGACTGAGAGGCAAAGGCCTGGAGGTGAATTAAGGAGTTTGGAGATACCTGAGTGGAAGTGACAACACGTATCTATGGATTTCGTGACCCACTTACCGAGGACTGTTTCCGGTTTCGATGCTATTTGGGTAGTCGTCCACAGATTGACTAAGAGTGCTCATTTCATTCCCTACTGTATGACCTTCACGTACTTGAGGATGGCACAGTTATATGTCAGAGATGTGGTGAGACTGCATGGGATCCCTGTTTCGATTGTGTCTGATCGAGATCCGCGGTTTACATCTCACTTTTGGGAGGGTCTACAGACAGCTCTAGGTACAGAGTTGAGGCTGAGCACAGCCTATCATCCCCAGACGGATGGACAGACCGAGCGTACGATACAGACGCTCGAAGATATGTTGAGGGCTTGTGTACTAGAGTTCGACACTTCATGGCAAGACTGGATAGCCTTGGTGGAGTTCTCTTACAACAACAGCTACCAGGCAAGTATACAGATGGCTCCTTTCGAGGCCCTCTATGGTAGGCGTTGTAGGTCACCCTTGTGTTGGGATGACATGGACCGTAAGTCGGTTGGAGGACCAGAGTTGGTTCAGGAAATGGAAGAGAAAGTTAAGGTTATCAGAAGAAAGATGAAGGCAGCTCAGGACAGACAGGCAGCATATGCCAATCAGCGGCGTAGACCGTTAGAGTTTCAGTTAGGCGACAGAGTGTTTCTGAAGATCTCACCTTTCAGAGGCGTAGTACGGTTTGGGATGTGAGGAAAGTTATCCCCGAGATATGTAGGGCCGTATGAGATCTTACAACGTATTGGTACTCTAGCGTATCGCTTGGCTTTGCCGCCCTCTCTGTCTGGTATACACGACGTATTTCATGTGTCTATGCTGAGGAAGTATGAGCCGGATCCTTCACATGTGTTGCAGCCTTCAGAGGTTCAGATAGAGTCCGATGTTTCTTATGTGGAGCGGCCTATTAGGATTTTGGATAGGACAGACCGCAGACTTCGGAACAAGGTTATTCCTATGATCAAGGTTCAGTGGGATCGTAGGGGTGTCGAGGAGGCCACGTGGGAGACAGAGCGACACATGGTGCAGCACTATCCAGAGCTGTTTTCTGGTATGCGTTTATGTATTGTGTTATCTTTTATTTGACAACATGTTTGATTTCGGGGATGAAATCTTATAAGTAGGGGAGTATTGTGATATCCCCGAAATGATTATGTGGGTAATCATACAATTAAGGGTTGTTAATTGTGAGCCTATGTGCTAAAGGCGTATTTTATGTGGGAGTGATTTATTTATTTTGATGATGTGGTTTAGGGAGCATGTTAGGTGTTTTTAATTGTTGTGTTGATGTGGTAAAATAATAAAATATCAAGGAGAGATATTTTTATACATCGTATGAAATACCGGGACACAATTAAACACCACAAAACCACCCTACATGCAACCACCCCACCCCCACTTGACTCAACCCACGCCCCTCCCCTGTTTTTCTGGAAAGCAGATTGACTAAGTAGGCAACTTTGGACTTGGATATTTTGATCTTGCCTCTTCCAAAAAGACTCCTTCTTCTTCCCTTCCTTTTGTCTGCAACTTGGTCGGTTTCTAGGAAGAAAGTGATCGGATTTCGTTCATCCCTTCATATAGAAAATCGAAGAGCAAAAGTGGTGAGGAGTCACTTGTTTTTACCAGTTTTCAGATTTCTAGCATGTATGTTCTTCGTAGCAGATTTGGCATGCTAGTGTAGGGTTTAAAGAAATATTGTTATGAGTACTTTTATGTGATGTTAATGAAGCTCTCTGCATTTTTCCTTGAGCATGTTGCCTGTTTTATGTAGAGGAAATAAGCATGTAAAGTAAGGTGTTCGAAAATCTGGGTAAGGCTGTGCCCTGTTTTCTGGAAAAATATGAGTGGGGAGTGTTTTTATGAAGGCGTTATCATGCACGTTAAGCTTAGGTTTTGGTAAACCTTTGATGTGAAAATATGCATGGTAGTTTTGTGAAGCCCTTGGCATGTTTGTTCGAGCATTCTTTATGTTATATGTGATAGTTTTAATAGCATGAAGAGAGGTACTCAAGAAATCTGGAAATGAATATGTTGCCCTGTTTCCAGAAAAGTTGATCCAGTACTTGTTTAAATGGTCGACGTTTATGCATGTGGGCTTATATTTAGGGTGTAAATTTGGATTGAATACACTCAGGGTAGTGTAGTGCAACTGCTAGCATGTTGGTCTTGGCATGTATTATGTCTTACATGTTGGATTTAAGGGTATGAATATCGGTGTTAAGCAATTCTGGAAAATCTCTCAAAGGAACAGGGTTGGCGATCGATCGCCAAGGAGGCGAGATCGATCGCGACGTTCCAGTGAGTTTTGGCGATCGATCGCCAATATTGAGGCGATCGATCGCTGACTGCATTTTTTTGGTATGCGAGGCAGTAGCATCTCGCGATCGATCGGGGCTCAGGGGCGATCGATCGCGAGATGACATTGTTGTATAAATGTGGATTTTAATTGAGTTTTGATTCTGGATTATTATGAGGTGCCTAATATTGTGTTGTGTGGCTATGTAGAACCATCTCAGGTGCCAGCACAGCCGAGGAGATAGTCGATTGACTCCTCTATCTTTTGGAAAGGTACGTAAGCGATGTACGGGCATCCCAACGGTAACATGTACTTTATGTTTATCTATTTGACACATGATGAATGCAATGTGGTGCATTAAGGTTATGATACATGTTATTATGCATTGTTTTTGCATATGTATGTTGTGAAATATAAGAGGTGTATTTCACGAGTCAAGGTTATCTTAGTAAGGATTTTAATGCTTACGCTAAGGTCCATAGGAAGCGAGGAAGAATTCCGCTTTCATGGAGTGGCAAGAAGCATTAAAATGTACTAATGATAAGGACTCAGGATTGAAATAAGGATTTAAGGAGGAAGGATGTCATGACATTTATTTATAAAACCATATGTTCATATAACGTGTCATTATGAGTTATGGTACAGGGACAACCAATGGACGTTGTAAATGCTTGGAAATACAGGAAGTGCTTTGTATTTATGATTTTGCATTTACGTCTTGCATTCATATTATGTTGAATATGAATTGTGTTATGCTCATGTGTTGGGGGTTGTCTTTGTAGGTGCTTTTGATGATGAGAACCAGGGTCGGGGTTGAAATGCTGAGCTATAAGGAGTGCTACATAGAGAATTTTGTATAACTTCTACTTGTAGTAGAATGAGACTATAACGTAGTACCTTTTTGTAGGAATATGTGAAATTCCTTTTTGAACTTTTGGTACTGTAATCTCTTAAGCTCAGGTTAATCAACACGACATTACTACTCTGATTTATGCATGTGAATGCTTAGTTCTCTTAATTGCACCTAAATATCTTGATGTGATAATGGGGTCTCAAACATTCTCATGGTGGGTCTGTCCAGTACATCGTTCTCTAACATGTACCCATGTGTTGATTTGATATCTCATATCAATGAACAATTCATCAATCAACACATACTAGTCTCTACGTATTATCATTATCCCTATTCATGATAATACTTGACTAGGGACATCTTTAAGAATTAATACAATATTATTCTAAGGACATTAACATATATATTAATTCACATTGCACATTTAAAAGAATAATATATAATAATGAACTGCCATTCATAAAATTATAAACATTGTATGTCAAAACAATCATCTAATGACTTGTCTTAGGGCATATCCCAACAAATCTCCCACTTGCACTAAGACCACTCAGACATATACCTAATGCCTAGAGATCTAGTATGACGATCATGCTTTTGCTGTGACAGTGGCTTCGTCAATGGGTCAGATACATTATGTGCTTGGATCTTTGGTGAGATCTAGGTTCCTTAGCCAATGCGATCGCTCCATTGTTGTCACAATAGAGTTCTATCGGATCTTTAATGCTAGGCACCACTCCAAGTTCAGAAATGAACTTCCTAATCCAAACAGCTTCCTTTGCTGCATCCGAGGCAGCAATATACTCAGCTTCCATTGTAGAATCGGCTACTGTTTCTTGCTTTGAACTCTTCCAGCTCACAGCACCTCCATTTAGGCAATACACATATCCAGATTGCGATCGAAAATCATCTTTGTCAGTTTGGAAGCTTGCATCAGTGTAACCCATTACATTGAGCTCTTCCTCACTTCCATAAATCAAGAATGTATCCTTAGTTCTTCTCAAGTACTTCAGGATATTCTTGACAGCAATCCAGTGACCTTCACCTGGATCAACTTGATATCTGCTCGTCATGATCAAAGCATACGATACATCGGGACGAGTACATATCATGGTATACATGATAGATCCAATAGCTGACGCATATGGGATCTTACTCATGCGTTGTCTCTCATCTGGTGTTGAAGGACACTGTTCCTTCGAGAGATATATACCATGTGTCATAGGCACGAATCCTTTCTTTGATTCTTGCATGCTAAACCTTTTAAGCACTTTGTCTATGTATGTACTTTGACTTAGGCCAAGAAGTCTTCTCGATCTATCTCTATAGATCTTGATTCCTAGATAGATCTTGATTCCTAATACATAGGTGGCTTCTCCCAAGTCTTTCATCGAAAAGCAGTTCCCTAGCCAAATCTTTACAGATTGTAAGGCAGGGATATCATTTCCAATGAGAAGTATGTCATCTACATACAACACTAGGAAAACGATTACGCTCCCACTGACCTTCTTGTAGACACAAGGTTCATCTTCGTTTTTGATAAAACCAAACTCTTTGATTGCATCATCAAAACGAAGATTCCAACTCCGAGAAGCTTGCTTCAATCCATAAATGGATCGTTGTAGCTTGCATATCTTTCCAGCATCCTTTGGATCGACAAAACCCTCGGGCTGTGTCATGTACACATCCTCGAGCAGATTTCCATTAAGGAAAGCTGTTTTGACATCCATCTGCCAGATTTCATAATCATGAAATGCAGCTATTGCAAGTAAGATCCTTATGGATTTAACCATGGCCACTGGTGAAAAGGTTTCATCATAGTCAATACAATGAATTTGTTTGAATCCTTTTGCAACTAGCCGACCTTTATAGGTTTGTACATTACCATCCATATCCTTCTTTTTCTTGAAAATCCATTTGCACCCTATGGGTCGTACCCCTTCAGGTGGATCAACCAAAGTCCATACTTGGTTTGCATACATGGATTCCATCTCAGATTTCATGGCCTCTTGCCATTTCTCAGAATCAGTGCCCATTATAGCTTGTTGATAAGATGACGGCTCATCCTCATCAATAAGTAGTAAGTCACCTTGTTGAGTCACAAGAAATCCATATCTCTGTGGCTCCCGGTGTTCTCTTACAGACCTACGCTGGGTTTGTGTCTCTTGAGCAGGTACTTCTTCCACAACAGTTTGCGGCGCCTGCTCTGTTTCCATCTCAATCTCAGGTTCAGTGTTTTCTTGTGGTTGAACTTCACTAAGTTCTATTTTTCTCCCACTGGTTCTCCTAGAAATAAATTCTCTTTCAAGAAATACACCAGTCCGAGCAACAACTACTTTGTTCTCGGTGGGATAATAGAAATAGTATCCTTTCGTTTCCTTAGGATACCCCACAAATAAACACTTATCAGATTTGGGATCCAAGTTTGTTAGTGGCGTGACGTCTAACGAAAGCCTCACAACCCCAAATCTTCATAAAAGACATACTAGGACGCTTCCTAGTCCATATCTCATATGGTGTCTTTTCCACTGATTTAGATGGAACACGGTTCAGTAAGAAAATTGCTGTTTCTAGAGCGTGTCCCCAAAACGATATCGGAAGATCTGCATGACTCATCATTGATCTAACCATGTCTAACAAGGTTCGATTTCTCCTCTCGGATACACCATTCCATTGTGGAGTATACGGAGGAGTGAGTTGTGGGACTATCCCACACTCCTTTAGATAGTCATGAAACTCTTGGCTTAAGTATTCACCTCCTCGATCTGATCGAAGGATTTTGATACTTTTGCCAAGTTGGTTTTGTACTTCATTCTTGAAATCTTTGAACTTTTCAAAGGTTTCATGCTTATGCTTCATTAGGTACACATACCCATATCTACTGAGGTCATCAGTAAATGTAACGAAGTATTGAAAACCACCTCTAGCTTGTGTATTTATTGGTCCACATACATCACTATGTATTAGTCTCAATAAAACATTTGCCCTTTCAACATGTCCCTTGAAAGGGGCTTTAGTCATCTGGCCCATTAAACAAGATTCGCATGTTTCATATGATTCAAAATCAAATGAATCTAATACTCCATCCTTATGAAGTTTAGATATGCGGTTTTCGTTTATGTGGCCCAAGCGACAATGCCCGAGATAAGTCGGATTACAATCATTATTTTTAATCCTTTTAGTATTTATGTTATAGATAGGCATATCAAGATTTAATAAATAAAGACCATTCACCATTTGTGCACTAGCATAAAACATATCATTTAAATAAATAGAACAATAGTTGTCCTTTATTATAAATGAAAAACCACACTTGTCTAAACAAGAAATAGAAATTATGTTTTTGGTAATAGATGGCACAAAATAACAGTCTTTTAAAATCAACGATAAACTAGAAGGCAAAGATAAATAATAATCTCCTATAGCTAATGCAGCAACTCTTGCTCCATTTCCAACTCGGAGATCAACTTCGCCTTTCGCCAACAATCTACTCTTTTTGAGGTCCTGCACATTTACACAAATGTGAGATCCACATCCAGTATCTAATACCCATGATGAAGAAGTAGATAAATTGACTTCTATAAGAAAAATACCTGAAGTGGAAGTCACACTTCCTTTCTTTAGATCCTCCAGATATACTTTGCAGTTTCTTTTCCAATGGCCGGTCTCTCCGCAATGGAAATAGTTCCCTTCCTTCGCTATCCCTCCCTTTGGTTTCAGTGCAGATGACTTTGGCTTAGATTTAACAAAGACCTTCTTGTTTTTCTTGAAGTTCTTAGCTTTAGTATTTCTTTTGCTCTTATTCACAATAAGAACATTTGTTGGTTTAGACTTCTTGCTATTTGCTTCAAAAGTTCTAAGCATGCCAAGTAACTGTGGTAATGTCTTTTCAATTTCAATCATATTGTAATTTAAGACAAATTGACTGAAGCTTTCAGGCAACGATTGCAAGATCACGTCAGTGGCCAACTCTTGGTCCAAAGGAAAACCCAGCTTCTCCAGATTTCAATATACCCAATCATCTTAAGTACATGAGTTCCAACCAGACTTCCTTCTACCATTCTACACTGGAATAACGCCTTAGAGACGTCATACCTCTCTTGTCTTGCTTGTTGTTGGTACAGTTGCTTAAGGTGCTCGATCATATCAAACGCCTCCATTTCCTCATGTTGCTTCTGAAGCTCAGAGTTCATGGTGGCAAGCATAAGGCACCCAACATCAAGTGCGTCACTTTGATGCTTCTTGTAAGCATCTTTATCGGCTCTTGTAGCCGTTAGGGGAGGTTCCTCAGCGGGTAAGGGTTCCTCTAGGACATATTGTTTCTTTTCTTGTTTGAGGACTATCCTCAAGTTCCTATGCCAGTCTAGGAAATTTGTCCCATTAACTTGTCCTTCTCAAGGACCGATCGTAGTGATAAAGTGCTTGTTACGTTGTTAGTTGCCATGGATATCTACAATATAAATATGCAAAATAAGTTTATGATTTAATCATTTAACATGGTCTTATATTAAATGATGCTCCCACTATTTTGTTTAAAATTATCAACCCTCAAAACCTTTAGTGGGCCAAGATCCATATTTCGCCTAATCTTGAGTTAGCTTTGGCTAATCGCCCAAGACTCGGTTATTTAGGTAGACAACACTTTGTCAATTATATCACATATAATTCTTGGATAGTTGGACGAACAACACTTTGTTCAATTCATCAAATGAATTATTATCCAACCCATGCCTCTAGGTTCCCAATCCTATTGAGATAACATAGTTAAGTCGTACCCAATTTAAAGTATAACGGATATCACTTTTATCCTTTCGCGCCTTACTAAGATTGCCACGGTGCTTTGCTTTGGCAAACCCACACATGTACAATCGAAAGTTTTTGACGAGTACTTTTAATTTTGGAAGGCATCTAAAACTTAATATTTTAAAGGGATTTATTGATCTCATGATTAGTTTGATAATTTAAAATATGTCCACTACATATAGTTGTATACATATCTACATATATGTGTAATACAATTATCAATCTAAAGCATAAGATAAATCATGCATCAACATACATAATTAAACGTGACATGGTTATAGCCCCTACTAACGATTTTCTCAAGCCAATGAGAAAATCCTAAGAGTCAACCTAAGGTAACTTCACAAGCACCTTCCTTTGGCTCCAATTTGTGAATGGCCTCCTCGTCCCGGCACCTTGCTCCATCTTCATTGATCACCATCAACAATTTAAACTATACTATTTACAAGATATAGAATTCCTCGATTCACATTCGAGGGGAACATAGGGGAGGGATAATATTTAGAATAAAAGAAGGCACGACACGCAGGTCGTATTATATAAATTACAAACATTCACAAATCCTCTCTAATAGGTCAAAGGGCTATAACCATGCACCATGCTCAAACAACACATAAAACATGCTATAACAATTAATGAATTAAATTCTAAACATTTTAAAATTTAATCCCAATAAAACTGTAAAATAATTTTTTATGAAAATTATCGTACGCTCGGGACATCACATGCCACGAACTTCTTGCTCAAAACCCCACGTCCAACCATGAAGGGTTCGAAACCCTAAAAATTTGGACGGCGGCCGTGAGCCATTAGGGTTCGAAACCCTAGCCGTCACGAGCCACAATGGTTCGAAATTTTGTTTTGGTTCTCGGCCTTGCATGCACGAATCATGATGTTGGCGGCTTGACCATCTCGAGCCAATGAGTTCGAAAACTCTAGCCCTCATGTGGCCCTAACCGTCATACATTATATCGTGAGCAATGCGCCGATGATAACAATTTCTCGAGCCAAGATGTGGGTTCTAAACTCTAGCAAAAGGGCGACGATGGCCGAGCCCATGCACGGCTACTAGGGTTCGAAACCCTAGCCGTCATGAGCTAGCCGTCATGAGCCAATGGGTTCTAAACCCTAATCAAGTTTCGACACTTCCATGCACAATTATTAGCCACAACGGCTAAACCATCTCGAGCCAAGGGTTCGAAAACCCTAGCCCACATGTGGCAGCCGTGTGGCATTTGTGATGGTGGTGGCCGAACCAACTTAAGCTATGGGCTCGGTGTTTCGCCTTCATGTATCGTATACAATGAACTTCAATTATGTCAAATATAATTTTATGATAATTATACAAACTCAATTTATTTCATATCATATATGAATTATACAGTTTTAAAGCATGCCATACAAATCTAAATATGATTAAACTATTTAACCACATAAATCTGATATGAGCCTTGAACCTGGCTCTGATACCACTGTAAGTAATCCAACAATCATGGAACGCAGCGGAATTTAAAAATTTGGATTACTAAACCGCGGATCTATACATAGGTTGTTCATATCGGATAAAGGAATAAAGGTCTCACCCTTGTAGCGCGTTTGAGCAGATTCCACGGAGCAGCACCACGTCCAACGCCTCCTTCGAGTCACTAGCAAAACTTAACAAGTTTTGCCTCAACGATATCCACACGATCAAATCGAACGAAGGAAAAGCTTAAGAACAAAGTGCTAGATTTGTTCTTAAACCAAAACAAGAAGCACACTCGATTCACAATCGAGGAACGGCACGAAAACCACAAATCTCCCTTCGGCTATCAAGCAAAACCGAGAGAGAAGAGTGAGGCGGCCGATGGTGCTTTTTGTGTAGGTTATGATATGAAAGTGTTAATCTTATTAATCACCATGGAATCAAATTATATATGATTAATTAAAGGCTTTCATAAAGCCTCATGGGCTTAAGCCCATGATTTTAATTTAATCCTTATAATTATTAATTAAGACTCTTCTTAATTATTTAATTCATCCCATGAATTTAATTTCCCTTCTTGATTTAATCTTTTGTGCGACCCGATATGATCTTGTAATGTTGGCAGTGACATAAAATCTTATTTTACGTTACAAGCAAGGAGCGGTGTCTAGCAACACATCGAGGCTACCCAAATTACAAGAATGTCAATGACTCGACATAACCTTTAGAACTCGTGATAATATTAATCATGTAACTTAATCCCTTTGTCCTTTGTGTTTAGATTGAACACGAGTCATGGAATAGTCATACTCGTATATTCAATCTTTATTTTTTGATCCCCAAGTAAAACTAGAATAAACGAATAAGCTCGATATCTCATATCGACTCATTCGAGCATGCCCATGCATTTTAGTTCTCACTTGATCAAGGGCCAAACACATCTCCTGTTATATAGGAGGGACAAATCCTATCTCGATCAGTCAACATCCCTCTACATAATTCGTAGTGTATCCAATAGTCGCCTTTATAGTTTACCCTGTTACGGGTAACGTTTGACAATATCAAGATACATAACTACTTATGTTGGGATCTCTGATGATCACAAGTCGTAAGGATTACATACATTATTATCACTATGAGAATTACATATGACGATCATATAACTATCCATGTTGCATTCTCATGGTGGGTTTGTCCAGTACATCGTTCTCTAACATGTACCCATGTGTTGATTTGATATCTCATATCAATGAACAATTCATCAATCAACACATACTAGTCTCTACGTATTATCATTATCCCTATTCATGATAATACTTGACTAGGGACATCTTTATGAATAATACAATATTATTCTAAGGACATTAACATATATATTAATTCACATTGCATAGTTAAAAGAATAATATATAATAATGAACTGCCATTAATAAAATTATAAACATTGTATGTCAAAACAATCATCTAATGACTTGTCTTAGGGCATATCCCAACGGCTTCCTGTCTTCCATCAACAGTTAAGCCATGAGACGCTACTTATGTCATATTGCCTTACTCACCCACGTGGGGGGCATCTGGCATGGGAAAGCTGTGTGTTTAATTGCCACTTAATTAAGGGTGTGGTTATGTTAACCTTTTAGATTACACCCACGTGAGGTCTTTTGGGCGTGACATTGCCATCCGTGGGATGGGTTAGTTTGACGTGAGAAGGAATAATTGTCCTGCACACGTAGGGTTATGACAATCGCGAGACAAATATCTTGGGCATATGATGCAATTGTGATCTACCTTTAGTATCATGAAGTCGATGGGCCCACGTCCGGGGTTTTCATGAGTTAGTTGGACTCCAAGCCCACTAGGAAAATATGATTTTCAGTTCATTTGTCATGAGGGTGATGAATTCGAAAAAAATTAGTGGGAGCATTCAAAAATAAAAGTCCAAATTTTTGAATTACTTGATAATCAAACGATTTGCTTATATTTTATGTTTAATTTTCATTATTAAAATGGCCAAGAATCCGATCGCATCTATTCTCGATACAAACAAATTAACTGGGCAAAACTACAATGATTGGCTAAGAAATTTGAAAATTGTTCTGGATCCTGAAAAATTGACGTATGTGCTTACGAAGCTACTCCTTGAAAAGGTTCTTGAGTGTTCGACTTCTGATGAGATTGAAACTATCCAGAAATGGAAGGATGACGATCTCAAAACGTGATGCTATATGATGGCATCAATGTCGAATGAACTTCAGAGACAGCATGAACATATGAACCATGCCATCGAGATTCATACTCACCTGCAAGAGTTGTATGGTGAGCATACTCGTTCTCTACGTTACAGTGTTGTCAGAGACCTATTCCGTGCCCATATGAGGGAAGGATCTTCAGTCCAAGCTCATGGGTTGAAGATGATAGGTCTTATTGAGAAACTTGTTAGCTTAGATACGATCTTGGAGAACGAATTGGCGTTGGATGTGATCCTTCAGTCTCTACCAGACTCATTCAAACAATTTGTGGTGAACTTCAACATGCACGAAATGGAGTGCACACTTGCAGAGCTTGTCAATATGTTGACTATTGCTGAGGCTACTATGAAAGAGGAAAAGCCTGTTCTGTTGATTAATTCTTCTTCTAAATCCAAGAAGAGTTCTTGGCCTAAGAAGAGGAAGGATACTAGGAAATGTTCTCAGCCTGCACCACAAAAGAAAAAGGCTAAGGGGCCGATTGCGTCAATTAATGAAGAACAAAAATGCTTCCATTGCGGCAAACCTGGGCATTGGAGGAGAAACTACAAGGAATATCAGGATCAGAAACGTTCTGGACCAGGTATATTCTTTGTTGAAGTTAATGTTTCCATTAGTTCAGCTTCTTGGGTATTAGATACCGGTTTGGATCACATCTATGTAATAATATGCAGGTGATGACAAGAAGCATCAAGCTGCAAAATGATGAGATCTTTTTGAGGCTTGGAATGGTGCAAGGGTTGCAGCCACATCTATTGGAAAAGTTAATTTAGCTCTAGATTCCGGTTTTGATTTAGTTTTAAACGATTGTTTATTTGTTCCAGACTTGATTAAGAACATAATTTCTATTCCTGTTTTGGATAGAGAAGGTTTTTCTTTAAATATTTCAAATGGGATTTGTCGTATTTTAAAGAATGGTTCTATTATTGGTTCTGGCACTTTGTTAAATGATCTGTATGATTTAAAACTAGCTGATACACCGGTTTGCTTTCAACAAATGGAAAAACGTAAGGCTGATAATCTATCTCCTGCAAATATTTGGCATGCTAGATTAGGTCATATTTCTAAGGGAAGGATGAGTAAATTGATGAGTGAAGAATTGTTTGATTCATCAGACTTGGATGCACTTGCCACTTGCAACTCCTGTCTCAAAGGAAAAATGACCAAAAGACCTTTTGGTGGTCATTCTGAGCGAGCCGAAGATCTATTGGATTTGATCCATTCAGATGTTTGTGGGCCGTTAAGTGTTAACACGCGAGGAGGATATTCTTACTTCATTACATTTATCGATGATTATTCGCGATATGGGTATGTGTATCTCATAAGATACAAGTCTGAAGCTTTTGAAAAGTTCAGAGAATTCAGACATGAAGTAGAGAAACAACTAGGTACAAGTATTAAAGTGTAAGTAATCCATAAAGCATACAACGCAGCGGAATTTAAAAAAAAATATTGATTACTATAACCGCGGATCTATACATAGGTGTTCATATCGGATAAAGGATCAAAGGTCTCACCCTTGTAGCGTGTTTGAGCAGATTCCACGGAGCAGCACCACGTCCAACGCCTCCTTCGAGTCACTAGCAAAACATATCAAGTTTTGCCTCAACGGTATCCACACGATCAAATTGGGAAGGAATAGTTTAAGAACAAAGTGCTAGATTTGTCTTAAACCAACACACGAAGCACACTCGATTCACAATCGAACGGATGGCCGGAATCACTCAAGAATGCTCTTCAACTATTATGAAGCCGAGAGCAAAACGTGAGAGGTGGCCGTGTGCTTGGAAAAATAGGTTGGAATGGTATTAAAATTGTCTCCTACAATTAATTATACCAAGTTATTAAAAGGGCTTAATTAAGTTCAAGACTTTCTTAAAGTCTTATGGGCCCAAACCCATGATTTAATTAAAACCTTTTAATCACTTAATTAATACTCTTCTTAATTAATTAATTCATCCAATGAATTTAGTTTCCCTTCTCGATTTAATCTTTTGTGCGACCCGATAGGATCTTTTAATGTTGGCAGTGACATAAAATCTCATTTTATGTTACAAGCAAAGAGCGGTGTCTAGCAACACATCAAGGCTACCCAAATTACAAGAATGTCAATGACTCGACATAACCTTTAGAACTTGTGATAATATTAACCATGTAACTTAATCTCCTTTGTCCTTTGTGTTTAGATTGAACACGAGTCATGGAATAGTCATACTCTTATATTCAATCTTAATTTCTTGATCCCCAAGTAGAACTAGAATAAACGAATAAGCTCGATATCTCATATCGACTCATTCGAGCATGGCCATGCATTTTAGTTCTCACTTGATCAAGGGCCAAACACTTCTCCTGTTATATAGGAGGGACAAATCCTATCTCGATCAGTCAACATCCCTCTACATAATTCGTAGTGTATCCAATAGTCGCCTTTATAGTTTACCCTATTACGGGTAACGTTTGACAATATCAAGATACATAACTCCTTATGTTGAGATCTCTGATGATCACAAGTCGTAAGGATTACATACATTATTATCACTATGAGAATTGCATATGACATTCATATAACTATCCATGTTGCATTCTCATGGTGGGTCTGTCCAGTACATCGTTCTCTAACATGTACCCATGTATTGATTTGATATCTCATATCAATGAACAATTCATCAATCAATACATAATAGTCTCTACGTATTATCATTATCCCTATTCATGATAATACTTGACTAGGGACAATGTTTAAGAATAATACAATATTATTCTAAGGACATTAACATATATATTTATTCACATTGCACAGTTAAAAGAATAATATATAATAATGAATTGCCATTCATAAAATCATAAACATTGTATGTCAAAACAATCATCTATTGATTTGTCTTAGGGCATATCCCAACAAATCTCCCACTTGCACTAAGACCACTCAGACATAAACCTAATGCCTAGAGATCTAGTATGACGATCATGCTTCTGCTGTGACAGTGGCTTCGTCAATGGGTCAGATACGTTATCATCTGTTGGTACTTTGCATATTTTAACATCTCCCCTTTCAACGATTTCTCGAATGAAATGAAAGCGCCGAAGTATGTGCTTGGATCTTTGGTGAGATCTGGGTTCCTTAGCCAATGCGATCGCTTCATTGTTGTCACAATAGAGTTCTATCGGATCTTTAATGCTAGGCACCACTCCAAGTTCAGAAATGAACTTCTTGATCCAAACAGCTTCCTTTGCTATAAGGACCCTAATCCTTAAGTGCGGAATCAAGGCATAATAGAGCTAAAATAAACAAATCAGAGTCTAAAAGAACATGTTGAGTCTATGAGCTTAAGCATTACATGCCAAAAATAAGGACTCCCAAATGGATTAATTACATTCCAATCAAAAGAATGTGTGCAACTATAGTTTTATACTACTCCTAGAGTAGATACTATCCAAAATAATCCTGTCCTTTCATCCTCAATAGAATGCTCGTCAAGCTCACCACCTCAACCCGTTCAAGCCCTTCTATCATGCCAAAAAGGTACCTACAAGGACAACCCCCAAACATGAGCAATAATAATCATTCATATTCAACACAATATGAAGATAAAGCGTAAATGCATAATCATAATAAAACACTTCCTGTTTTCCCCATGCATTTCAAACGCTTCCCGTTTGGTTGTCCCTGTACCATAACTCATGAGTATAATCAATAGATTATTTTAAATGGTCTAAACATGCCATGAACATATACCATTTCATCAATACCAAATACTGATCACCAATCCCTAGTCTGTCCATCACAATGTATTTTAATGCCCCTCGCTTATTTACATATAGACGGCATAGGATAATCTCGCTTCAATGGACTGCGGGACTCCCACCCCTCGCCTCTCATTGAGCGGCAAATACCCTTTCCTCGTCCTATATGATAACCACGCTCAAATGTGACATGCGGCGCTCCCACCCCTCGCTTCACATTTAGCGGAACCAAACCAAATAGCGGCAAGTATTAAAATCATCAAGGGATGACCACGACTCATGGGTATGCACCAATAATCATATGCATCTATAAACATCATGCATAACATGTATTTGCATCCACTATGCAATACCACAAATATACTTGCATCCACAAATGCATAAACAATAAGTATATAAGATACATGTACCGTTGGGGTGCCCGTACGTCCACTACGTACCTTTCCAAAAGTGGAATATGGTAGGACTTCAATACCCTGGCTGTGTTGCCACCTGGGTTGGTTCTACATATTCACAAATACCAATATTAGAATCCAATAATAGTCCAATACCAAAAATCCCACAAAAATAACCAAAAACACCATTTTTGGTGTCTCGCGATCGATCGCCATAAAGCCCCGATCGATCGCGAGACCTCACTGTCTCGGGCAACAAATTTTGCCAATCCGCGATCGATCGCGGAGCTTGCGCCGATCGATCGCGGCCTCGCCGATCGATCGCGCCCATCTCGCGATCGATCGCTGAAGCTCTCTGCCTCAGCTCTGTGGCTCGCGATCGATCGCGAGAAAAACGCCGATCGATCGCCGAGCTCTGGGCAAGCGAGAATCGGGTACTTTTCACCCTTCTCCTTCCCAAACTCAAACAAACCCACATAACTCAACAACAACCACACCCAACTACTCAAAACCAACAATAAACATCTACATAAACTCAAATATGCAACATCCAACCAAATTAATACCAAAACCACAACAACCCAACACAAACCCATTTTAAAACTCTTCAAAATCAACCCAAACTTAAACAAAACCTTACAAAATTTACAATGAGGTATCCATACCTCTTGGGGACCTCAAATCACCCAATAATCTCCACAAAAACAAGATTTTGCAAGAACTTCTTTTCACCCTTGAACTCAAACTCGAAAATGTGAAGGGGGAAGGGTTTGGGTGTTGTTTTTGGTAAAGTGAAATGAATTGGATGGTAAAGGTGGGTTTGGGTATAAAGAGTGAGTTATTTAATTAAAATGCATACCAACAATTCCATGGTGTATAAAACACCCCAATATGATATTTTTCAAAGCATTTACTCAAAATGCACCAAATATCAATTAAACACATGATTTCTAATCAATTGCTACCAATGGCAAATAAATCATGCTTCCAATATTTACCCAACATGCACCACATGCACCCTGAAATGCAACCCCGGGTCACCCTATCCACATGACCATGCATTTCCATAAGGTAAATAAATCCCAACACATAATTAATTACCACATAATTAATCATAATGAACACAATTAATGCACCAAATGCAATTAACCATTTCGGGTATGTCACAATACTCGCCTACTTATAAGATTTCATCCTCGAAATCACATGCACTTACCCCAAAAGAAACTAAACATAACACATACCAGAGAATAGTTCCGGGTAGTGCTGCACCATATGCCGCTCCGTCTCCCACGTAGCCTCCTCGACACCCCTGCGATCCCACTGAACCTTGATCATCGGTATCACTTTGTTCCGAAGCCTACGGTCTGCTCTGTCCAGAATTCTAACAGGCCGTTCCACATAAGATACATCTGATTCTAACTGAACTTCGGAAGGCTGTAACACGTGAGACGGATCCGGCTCATACTTCCGCAGCATCGATACATGAAACACATCATGTATACCAGATAAAGAAGGCGGCAAAGCCAGTCGGTAAGCTAAGGTGCCAATGCGCTGCAAAATCTCGTACGGTCCAACATACATCGGAGACAGTTTCCCGCGCATCCCAAATCGCACAACGCCTCTGAAAGGCGAGATCTTCAAAAAGACCTTATCTCCCAACTGAAATTCCAACGGTCTCCGCCGTTTATTTGCATAAGCTGCCTGTCTGTCCTGAGCCGCTTTCATTTTCTGCCTTATCGTCTTTATCTTTTCTTCCATCTCCCGAATCAATTCCGGTCCTCCGACCGATTTGCGGTCCAAATCATCCCAACACAAGGGTGATCTACACCGTCTGCCATAAAGAGCTTCAAACGGAGCCACCTGAATACTCGCCTGGTAGCTATTGTTATACGAAAACTCTACCAAAGGCACTGAATCCTGCCAAGAGGCATCGAACTCCAAAACACAAGCTCTTAACATGTCCTCGAGCGTCTGGATAGTCCGCTCGATCTGGCCATCCGTCTGAGGATGATAAGCAGTACTCAATCTGACTTCAGTTCCCAAAGCTGACTGAAGTACCTTCCCAGAAATGAGATGTGAATCGCGGATCTCGATCTGACACTATGGAAACGGGGATCCCATGCAATCTCACCACATCTCTAATATACAATTGCGCCATCCTCAAAAATGTGAAAGTCATGCTATAGGGGATAAAGTGGGCTACCTTTGTCAATCTGTCCACAATCACCCAAATAGCATCGAAGCCTGAAGCACTCCTCGGCAAATGAGTCACGAAGTCCATGGAAATGTGCTCCCACTTCCACTTCGGTATCTCCAACCTTCTCAACTCGCCGCCAGGTCTCTGTCTCTCTGCCTTAACCTGCTGGCAGATCAAACACCTCTTCACAAAAGCGACGACATCAGACTTCATTCTCTTCCACCAAAACTGACCACGCAGATCTCTGTACATCTTCTTCCCGCCTGGGTGGATGCTAAGTCTGCTACTGTGAGCTCGCTCCAAGATCCCTCTACGCAACTCCGGCGTACTCGGAACCACCCAACGGTCACCCAATCTCAAAGACCCGTCATCGGCCACTCTGAACTTCGTTGGCTGACCAAGATGTACTAAAGATAACCACCTCTGAACCTCATCGTCTGACCTCTGAGCTCTCCTGATGTTCTCATAGATGTCTGGCTCAGCTAACAAGGTCGATACATACACAGGCGATGCATCAATGTCAAAGTCATAGCCCAGATGGCAATAGGAGGTCATCATAGCCGACAACTGGATGACGTCCTCGGCAGAACTCCTCACTTTCCGGCTCAAAGCGTCTGCTGTCAAATTGGCTTTCCTCGGATGGTACTCTATCTCGCAATCATAATCCTTGAGTAGGTCCATCCACCTCCTCTGCCTCATGTTCAGCTCTGCCTGAGTGAATAAAAACTTGAGGCTCTTGTGATCCGTGTATATGGTAAATGAAGTACCATACAAATAATGCCTCCAAATCTTCAGGGCGAAGATGATAGCCGCCAATTCCAAGTCATGAACTGGATATCTGGTCTCATGCGGCTTCAACTGCCTCGATGCATAAGCTACCACATGCTTATCTTGCATCAGAACACACCCAAGGCCCTGCAGTGATGCGTCAGTATACAGAACAAATCTGGAGTTCTCCATAGGGATCACTAACACTGGCGCCGTCGTCAACCGGTGCTTTAATTCCTGGAAGCTCTCATCACAAGCTTCTGACCAAAAGAAAGGCACTCCCTTCTGGGTCAACTGAGTCAGCGGCTTGGCAATCTTCGAAAAGCCCTCGACGAAGCGTCGATAATACCCGGCCAAACCAAGAAAACTCCGGATCTCAGGCACAGAAGTAGGGGAAGCCCACTCCATCACAGCCTCAATCTTCTTGGGATCTACAGATATCCCGCTGCTCGATATGACATGCCCCAGAAACACTACACTGCTCAGCCAAAATTCACACTTACTGAGCTTAGCATACAACTGATGCTCTCTGAGAATCTGAAGCACTGTCCTCAAGTGTTTCACATGCTCCTCCTCGCTCCGGGAGTAGATAAGAATATTGTCAATAAACACAATGACGAACTGATCAAGATACTGCTGAAACACTCTGTTCATCAGACTCATGAAGACTGCTGGAGCATTCGTCACGCCGAACGGCATCACTAGGAACTCATAATGTCCATATCGGGTCCGGAACGCTGTCTTCTGCACATCTTCCTCTCTGACCCGAATCTGATGATACCCGGATCTCAAATCAATCTTGCTATACACCCTGGTACCTTGCAACTGATCCAAACAGATCGTCGATCCTTGGAAGAGGATACTTGTTCTTCACTGTAGCCTTATTCAGTTGCCGGTAATCGATGCACAACCGCATCGAGCCGTCCTTCTTCTTCACAAAGAGAACTGGTGCGCCCCATGGCGACACGCTCGGGCGTATATATCCCTTGTCCAGGAGATCCTGCAACTGTTCTTTCAACTCTCTCAACTCAGCCGGTGCCATCCTATAAGGTGCACGAGAGATAGCGAATGTCCCTGGCAACAGCTCGATCCCAAACTCAACTTCCCTAGCCGGTGGGAATCCTGGGATCTCTTCTGGAAATACATCGGCGAACTCTGCCACTACTGGCACATCCTCAACTCTTAGTTCTTTACTCTTCCCAGACGTGTCCACGGCATAAATAAGATAGCTCGTGTGTCCACGTTCCAACAGCTGAGTCATCTTGATCGCTGAAATCAACGGAATCTTCGCACGAGAACCGTTGCCATAGAAAGTCCACTGACTGCCCAACTCAGGTATGAACTTCACTGTCCTCTGCCGGCAATCTACCACTGCCTGATATCTGTTCAGAACATCTATACCCAAGATGCAGTCGAAGTCTGACATACCCAGCACAATCAAGTCTGATCTCAATTCGTTGCCCTCAAAATAAATGAGGCAGTCCGCCATAAACTGATCAGCAACGACATTTCTTCCAGTGGGTGTCGAGACAAGGAGAGGTGTGGGTAAAGAAGACGTACGCATATGGTGTCTTTCGACAAAACCCACCGATACAAAAGAATGGGAGGCACCTGTATCGATCAAAATAAAATCAGGGTACGTAAATAAATGGCACGTACCGGCAATCACCTCCTCTGGGGCTGCCTGGGCCTGCTCCCTGGTCAGTGCATACACCTGCCCCTGGGGTGGTCCTACTGTCTGACCTCCCGATGGTCGAGGCCCAAACTGCTGCCTCTGCTGCACTGTCCTATCCTCAAACCTCGGCCTGCTGCCCTGATACTCTGACTGTCCTCCCCGTGTGGGGCAATACCGAGCAATGTGGCCCATCTTGCCACAGACATAACATGCAGGACACTTGTTTGAAGAATGTGGCCCTCCACAATTGTTGCACCTCGGCTCTCCCGGCCTATCCCCTTGTGAAGATCCTCTATTGGCCGACCAATTGCCCTTCTTGCCATCCTGCTTCTGACCAAAGTGTTTCTTTCCACCATACCGCGAAGATGAAGAGGCACCACGGGGTTTAAATGGCTCACCCCGAGGCCTCAAGCTGTCACTAGTCTGCCTCTGTTGCGGTACTGGTGGTGGCATAGCGTAAGCTCCCACTCCTAGCTCAGCAAGCTCCGCTCTTGTGAGAGCGTCATCAAAAGAAGTTGGGTTACTAGTGATAACCCGGTCATAGAGCTCCGGTCGCAACCCTTTCATAAAGTTCCTCATCTTAGCGTGCCCACTGGTGGCAATGTGGGGAACGTACCTCAGCAACGAAGAGTACCGTGTGGCATAGTCTGCCACTGTCATGTTCCCCTGCTTCAGATTTGTAAATTCATCCTCCTTTGTCTGTCTTGCTGCTGCGGAGAAGTGCCGGTTCAGAAACCTAGTCCTGAAGAGTGTCCAGTCAATCACAGCACCCAGTGCTCTCATTTCCATTACTGTGCTCCTCCACCACATCAGAGGTTTCTTGGCTAATTGAAACTCCGCCAGTCGCAGCCAAGCTGTCACAGCACAAGGAGCCGATACAAAGATCTGCTCAAGTCTTTCCAACCACTCTTCAGCCTCTTCTCCGGACTCTGTCCCCTCAAACCGGGGCGGATGATAAGAGAGAAATTGTGTCAAGCTAATCTCACCCGGTAGCAATAACTGAACCACTGGTTCCATTCCCACAGCCGGTGGAGGTAGAGGGTTTGTCTGTCCAACACTAGCATTCATGCTCCCCATATCACCGACTTCCTCATTAGCAGCCATGCTGTAACACAAATGTTAACAACAATTCCAAAGCAATACATGTTATACCGTTAGATAACAGGAGTGATATAAGCATGTTAGTATAACAGGATATACAAAATATGCACCACATGCATAAACATGCTTCAAATGTAAGCACCTAGCCTATCATGCTAAGGCTACCCTTCACTCGTTCCCGGGTTCTCTAACCTGGCTCTGATACCACTAATGTAAGGACCCTAATCCTTAAGTGCGGAATCAAGGCATAATAGAGCTAAAATAAACAAATCAGAGTCTAAAAGAACATGTTGAGTCTATGAGCTTAAGCATTACATGCCAAAAATAAGGACTACCAAATGGATTAATTACATTCCAATCAAAAGAATGTGTGCAACTATAGTTTTATACTACTCCTAGAGTAGATACTATCCAAAATAATCCTGTCCTTTCATCCTCAATAGAATGCTCGTCAAGCTCACCACCTCAACCCGTTCAAGCCCTTCTATCATGCCAAAAAGGTAACTACAAGGACAACCCCCAAACATGAGCAATAATAATCATTCATATTTAACACAATATGAAGATAAAGCGTAAATGCATAATCATAATAAAACACTTCCTGTTTTCCCCATGCATTTCAAACGCTTCCCGTTTGGTTGTCCCTGTACCATAACTCATGAGTATAATCAATAGATTATTTTAAATGGTCTAAACATGCCATGAACATATACCATTTCATCAATACCAAATACTGATCACCAATCCCTAGTCTGTCCATCACAATGTATTTTAATGCCCCTCGCTTATTTACATATAGACGGCATAGGATAACCTCGCTTCAATGGACTGCGGGACTCCCACCCCTCGCCTCTCATTGAGCGGCAAATACCCTTTCCTCGTCCTATATGATAACCACGCTCAAATGTGACATGCGGCGCTCCCACCCCTCGCTTCACATTTAGCGGAACCAAACCAAATAGCGGCAAGCATTAAAATCATCAAGGGATGACCACGACTCATGGGATATGCACCAATAATCATATGCATCTATAAACATCATGCATAACATGTATTTGCATCCACTATGCAATACCACATATATACTTGCATCCACAAATGCATAAACAATAAGTATATAAGATACATGTACCGTTGGGGTGCCCGTACGTCCACTACGTACCTTTCCAAAAGTGGAATATGGTAGGACTTCAATACCTTGGCTGTGTTGCCACCTGGGTTGGTTCTACATATTCACAAATACCAATATTAGAATCCAATAATAGTCCAATACCAAAAATCCCACAAAAATAACCAAAAACACCATTTTTGGTGTCTCGCGATCGATCGCCATAAAGCCCCGATCGATCGCGAGACCTCACTGTCTCGGGCAACAAATTTTGCCAATCCGCGATCGATCGCGGAGCTTGCGCCGATCGATCGCGGCCTCGCCGATCGATCGCGCCCATCTCGCGATCGATCGCTGAAGCTCTCTGCCTCAGCTCTGTGGCTCGCGATCGATCGCGAGAAAAACGCCGATCGATCGCCGAGCTCTGGGCAAGCGAGAATCGGGCACTTTTCACCCTTCTCCTTCCCAAACTCAAACAAACCCACATAACTCAACAACAACCACACCCAACTACTCAAAACCAACAATAAACATCTACATAAACTCAAATATGCAACATCCAACCAAATTAATACCAAAACCACAACAACCCAACACAAACCCATTTTAAAACTCTTCAAAATCAACCCAAACTTAAACAAAACCTTACAAAATTTACAATGAGGTATCCATACCTCTTGGGGACCTCAAATCACCCAATAATCTCCACAAAAACAAGATTTTGCAAGAACTTCTTTTCACCCTTGAGCTCAAACTCGAAAATGTGAAGGGGGAAGGGTTTGGGTGTTGTTTTTGGTAAAGTGAAATGAATTGGATGGTAAAGGTGGGTTTGGGTATAAAGAGTGAGTTATTTAATTAAAATGCATACCAACAATTCCATGGTGTATAAAACACCCCAATATGATATTTTTCAAAGCATTTACTCAAAATGCACCAAATATCAATTAAACACATGATTTCTAATCAATTGCTACCAATGGCAAATAAATCATGCTTCCAATAATATTTACCCAACATGCACCACATGCACCCTGAAATGCAACCCCGGGTCACCCTATCCACATGACCATGCATTTCCATAAGGTAAATAAATCCCAACACATAATTAATTACCACATAATTAATCATAATAAACACAATTAATGCACCAAATGCAATTAACCATTTCGGGGATGTCACATTTGCTGCATCCGAGGCATCAATATCCTCAGCTTCCGTTGTAGAATCGGCTACTGTCTTTTGCTTTGAAGTCTTCCAGCTCACAGCACCTCCATTTAGGCAATACACATATCCAGATTGCGATCGAAAATCATCTTTGTCGGTTTGGAAGCTTGCATCAGTGTAACCATTACATTGAGCTCTTCCTCACCTCCATAAATCAAGAATGTATCCTTAGTTCTTCTCAAGTACTTCAGAATATTCTTGACAGCAATCCAGTGACCTTCACCTGGATCAACTTGATATCTGCTGGTCATGCTCAAAGCATACGATACATCGGGACGAGTACATATCATGGCATACATGATAGATCCAATAGCTGACGCATATGGAATCTTACTCATGCGTTGTCTCTCATCTGGTGTTGAAGGACACTGTTCCTTCGAGAGATAAATACCATGCGTTATAGGCACGAATCCTTTCTTTGATTCTTGCATGCTAAACCGTTTTAGCACTTTGTCTATGTATGTACTTTGACTTAGACCAAGAAGCCTTCTCGATCTATCTCTATAGATCTTGATTCCTAATACATAGGTGGCTTCTCCTAAGTCTTTCATAGAAAAGCAGTTCCCTAGCCAAATCTTTACAGATTGTAAGGCAGGGATATCATTCCCAATGAGAAGTATGTCATCTACATACAACACTAGGAAAATGATTATGCTCCCACTGACCTTCTTGTAGATACAAGGTTCATCTACGTTTTTGATAAAACCAAACTCGTTGATTGCATCATCAAAACGAAGATTCCAACTCCGAGAAGCTTGCTTCAATCCATAAATGGATCGTTGTAGCTTGCATATCTTTCCAGCATCCTTTGGATCGACAAAACCCTCGGGATGTGTCATGTACACATCCTCGAGCAGATTTCCATTAAGGAAAGCTGTTTTGACATCCATCTGCCAGATTTCATAATCATGAAATGCAGCTATTGCAAGTAAGATCCTTATGGATTTAACCATGGCCATTGGTGAAAAGGTTTCATCATAGTCAATACCATGAATTTGTTTGAATCCTTTTGCAACCAGCCGACCTTTATAGGTTTGTACATTACCATCCATATCGGTCTTTTTCTTGAAAATCCATTTGCACCCTATGGGTTGTACCCCTTCAGGTGGATCAACCAAAGTCCATACTTGGTTTGCATACATGGATTCCATCTCAGATTTCATGGCCTCTTGCCATTTCTCATAATCATTGCCCATTATAGCTTGTTGATAAGATGACGGCTCATCCTCATCAATAAGTAGTAAGTCACCTTGTTGAGTCACAAGAAATCCATATCTCGGTGGCTCCCGGTGTTCTCTTACAGACCTACGCTAGGCTTGTGTCTCTTGAGCAGGTACTTCTTCCACAACAGCTTGCGGTGCCTGCTCTGTTTCCATCTCAATCTCAGGTTCAGTGTTTTCATGTGGTTGAACTTCACTAAGTTCTATTTTTCTCCCACTGGTTTTTCTAGAAATAAATTCTCTTTCAAGAAATACACCAGTCCAGCAACAACTACTTTGTTCTCAGTGGGATAATAGAAATAGTATCCTTTCGTTTCCTTAGGATACCCCACAAATAAACACTTATCAGATTTGGGTCCAAGTTTGTTAGTGGCGTGACGTCTAACGAAAGCCTCACAACCCCAAATCTTCATAAAAGACATACTAGGACGCTTCCCAATCCATATCTCATATGGTGTCTTTTCCACTGATTTAGATGGAACACGGTTCAGTAAGAAAATCGCTATTTCTAGAGCGTGTCCCCAAAACGATATCGGAAGATCTGCATGACTCATCATTGATCTAACCATGTCCAACAAGGTTCGATTTCTCCTCTCGGATACACCATTCCATTGTGGAGTATACGGAGGAGTGAGTTGTGGGATTATCCCACACTCTTTTAGATAGTCATGAAACTCTTGGCTTAAGTATTCACCTCCTCGATCTGATCAAAGGATTTTGATACTTTTGCCAAGTTGGTTTTTTACTTCATTCTTGAAATCTTTGAACTTTTCAAAGGTTTCATGTTTATGCTTCATTAGGTACACATACCCATATCTACTGAGGTCATCAGTAAATGTAACGAAGTATTGAAAACCACCTCTAGCTTATGTACTTATTGGTCCACATACATCACTATGTATTAGTCCCAATAAAACATTTGCCCTTTCAACATGTCCTTTGAAAGGGGCTTTAGTCATCTTGCCCATTAAACAAGATTCGCATGTTTCATATGATTCAAAATCAAATGAATCTAATACTCCATCCTTATGAAGTTTAGATATGCGGTTCTCGTTTATGTGGCCCAAGCGACAATGCCAGAGATAAGTCGGATTACAATCATTATTTTTAATCCTTTTAGTATTTATGTTATAGATAGGCATATCAAGATTTAATAAATAAAGACCATTCACCATTTGTGCACTAGCATAAAACATATCATTTAAATAAATAGAACAACAGTTGTCCTTTATCATAAATGAAAATCCACACTTGTCTAAACAAGAAATAGAAATAATGTTTTTGGTAATGGATGGCACAAAATAACAGTCTTTTAAAATCAACGATAAACCAAAAGGCAAAGATAAATAATAATCTCCTATTGCTAATGCAGCAACTCTTGCTCCATTTCCAACTCGGAGATCAAATTCACCTTTCGCCAACAATCTACTCTTTTTGAGGTCCTGCACATTTACACAAATGTGAGATCCACATCCAGTATCTAATACCCATGATGAAGAAGTAGATAAATTGACTTCTATAACAAAAATACCTGAAGTGAAAGTCACACTTCCTTTCTTTAGATCCTCCAGATATACTTTGCAGTTTCTTTTCCAATGGCCGGTCTCACCGCAATGGAAACAGTTCCCTTCCTTTGCTATCCCTCCCTTTGGCTTCAGTGCATAAGACTTTGGCTTAGATTTAACAAAGACCTTATTTGCTTTCTTATTGCCTTTAGCTTTGGCCTTTCCTTTGCCCTTATTCATAATAAGAACATTTGTGGCCTTAGTCTTCTTTGTATTTGCTTCATATGTTCTCAACATACCAAGCAATTGTGGTAGAGTCTTTTCCATGTCAGTCATATTGTAATTTACTACAAATTTACTGAAGCTCTCAGGCAACGATTGCAAGATCACATCGGTGGCCAACTCTTGGTCCAATGGAAAACCCAGCTTCTCCAGATTCACAATGTACCCAATCATCTTGAGCACATGAGTTCCAACTAGGCTTCCCTCTACCATCCTGCACTGGAACAACGCTTTAGAGACGTCATACCTCTCTTGTCTAGCTTGCTGTTGGTACAATTGCTTTAAGTGTTCGATCATATCGAACGCCTCCATTTCCTCATGTTGCTTCTGAAGCTCAGAGTTCATGGTGGCAAGCATAAGGCAGCCAACATCAAGTGCGTCATTCTGATGCTTCTTGTAAGCATCCTTATCGGCTCTCGTAGCCGTCAGGGGAGGTTCCTCAACAGGTAAGGGTTCCTCTAGGACATATTGTTTCTTTTCTTGCTTGAGGACTATCCTCAGATTCCTATACCAGTCTAGGAAGTTTGTCCCATTTAATTTGTCCTTCTCAAGGACCGATCGCAGTGATAATGTGCTAGTTGTATTGTTAGTTGCCATGGATATCTACAATATAAATATGCAAAATAAGTTTATGATTTAATCATTTAACATGGTCTTATATTAAATGATACTCCCACTATTTTGTTTAAAAAATATCAACCCTCGAAACCTTTAGTGGGCCAAGATCCATATTTCGCCTAATCTTGAGTTAGCTTTGGCTAATCGCCCAAGACTCGGTTATTTAGGTAGACAACACTTTTTGTAATACCCCCGAAATGTTATTTGATTATGTGCTATGATGATGATTTATGTTATGTTTAAGGGTTGTGGTGTAATTAATTTGGGGGAATATAATTATGATATGATGATATGATTTAGGGGGAATGTTGGGTGTTTTAAAGGATGTATTAATTTAAATGAAGTTATAAAATATCGAGTGAGGATATTTTAATACATCGTACTATTTACCGGGACACAATTAAACACCACATGACCACCCAACCCACATCACCCACCCCTGCCACTCAGCCACCCCCCCACTTGGCAGCCCATACCCCATCACATCCTTCACACATGCTTCACTTATTGCCTCCAAAACACTTCTTCCTCTCCCCTTCCTCTTCCCAAAATCGTCCAGGAAGAGCTGCAGAAAGGTGGAGATTTGGCTTGTGGATTGTGTTGAAAAATCCTTGCCAAAAAGGGAGCAAAAAGGGTGAGGTAATCCATGACTCTGTTTTCTGGAAGCTGGGTTAAGATAGGGTTTGGTTGTGTGGTTTTCAGCATGCTAGTATAAGGGTTGGTCAAAACCTTGGTATTGGGTGCTTGTATGTTAGTGTTATGTAACTACTAGCATGTTAGATCGAACACTTTATACGTTTTATGTGATAGATTGCTGGCCTTGAAACTAAGTGTTCGAAAATCTGGGTAATGTCATGATGCCCTATTTTCTGTAAGTTTGGTTGAGCTCTAAGTTTATGAGGATGTTATGATGCATGCTATCTTAGGTTTTATGAAACCTTGAATTTAAGTGCTTACATAGAAGTTTTATGAAGCCCCTAGCATATATGTTTGAACATGTTGCATGGTTTATATGTGAGAATTATTGCTATGAAATGTAGTGCTCGAAAATCTGGGTAGAAGTTATGATGCCCTGTTTTTCTGAAAATGTGGATGAGCACTGATAAAGATGGGTTATTTTAATGCATGTCGGTTTAAGTTATGAGTGAACCTTTAATTTTAATACATGCATGGAAGTATGATGAAGCTATTGATATGCTTGTTTAAGCATTATATGTATGTTATGAAGTAGTTTGAAGGGTGTGATTTGAGGTGTTCGAGATTTCTGGAAAATCTCGCATGAATGGGAACGACCGATCGATCGGTGATGAACACCGATCGATCGGCAAATGCCGTAGCTAAAAGGAGAAAATGATGAACAGTTAGCGATCGATCGGTAAGAGAGACCGATCGATCGGTAGTTACTGTTCATATGATATAAAATTTTATGTTCCTTTTCTTTGAAAATTGATTTCGATTCTCGTATCGGTGCCTAATATTATATTATGTGGTTGTGTAGAGCCATCCCAGGTACCAGCACAATCAAGGAGATAAGTCCGTTGACTCCTCCTCCTTTTGAAAAGGTACCTAAGATGACGTACGGGCATCGGACGGTAAAACACATCTTTACACTATGACTATGCTTTTATTGCATGAGTATACATGATGAGATGATGATGTTTATAAGATGTTTATAAGATGTTTACGGTGTTTATAAGATG
Source organism: Haberlea rhodopensis (assembly GCA_907163345.1). Classification (NCBI taxonomy): domain Eukaryota; kingdom Viridiplantae; phylum Streptophyta; class Magnoliopsida; order Lamiales; family Gesneriaceae; genus Haberlea; species Haberlea rhodopensis. The sequence continues at coordinate 1,305,465 of CAJQUN010000127.1, read as the reverse complement.
TCTATGATGTTATATGTGGTAAGATGCCACGGGGTAAAATGCCCCACATGGTAAGAGGCCATGCGATGTTATATGTGGTAAGATGCCACGGGGTAAGATGCCCCACATGGTAAGAGGCCATGCGATACTATTTGTGGTAAGATGCCACGGGGTAAGATGCCACACATGGTAAGAGGCCATGCGATGTTTATAATGTGGTAAGATGCCACAGGGTAAGATGCCATGATTATGAATCAGGGACAACGATAAGAAGTTAATGAATAACCAGCATATTTACTTAACCAATGTTTCATGCATTTACTATGATGTTTTATGATATTAAATGAGATTGTACATTCTTATGATGTGTTGTCCCTGTAGGTACGCTTTTGGACTAAAGGACTAAGGGGTCGGGTTGAGGCAGTGAGCTACGAAGAACATAGGAATGTATAGGAATCAAGTCTCGATTAGTATCTACTCTAGGAGTAGTATAAATCTAAACATGAACATTCTTTTGGAAGTGTAACGAATTTATTTTTGAAGTCCTTTATTTTGGCCTGTAATTCTGATAGCTCATGTAACAACCAGAACCTTAGGATGTTATCAATGCATGATTAGTCCTTCTTATGTCTATTAATCACTGTTAAGGTGGGAAGACCCCACATTAGTGGTATCAGAGCAGTGGTTAGATAACTCGGGAATGAGTGAAGGGTAGCCTTAGCAATAAGTTGGCTAGGTGCTTACTTTTGAACATGTTTTATATGTATGTTGCATATGAAGTTTCTATGTTATGCTAACATGTTTAATTATCTAACGATGTGCTTTATGAACTACTTTTGGTGTTGTTATTAACCCATGTGTTGTAGCATGGCAGCAAATATAGAAGTGGGTGACGCCGTTAGTGTTAATGCAAGTGCTGGGCGTACGAATCCACTGCCACCACCAGCCTTGGGCGAAGAACCCTCTGAACAACAGTTGCTACCTGGGGAGTTGAGCTTGGCTCAATTTATGATGTACCGACCCCCGATGTTCGAAGGAACTGAATCAGGGGAAAAAGCTGAGGAATGGTTGGAGAGGATTGAACAGATATTTGTGGCAGCGCCTCGTGCAAAGACGGCCTGGATCAGATTAACAGAATTTCAGCTGGCCAAGAAGGCACTGATGTGGTGGAAGACCACCGTGATTGACCAAGAGGCTCTGGGGCAGGAAATAAATTGGAAGATGTTCCGAACGTGGTTTCTGACCCGCTACTTCTCAGCCGCTGCCAGACAAGCCAAGGAAGATGAGTTTACCAGTTTAAGGCAAGGTACCATGCCCGTATCTGATTATGCTCTTCATTACTGTTCCTTACTGCGTTATGTGCCCCATATTGCTGCAAACCCTCAAGCGAAGATGAGGAATTTCATGAAGGGCTTGAGGCCGGAACTATATGACAGGGTAATTACCTATGCCCTGCCTGTTTTGACGATGCGCTTTCACGAGCAGAACTAGCCGAACTGGGAGTTGGCGCATATCCTGATGCAGTGCCACCTCCAGCACCCCCTCAGAAATCCACTTCTGACAATTTGAAGCCCAGGGGTCATCAGTTTAAGCCTAGGGGAAACACTTCAGCGTCGAGATTCAGTGGCAAGAGGCCCGAGAATCGATGGAAAGGGAACCGTAGGAATGATGCTCCATTAGGGAGAGGACAGCCTCAGGGAGACAGATCTGGAAGAGTTCAGTGCACTCTTTGCGGACAACCACACTTGGCAAAGGATTGCGTAGGATGCTATGTCTGTGGCGATAGAGGCCACTTTGCTCGACAGTGTCCCAACAGGGGAAGACAACAGAACTCTACGGGGAGGCCTGCGAACAGAGCGGCACAGCACCGACCACCTTTCGCACCGAGGCAGTATGGAGGTCAGCCCACGGGGCCACCTCAGGGACAGGTGTATGCTTTGACGAGGGAGCAGGCTACAGCAGCTCCGGAGGAGGTTATAGCGGGTACGTGTCTTTTATTTACGCACCCTGCTCTTATATTGATAGACACAGGTGCGTCACACTCTTTTGTGTCGACGAGTTTTGTTGAAAGGCACCACATATGCACTTCTCCGTCGCCCATGCCTCTTATGGTCTCGACCCCCGCTGGAAGAAGTTTGACTACGAATCAGATTGTCTATGATGGCCTCATTTATTTTGAGGATAATGAGTTAAGATCAGATTTGATTGTGCTGGGAATGACAGACTTCGATTGCATTGTGGGCATCGATGTTCTGAACAAGTATCAGACAGTGGTAGACTGCAGGCAGAGGACTGTCTGATTCAGGTCTGATATGGGAGTCCAGTGGACATTCTTTGGGGATGGTTCTCGCCCAAAGATTCCGTTGATATCTGCTGTCAAGATGGCACAGTTATTGGAACGAGGTAATACAGGATATCTTATCTATGCTGTTGATATGACGGAAGAAAGGAAGGAGTTAAAGGTTGAGGATGTGCCCGTAGTGGCAGAGTTTGCTGATGTCTTTCCGGAGGAAATTCCCGGATTCCCACCGACGAGAGAGGTCGAGTTTGGGATTGAGCTGCTACCAGGGACGTCTGCAATTTCTCGTGCCCCATATAGGATGGCGCCAGCAGAGTTAAGGGAGTTAAAGATTCAGTTGCAAGAACTCCTTGACAAGGGCTACATACGCCCTAGCGTATCGCCATGGGGTGCGCCTGTCTTATTTGTTATGAAGAAAGATGGATCGATGTGTCTATGCATTGACTACAGACAACTGAACAAAGCTACAGTAAAGAACAAGTATCCACTTCCGAGGATCGATGACTTGTTCGATCAGTTGCAGGGTACGAGGCTCTACAGTAAGATCGATCTGAGGTCGGGGTACCATCAGATTCGAGTAAGAGAAGATGATGTTCAGAAGACGGCGTTCAGGACTAGATATGGGCACTATGAATTCTTGGTCATGCCTTTTGGGGTGACGAATGCCCCAGCTGTCTTCATGAGTTTGATGAACAGAGTGTTCCAGCCATATTTGGATCAGTTCGTCATAGTCTTCATTGACGACATACTTATTTACTCTCGGACAGAAGAAGAACATGTAAGGCACTTGAGGATAGTACTTCAGATCCTTAGGGATCATCAGCTATATGCAAAGCTTAGTAAGTGCGGGTTCTGGTTGGACAGCGTGGTATTCTTGGGCCATGTCATATCTAGCCATGGGATATCTGTGGATCCCAGGAAGATTGAAGCTGTGTTAGAGTGGGCTGCACCCACTTCTGTACCGGAAATACGGAGTTTCCTCGGTTTGGCAGGTTATTACCGACGTTTCGTCGAAGGTTTCTCGAAGATTGCCAAACCCCTGACACAGCTGACTCAGAAAGGAGTCCCCTTCTTTTGGTCTGAGGCATTGTGAGGAAAGTTTTCAAGAACTGAAGCGTCGCTTGACTACAGCGCCTGTATTGGTAATTCCGTCTGAGAATAAGAGGTTTGCCTTGTATACGGATGTGTCACTGCAGGGTTTGGGCTGTGTGTTGATGCAAGATAAGCACGTGGTGGCTTATGCATCGAGGCAGCTGAAGCCACACGAGGCTAGGTATCCAGTACATGATTTGGAACTGGCGGCCATCATATTTGCCTTGAAGATCTGGAGGCATTACTTGTATGGCACGTCTTTCACTATATATACGGACCATAAGAGCCTGAAGTTCTTATTCACTCAGGCAGAGATGAATATGAGGCAAAGAAGGTGGATGGATTTGCTCAAAGACTAGGATTGTAAAATCAAGTACCATCCAGGTAAAGCAAACTTAATAGCAGACGCCTTAAGTCGGAAGGTGAAGAGTACTGCAGAGGATGTTATGTGTTTGTCGGCCTTGATGACTTCTTATTGCCATCTGGGCTATGATTTCGATGTAGACACGTCGCCTGTGCGAGTGTCGACCTTATTGGCGGAGCCAGATATATTTGAGGCAATCAGGAAGGCCCAGAAGTCGGATAGTGAGGTTCAGAGATGGACATCATTGGTACTTCAGGGTCAGCCATCCAAGTTCAGAGTGGCTGAGGATGATTCTTTGAGACTGGGCAACCGTTGGGTAGTCCCAGATACATCAAAACTGCGTAGAGGAGTATTGGAACGAGCTCACAGTAGTCGGTTCAGTATCCACCCAGGGGGAAAGAAGATGTACAAAGATCTATGCGATCAATTCTGGTGGAGACGCATGAAGCGTGAGGTGATCAATTTCGTTAAAAGATGTTTGATCTGCCAGCAGGTAAAGGCAGAGAGGAAGAGGCCTGGTGGTGAGCTGAAGATCTTAGAGGTGCCTGAATGGAAGTGGGAGCATATATCTATGGACTTCGTGACCCACTTGCCGAGGACTGCCTCAGGATTTGACGCGATCTGGGTGATCGTAGATAGGCTGACGAAGACGGCTCATTTCATCCCTTACAGTATGTCTTATACATACTTGAAGATGGCCCAGATGTATATACGGGATGTGGTGAGATTGCATGGTATTCCAGTCTCGATAGTGTCTGACAGAGACCCGAGGTTCACTTCACATTTCTGGGAGGGTCTCCAGACAGCTTTGGGCACAGAGGTGAGACTGAGTACGGCCTATCACCCTCAGACTGACGGCCAAACAGAGTGTACCATCCAGACGCTCGAGGACATGTTGAGGGCATGTATTTTGGAGTTTGATACTCCGTGGCAGGATTCAGTGCCGCTGGTGGAGTTCTCCTATAATAACAGTTATCAGGCGAGCATTCAAATGGCTCCTTTTGAAGCTCTGTATGGACGACGATGTAGATCACCGCTGTATTGGGAGGATCTGATTAGCAAAGCGGTCGGAGGACCGGATCTGATCAGGGATATGGAAGGTAAGATAAAATTGATACTGCCAAAAGATGAAAGCGGCCCAGGATAGGCAGGCAGCCTATGCAAATAAGCGGCGACGACCGCTGGAATTCCAGTTAGGAGATAGGGTCTTCTTAAAGATCTCGCCCTTCAGGGGTGTGGTTCGTTTTGGAATGCGGGGAAAGTTATCTCCGAGGTATGTTGGGCCATATGAAGTATTACAGCGTATCGGTACTTTGACATATCGTTTGGCTCTACCGCCATCCTTGTCTGGCATACACGATGTTTTCCATGTCTCCATGTTACGAAAGTATGAGCCAGACCCATCTCATGTCTTACAGCCTACAGAAGTTCAGTTAGACTCAAATGTGTCCTACGTAGAACGACCAATCAGAATTCTGGATCGAGAGGATCGCAGACTACGAAGCAAAGTTATACCGATGGTCAAAGTTCAGTGGGATCGTCGGGATGTCGAGGAGGCTACATGGGAGACGGAACGGCATATGGTGCAGCACTATCCGGAACTATTCTCTGGTATGTTTTTAATGTTTAGTTCCATTATGATGATGCATGTGGATTTCGAGGACGAAATCTTATAAGTAGGGGAGTAATGTAATACCCCCGAAATGTTATATGATTATGTGATATGATGATGATTTATGTTATGTTTAAGGGTTGTGGTGTAATTAATTTGGGGGAATATAATTATGATATGATGATATGATTTAGGGGGAATGTTGAGTGTTTTAAAGGATGTATTAATTTAAATGAAGTTATAAAATATCGAGTGAGGATATTTTAATACATCGTACTATTTACCGGGACACAATTAAACACCACATGACCACCCAACCCACATCACCCACCCCTGCCACTCAGCCACCCCCCCACTTGCCAGCCCATACCCCATCACATCCTTCACCCATGCTTCACTTATTGCCTCCAAAACACTTCTTCCTCTCCCCTTCCTCTTCCCAAAATCGTCCAGGAAGAGCTGCAGAAAGGTGGAGATTTGGCTTGTGGATTGTGTTGAAAAATCCTTGCCAAAAAGGGAGCAAAAAGGGTGAGGTAATCCATGACTCTGTTTTCTGGAAGCTTGGTTAAGATAGGGTTTGGTTGTGTGGTTTTCAGCATGCTAGTATAAGGGTTGGTCGAAACCTTGGTATTGGGTGCTTGTATGTTAGTGTTATGTAACTACTAGCATGTTAGATCAAACACTTTATACGTTTTATGTGATAGATTGCTGGCCTTGAAACTAAGTGTTCGAAAATCTGGGTAATGTCATGATGCCCTGTTTTTCTGAAAATGTGGATGAGCACTGATAAAGATGGGTTATTTTAATGCATGTCGGTTTAAGTTATGAGTGAACCTTTAATTTTAATACATGCATGGAAGTATGATGAAGCTATTGATATGCTTGTTTAAGCATTATATGTATGTTATGAAGTAGTTTGAAGGGTGTGATTTGAGGTGTTCGAGATTTCTGGAAAATCTCGCATGAATGGGAACGACCGATCGATCGGTGATGAACATCGATCGATCGGCAAATGCCGTAGCTAAAAGGAGAAAATGATGAACAGTTAGCGATCGATCGGTAAGAGAGACCGATCGATCGGTAGTTACTGTTCATATGATATAAAATTTTATTTTCCTTTTCTTTGAAAATTGATTTCGATTCTCGTATCGGTGCCTAATATTATATTATGTGGTTGTGTAGAGCCATCCCAGGTACCAGCACAATCAAGAAGATAAGTCCGTTGACTCCTCCTCCTTTTGAAAAGGTACGTAAGATGACGTACGGGCATCGGACGGTAAAACACATCTTTACACTATGACTATGCTTTTATTGCATGAGTGATGAGATGATGATGTTTATAAGATGTTTATAAGATGTTTACGGTGTTATTAAGATGTCTATGATGTTATATGTGGTAAGATGCCCCACATGGTAAGAGGCCATGCGATGTTATTTGTGGTAAGATGCCACGGGGTAAGATGCCCCACATGGTAAGAGGCCATGCGATACTATTTGTGGTAAGATGCCACGGGGTAAGATGCCCCACATGGTAAGTGATCGCTTTTATTTTAAACAATTATTTCCAATCTAGCGATTTTAGACCGCAAGTGCACGGTGTCAAGTTTTAGTATAGATAGGAAGATACGGATTGTCGAACCCACAGAGACTAACAAGTAAGTACCAAATAAGATGTCTTTTAACTATATTCAACCTACGATAATAAATTGATAATTAAACTACTCTAATCCAACCAAGTCAATAAAAGTAAACGAGAAAAATCCACAAGATAAGATTATCGAGACTTTGGCTCACCAATGTAATATCCCTACAATTCTCGATTGAATATTCAAATATTTCTGAGGTGACGAGTTCTCCCAATTTATCTAATACACTCTATCGAGCTATATTAAACCTGTAAGGACCCCAGCCCTTAACCCTTGATTAGTGTATTAACCACTATGTGTGGCACATGCTTTCAATAATAATTAAACGGGAAGCTCAGATGATACTTTACCATTGAATGGCAATTACAAAATTTTCTTTAATACTCAATGTTATGAGATCATCATCCTAACAACAAATAGACTCATGAAGTTCGCCCATTTACATCCCTTTGTGCCACTTTTCACAGAGTCTCCCCATAAATAGAGCTATCCCGAAATAAAAGCACAACACATAACATAATTCCCGGCCAGGGAAAACATAATACTCATCAAAATGCAGTAATTCAAGTAAATTCCCAGCCAGGGAAGACACCACACATATGATAACAAAAGTGGGTTTCAACACCCACATAATAAACCAATGACTCTCATATCATCAGCAATTCTACCCTTAATTGCATGCAACATAGAATGAAAGAGAGAAAGGCTCACGCCTTCATATACAACCCATATACAAGTATAACCGTGCTCACATGCGAGCATCATGAATATGTATAAAATCCTCAGTTGTATATAAGTACTCTATACGATACCGTGCTCCATCAAGCCCTGGTACCACGATCCTGGGAGTACATCCAATCAACAGCTCGAGCTCAGCTCCACAGCCATCGATGTACCTGTTCACCTGCCCCAACAGAGACAGCCCCCAACGGGGTGAGCATACCAATACACAAAATCCCATAATCACAATAATGAAATTCATAATTTACAACAAAGGTAAATACTAATGAATTTAAATGATACTCCCTGGATGGCAACCTCATCCGGGATTCCGTGTACTGTCCCTGTTCTCACAATCATCAAACTCATCAAATCTCAAAATCAGTAAATCAACACATTGATTAACTCATCGCATGCCTAATCCTCGAATATCAACAGATAGTGATTGTAAATTCATTAAACATGCAATTATAGATATCTCAATATCTAATACTGATTTCACAACCTCGCTATCAATCACAGATAGCTCAAATGCCTAGCATTTATTTTACCAATCCTTCATTATACCTAGACATCTCAAATGTCTTATAATGAATACATGATTCTACGAACCTAGACATCTCAAATGTCTTATAATGAATACATGATTCTACGATCATCCTCAGGCATCTCAAATGCCCTACAATAGTCATATAAACCCAGTACCCCTTATATCTTGTAAGAGTTATCCTACTCTAGTGTCACGCACGCTACAAGCGGCGATATCAAGATTTGGTCGTTCCTTGGCTATATCAACATATATATATAACCATACGCACAATATTCAATGCAATCAAAAATACCTTATGCATTCCACAATGCTCTATATATATAGTAATGCTCGTACGTCGCACGTACCTTAAATCTCCGAAGTCCGAGCCAAACCTTGCTCGAGTTCCATGCCCCGAGGAACGATGTGCTAACACGATAAATAATTCACAATTATTTACGAACATGCAACCCATGCTCAAGCACACCCATAACCCTCAAAATATTGTCAACACACGACAATTATCCTTTTAAAAGACCCGGGGAAGGGTACATGCAGGGAGGGGAACGAATGAGACAATAACGAAAATTGTTCAAGAACACCTTACAAATTTTCGAACCCTAACATCTCAATTCGAACCCAATTAAGCATCAATATACATCAAAAACGAGCAATAATCGATCAAATGCAAGAAACAACACCCCTTGCCAAAAACCCCCAAAAATCGAACCCATACCCTACGAATTTGGGGAAAATTCGAACCAATAATTCACAAAAAGGCAGGGGAATACATCACAAGCATGGAAAAGGGGTAAGGAAGGTTACCCAATCGAAAGGAAAATCGACCGAAATCGAAGAACCCTAGAATTTGGGGATCGACGCATTCCTGCAAAATCCGACTTCAAATCGCGATGAAACTTCGAATTGACGAAGGGGATAGCTGCGCCTCGATGAGACGAAGCCGGTGACAGGTCGCACGCGCCGAACGGCGGCCGGACGGCGGCGGGCGCACGGCCTGAAGCCGCGGGTGCTGGTCCAGACGGGTAATGGGCGCCGCGGGAGAGAGAGAGGAAAAATTGGGGCTGAAATGATTTTTTTTTTAAAATCTCGGGTTCATTTGGTATTTATAACAAAAATACCCCGAAATACTAATAGCCCCACAAATACATCATGATTCATTAAAAATCATCTGTTTTCAAAAATTCTCTCTCTAACTCAAAAACCCCCTACCGGTGCCCACACAAAGCACCCCAGATCCCGAGACACATCAAAAACCCAACTCTTAGGTTTTTCACCCAAATGAGAATACAATCTCAACCTCTGGATCCAACGATCCCAACTACCCAAATATACGAGCCCAGAAGGCCCAACACCGCGATTAAACTCCAAATCGCCACGTAAAACAACTTTAGGGGTTATTAACACTACGGGATTAACATCTATACATCCCTGGTCCTCACAAAACCTAACACCAAATTGCAGTAAGTAACTCTCGTTCACTTATTTAACAATTCAATGTTGCATAAGATCCATGAAAACTCCTAGCTTTCAATTACTAGAATCTATGGCTATCACGCATGTATTGACGTCATCTCTCGATCTCGGTCTTAAATCCATGGTATGAGTTATTAATCCAGTATCATAAAATCATCTCTCGATCTCAATTACGATACTAACATCATTCAAAGGTGATCAATCCTCTAAAAGCATGAAGAACATAAAACATACGCAAAGAACTATAAGAATTCAATTAAATCATCAAATCGAAGGTTCATAACAAAGGATTCGCCTAGTCTCGATAAATAATTTTAGTTCCTCATAATAAATCAAAACAAAACAAAACTAAGAATTTAAAGACAAAGAAAAACTCCCAGCATCAACTCCGGTTGTAGATCTTCGCTCCTTCTCTTGCTTCCTTCTCGATCGTCTCTTTTTATCGCCTTGTTGGCTTGTTCCAATTCCTAGGGTGAAGGGTTGACGGATGGATTGATGGTAGAAGGATGGAGGCTGGACATGAAGTGAAGGAAAGTGAGGGGAGAAGAAGGTGGAGGCGTGTATTATGGATTTTGGGTGAAGAAGGCGTGAGGTTGGGTGGTGAAGGAAAGGGGGGCTGAGATGGAGGCTGTATGTGAGTGTTCTAGGGTTCAAAATCTCCTTTTGGGTTGTAAATCTTGTCCATATGTATAGGGGAAAGAATTATGGACTTCCCTTTTGCATACAAACTCTACAAGGAAGTTTTTTTTCTCAAAACTGCTCGTCCCGATCGATCCGAAAAAGTGGCCGATCGATCGAGCCTTCCAGTAAGAATTTCGCTCAGTTTTCAGCATTTCTCGATCGATCGCCCTTCACAGTAAGTTTCTTCGCCTTTTTCAGCTTCTGGCGAGTTTCGTATTTTGGCCGTAACTTTCTCATACGAACTCCGAATTCGATGAATCAGCTGTCCACGCGAAGATAACTCAAAGTTCTACAATTTTTATATGGACCACATTTCCAAAACATTGCTCGAACATATAGTAATTTGAGGAGAAAATAGCAACATGTGTCTTGGATTCTGGTTTTTTCCTCTTTTCTTCAACTTTATTCATTTTTTCATCATTTTAGCTTGATTTCTTCCCCTTTTATGAATTTCAACATTGATTCCTGAAATATAGAAATATATACCATAAAACGTAAAATAATTCAAGAATCAACACGAAAACATACAAATCATAGCATAAAAACGCGTAATAATCAACCCTATCAACTCCCCCAAACTTATCACTTAATCGTCCTCGATTAAGCATTAAAATCATAAGGTAGAGTTCATTCTTGATATTTGAAACAATTATTTCATGACTTGTTTATTCTCAGAAATCTCATGCACATATACAAAAGTTGACAAGACATGTTTTCTCCTAATTCAAGCAACATATCTCAAAATCGGAATGTGTGTGTGTGCTAATTTCAATCTCAAGTTTCATGCACATATTCAAGATCAAATCATGCTAATCAACTCAAAGTCGAGATTATCATCAAGCACCCTATAAGCCTATTTTCAAACAACTTCTCCACTAATGATAGTTACTCCCTAGACTTGGATCAAAAGGACTTTTTAAGCTTGTAATGTAAGGCCTTTGGTGTTGGCTTCAAAGAAAAGATAGGATAAGCGCAAAGAAGAGAGTATAATCATTTATAGTTCAAATTTTCTCACACATCGAGCTCCTCTTCTTTTTCTTTTATAGCCTTGGCCACTTTGGGTCTTATATGTTTATTTTTTTTTCTTTTCAAGGCTCTTTATCTATCTTTTTCTTTTCTCATTCATCATTTTTTTCAATAAGCTCATCAAGATATAACAATTCAAGTGCATCGAATGATATTCATTATACTTTCTTAGGGTAAGGATAACTTTTTCATTTAGACTCAAATAAGGGTAAGTATAATGAGTTTGCCAAGAATGTCGAATGGGGTCTAATTATATGCAATACATATACCATTCTTTTTTCAATAAAGCTCAAATGGGACACTAGGGATTGATATGAATCATGGTAAGCTTGAAAGGCTCAAACGTTTCAAAGATCGCCTAGATCATTTCCAAGTCAAGTTTGTAACTATAAAATTTCGCCTCAAAGTGTTATCATCAAATAAGTTCTAGGATAACTCTAAGATGCTCAAGACAAATCATCAAGTTCACAACAATTATCACTATTCAACATGCAATCCACAAGATCATGACTCAATGTGCTCAATATATTCCTCATTCTTGACATGCTAACTCAACTTGGATATTCATGTACAAGTCCAATCACAAATCAAGTTCATATGCATAGTGAGATCAAAATCCTCATTGAATAGTCACTACTATAATTCATTCTTTTCTCAAGTTTGTAAAAAAAAAAATTTAGCTCATAATAATCGGACGATTCAAGTGTCATTTAAGCACACAACATGTGGTTAAAACAAGTAAAACATGCAAGCTACTACTCCCCCAAACTTAAATCAAACATTGCCCTCAATGTTTAAAAGAATCAAAAGGGAAAAAGTGAACTCCCCTGATCAAGACGCTTGCATGATGGTTGAGGAAGATTTGCTTTTGAAAGCTCCACTGTTGTAGGGGTTCATCGCTCCAACCAAGTACCTAGCAAGAGAAGAATGCAAATGGTAAAATATTCGACTCGGGAGATAAACAAAACTAAAACAAAAACTGAAAATCAAAAAACAAAACTAAATAACAAAAGGATACGCTTGGGTTGCCTCCCAAGAAGCGCTGATTTTTGGTCTTCGGCTTGACCATCAGAAGCAACCATCAAAGAGCGGCTGCCGCCCATAGTAAGTATCGTATGATACCACTAATGGGTCTTCATTCAATATGCCCTCAAGATTGGCAAGATTGTAGCAGTGTAAGCTCGTCGCTCCAACAACATTCATCTTGAAGTGGTAGGTATGGGAGAATGATTCTTGACTTGGCTTCATATGGAGGATGTAGTGCGGTGAAGTTGGCATCGATGGAAAATATGGATCCACATATAGCATAGAACATGTCTCCATCGATGGGCTCAAATCAGAATCTTCGAAATTATCTTCCTTCTCCAACATCACATTCGATTCATCTTCATATGGGAACTCCTCGGATGACATCTCTGAAGTATGCTCAATCTCTTGAAGAGGCTCAAGTTCCCTCGACTCTTCCACACTAGCAGGATCACTCCCCCAAACTTGGTTGGTTGAGTGATCGTAATCATATAACCAAACTCGATTCGTCGTCTCTTGCTTTGTAGCCCTCATCTCTTCCTCTTGGCAACTACTTGAAATTGTTTCCATGAGGACCGCCATTTGCTGCTCCAGGTGACGCATAGAGTTGGTTTGGCACTCTAAACTGCTCTCAGTTGATGCTATGAATCTTTTTAAGGTATCTTCTAACTGAGTTGTGACATCTGCAGAACTATCTCTCCTCTCTTCGAGATGTTCAAATGGTTGTGGCGTATCAATAGAGTAGCGAGGCTCCGGTGGGTATTGGTGACTCCAACCCTGCAGTGAAGGATTCCAATGCCACTGGTAATCGAAGTCCGCCATATCATTGAGCAGGTGCACCACACTGTCCTCATCTCTTGCAACCAACGGACTTCCAGTTGCTAGTGCTCCGCTAAATACCCATTCTCGTGTCTGTGCATCCAAACCTTTGAAGAAATATTGTAGAAGAGTATAGTTCGAAAAGTTGTGATACCGGAATGTGTCTGCCAATTCATTGAATCTTCCCCACGCTGTGTAGAACGGCTCGGAACGTTGTTGGGCAAAGCTTGTGAAGGCTTGTTGATGTAGCATCTCCAAGTACCTCACAAGACAAATAAACAAAATAAATTAATAATTTTTTTTTCTTCGAAATAAATATATACAAAGGGAAAAATGGTTAAATTACAGTCAAAGAACCTAGTATGATATTACTAAAGTTAGTCCCCGGCAACGGCGCCAAAAACTTGATCGCTTTTATTTTAAACAATTTTTTCCAATCTAGCGATTTTAGACCGCAAGTGCACGGTGTCAAGTTTTAGTATAGATAGGAAGGGATTGTCGAACCCACAGAGACTAACAAGTAAGTACCAAATAAGATGTCTTTTAACTATATTCAACCTACGATAATAAATTGATAATTAAACTAAACTAAATTAAACTACTCTAATCCAACCAAGTCAATAAAAGTAAACGAGAAAAATCCACAAGATAAGATTATCGAGACTTTGGCTCACCAATGTAATTCCCTACAATTCTCGATTGAATATTCAAATATTTCTAAGGTGACGAGTTCTCCCAATTTATCTAATACACTCTATCGAGCTATATTAAACCTAACACCAAATTGCAGTAAGTAACTCTCGTTCACTTATTTAACAATTCAATGTTGCATAAGATCCATGAAAACTCCTAGCTTTCAATTACTAGAATCTATGGCTATCACGCATGTATTTGACGTCATCTCTCGATCTCGGTCTTAAATCCATGGTATGAGTTATTAATTCAGTATCATAAAATCATCTCTCGATCTCAATTACGATACTAACATCATTCAAAGGTGATCAATCCTCTAAAAGCATGAAGAACATAAAACATACGCAAAGAACTATAAGAATTCAATTAAATCATCAAATCAAAGGTTCATAACAAAGGATTCGCCTAGTCTCGATAAATAATTTTAGTTCCTCATAATAAATCAAAACAAAACAAAATTAAGAATTTAAAGACAAAGAAAAACTCTCAGCGTCGACTCCGGTTGTAGATCTTCGCTCCTTCTCTTGCTTCCTTCTCGATCGTCTCTTTTTATCGCCTTGTTGGCTTGTTCCAATTCCTAGGGTGAAGGGTTGAAGGATGGATTGATGGTAGAAGGATGGAGGCTGGACATGAAGTGAAGGAAAGTGAGGGGAGAAGAAGGTGGAGGCGTGTATTATGGATTTTGGGTGAAGAAGGCGTGAGGTTGGGTGGTGAAGGAAAGGGGGGCTGAGATGGAGGTTGTATGTGAGTGTTCTAGGGTTCAAAATCTCCTTTTGGGTTGTAAATCTTGTCCATATGTATAGGGGAAAGAATTATGGACTTCCCTTTTGCATACAAACTCTATAAGGAAGTTTTTTTTCTCAAAAATGCTCGTCCCGATCGATCCGAAAAAGTGGCCGATCGATCGAGCCTTCCAGTAAGAATTTCGCTCAGTTTTCAGCATTTCTCGATCGATCGCCCTTCACAGTAAGTTTCTTCGCCTTTTTCAGCTTCTGGCGAGTTTTGTATTTTGGCCGTAACTTTCTCATACGAACTCCGAATTCGATGAATCAGCTGTCCACGCGAAGATAACTCAAAGTTCTACAATTGTTATATGGATCACATTTCCAAAACATGGCTCGAAAATATAGTAATTTGAGGAGAAAGGAGCAACATGTGTCTTGGATTCTGGTTTTTTCCTCTTTTCTTCAACTTTATTCATTTTTTCATCATTTTAGCTTGATTTCTTCCCCTTTTATGAATTTCAACATTGATTCCTGAAATACAGAAATATATACCATAAAACGTAAAATAATTCAAGAATCAACACGAAAACATATACAAATCATAGCATAAAAACGCGTATTAATCAACCCTATCAGTAAGAGGCCATGCGATGTGTATAATGTCGTAAGATGCCACAGGGTAAGATGCCATGATTATGAATCAGGGACAACGATAAGAAGTTAATGAATAACCAGCATATTTACTTAACCAATGTTTCATGCATTTACTATGATGTTTTATGATATTAAATGAGATTGTATATGCTTATGATGTGTTGTCCCTGTAGGTAAGGGGTCGGGTTGAGGCAGTGAGCTACGAAGAACACAGGAATGTATAGGAATCAAGTCTCGATTAGTATCTACTCTAGGAGTAGTATAAATCTAAACATGAACATTCTTTTGGAAGTGTAACGAATTTATTTTTGAAGTCCTTTATTTTGGCCTGTAATTCTGATAGCTCGTGTAACAACCAGAACCTTAGGATGTTATCAATGCATGATTAGTCCTTCTTATGTCTATTAATCACTGTTAAGGTGGGAAGACCCCACACTTTTTCAATTATATCACATGTAATTCTTGGATAGTTGGACGAACAACACTTTGTTCAATTCATCAAATGAATTATTATCCAACCCATGCCTCTAAGTTCCCAATCCTATTGAGATAACCTAGTTAAGTCGTACCCAATTTAAAGTATAACCGATATCACTTTTATCCTTTCGCGCCTTACTAAGATTGCCACGGTGCTTTGCTTTGGCAAACCCACACATGTACAATCGAAAGTTTTTTGACGAGTACTTTTAATTTTGGAAGGCATCTAAAACTTAATATTTTAGAGGGATTTATTGATCTCATGATTAGTTTGATAATTTAAAATATGTCCACTACATATAGTTGTATACATATCTACATATATGTGTAATACAATTATCAATCTAAACATAAGATAAATCATGCATCAACATACAAAATTAAACGTGACATGGTTATAGCCCCTACTAGCGATTTTCTCACGCCAATGAGAAAATCCTAAGAGTCAACCTAAGGTAACTTCACAAGCACCTTCCTTTGGCTCCAATTTGTGAATGGTCTCCTCATCCCGGCACGATGCTCCAACTTCATTGATCACCATCAACAAAATAAACTACACTATTTACAAGATATAGAATTCCCTGATTCACATTCGAGGGGAACATAGGGGAGGGATTACATTTAGAATAAAATAGAGAAGGCACGACTCGCAGGTCGTATTATAAATTACAAACATCCACAAATCCTATCTAATAGGTCAAAAGGGCTATAACCATGCACCAAGCTCATACAACACCTAAAACATGCTTTAACATTTAATTAATTAAATTCTAAACAATTTAAAATTTAATTCTAATTAAAACTGTAAAATAATTTTTGGAAAAATTATCGTACGCTCGGGACATCACATGCCACGAACTTAAGCGACTAAGCCACGAACCACCATGGTTCGAACCAACCAAAAAACACGGCTGGACCAATTATGGGCCTAGGGTTCGAAACCCTAGCCCATGGCCGAACCATGACCGAGCGGCGGCGGCGCTAGGGTCTAACCCTAGCCGCCTTGCTCATTGATTTTATTTCTTCGAGCCATCTTGATTGAAACATTGGAATTTGTTAGCCACGAGTCACGGTCAGGCCATGCACGGGGTTGCCTCAACCATCTCGAGCCAAGGGTTCGAAAACCCTAGCTCTCATGTGGTGAAGCCACTTATCCATGCATGCGTGAACCATTATCGAGCCAAAGAGTTCAAAACTCATCCACGTCTCAAAACCTCCATGCACGAACATGAGCCACAACGACTAGGCCATCTCGAGCCAAGGGTTCGAAAACCCTAGCTCTCATGTGGCTAAGCCGTGGGTCAATTGTGCTAGGTGGTGGCCAAAACATTGACTAATTAATTTGATTATTCGCCAATTATATCAAATACAATTTTACGATGATTTTCACAAACTCGATATTAACATATCATATATGTTTATACAGTTTTAATAGCATGCAATAATAATCCTAATATGATTAAAACAATTTAACCACATAAATCCGATATGAGCCTTGTACACGGCTCTGATACCACTGTAAGTAATCCATAAAGCATACAACGCAGCAGAATTTAAAAAAAAATATGGATTACTATAACCGCGGATCTATACATAGGTGTTCATATCGGATAAAGGATCAAAGGTCTCACCCTTGTAGCGTGTTTGAGCAGATTCCACGGAGCAGCACCACGTCCAACGCCTCCTTCGAGTCACTAGCAAAACTTATCAAGTTTTGTCTCAACGGTATCCACACGATCAAATCGGGAAGGAATAGCTAAGAACAAAGTGCTAGATTTGTTCTTAAACCAACACACGAAGCACACTCGATTCACAATCGAACGGATGGCCGGAATCACTCAAGAATGCTCTTCAACTATTATGAAGCCGAGAGCAAAACGTGAGAGGCGGCCGTGTGCTTGGAAAAATAGGTTGGAATGGTATTAAAATTGTCTCCTACAATTAATTATACCAAGTTATTAAAAGGGCTTAATTAATATCAAGACTTTCTTAAAGTCTTATGGGCCCAAACCCATGATTTAATTAAAACCTTTTAATCACTTAATTAAGACTCTTCTTAATTAATTAATTCATCCAATGAATTTAATTTCCCTTCTCGATTTAATCTTTTGTGCGACCCGATAGGATCTTGTAATGTTGGCAGTGACATAAAATCTCATTTTATGTTACAAGCAAAGAGCGGTGTCTAGCAACACATCAAGGCTACCCAAATTACAAGAATGTCAATGACTCGACATAACCTTTAGAACTTGTGATAATATTAACCATGTAACTTAATCCCTTTGTCCTTTGTGTTTAGATTGAACACGAGTCATGGAATAGTCATACTCGTATATTCAATCTTAATTTCTTGATCCCCAAGTAGAACTAGAATAAACGAATAAGCTCGATATCTCATATCGACTCATTCGAGCATGGCCATGCATTTTAGTTCTCACTTGATCAAGGGCCAAACACTTCTCCTATTATATAGGAGGGACAAATCCTATCTCGATCAGTCAACATCCCTCTACATAATTCGTAGTGTATCCAATAGTCGCCTTTATAGTTTACCCTATTAAGGGTAACGTTTGACAATATCAAGATACATAACTCCTTATGTTGGGATCTCTGATGATCACAAGTCGTAAGGATTACATACATTATTATCACTATGAGAATTGCATATGACATTCATATAACTATCCATGTTGCATTCTCATTGTGGGTCTGTTCAGTACATCGTTCTCTAACATGTACCCATGTATTGATTTGATATCTCATATCAATGAACAATTCATCAATCAATACATACTAGTCTCTACGTATTATCATTATCCCTATTCATGATAATACTTGACTAGGGACAATGTTTAAGAATAATACAATATTATTCTAAGGACATTAACCTATATATTTATTCACATTGCACAGTTAAAAGAATAATATATAATAATGAATTGCCATTCATAAAATCATAAACATTGTATGTCAAAACAATCATCTAGTGATTGGTCTTAGGGCATATCCCAACATAAAGCACTTCGATCTGATCGGGTGTTGAATACTTGAGTACCGAGTTTATAGATTATCTTAAAGAGAATGGGATTCTCTCTCAGTGGACACCGCCCGGAACACCACAACTTAATGGTGTTGCTGAACGAAGGAATCGGACTTTATTGGATATGGTTCGATCGATGATGAGTTGCACTGGACTTCCAATGTCATTTTTGGGCTATGCGCTTGAAACTGCATGTCATTTGTTAAACAGAGCTCCTTCAAAAGCTGTTACTTCTACCCCATATGAGAGATGGAGTGGGAAGTCAATAATTATTTAAAGGTTTCGGGATGCGCTGCTTATGTGAAGCAGATGGTGGATGAGAAATTGTATATGAGATTTATATTGTGTTATTTTGTGGGATATCCTAAAGAAACAAGAGGTTATTATTTTTATAACCCACTGGAACAAAAGGTGTTTGTTTCCAAAAATGCTACATTCTTAGAAATGAGTTTCTGAAGAATATAGATGGGAAGGATATGAACCTTGAAGTAGTTCAAGAACCACAAATGTCTACCCCAATGGAAGCAAGTATAATTTCTGAACCATCAATTGAACCTGAAGTACACGCACCAAGGAGATCTGAAAGGGTTTCAAGAGCTCCTGATAGAATGAATCTACTCCTTGAAAGTAGTCAAGAAATAGACCATGGATATGATCCTTGGACTTTCAAGGAGGCGATGACTGATATTGATTCAAGACATTGGGAAGATGCCATGAAATCTGAAATGGACTCCATGTACTCTAATAAGGTATGGACCTTAGTGGATCCTCCTGTGGGAATTGTTCCCATAGGTTGCAAATGGATCTATAAGTGAAAGCTTGGGGTGGATGGAAAGGTGATTACCTATAAGGCACGTTTGGTTGCAAAAGGTTATACTCAAAGACAATGAGTTGACTATTAGGAAACTTATTGACCAGTAGTGATGCTGAAGTCTATTCGGATTTTATTAGCAATATCTGCATATTATGACTATGAGATATGGCAAATGGATGTGAAGACTGCTTTTCTCAATGGTGACATTGATGAAGAGATTTATATGAAGCAGCCGGAAGGCTTCACATCCATTGGAAGTGAGCAAAAAGTTTGCAAACTTCAGAGGTCCATTTATGGCCTAAAGCAGGCGTCCCGAAGTTGGAATATCAGTTTTGAGAACACTATCAAAGAGTTTGGTTTTGTTAAAAATCCGGAAGAAGCATGCGTATACAAGAAGGTTAGTGGGAGTGCGGTTACATTTGTAGTGCTATATGTCGATTATATCCTACTCATTGGGAATGATATAGGATTGATGAAATCGACAAAAGCTTGGTTATCTGCTAAATTCTCTATGAAAGATATGGGAGAAGCTTCCTATGTGCTTGGAATAAAGATCTATAGGGATAGATCTAAGAGGATGCTGGGGCTCTCTCAATCTATGTACATAAATATTGTGCTAAAAAGGTTTAGCATGGAACAGTCAAAAAAGGGTTATCTTCTAGCATGTCATGGTGTTCATCTCTCGAGGTCAATGACCCCCAAGACTGATGAACATAGAGAAAAGATGGCATTGATACCCTATGCTTCGGCTGTTGGTAGCATAATGTATGCTATGGTATGTACTAGGCCTGATGTGGCATATGCTCTTAGTGTAACGAGCAGATATCAGGCAGATCCCGGTGAAGGTCACTGGAAAGCTGTGAAAACAATCCTTAAGTACTTACGAAGAACTCAGGATATGTTCATGGTTTTGGATCGGAAAGTGGAGAGCTGAAACTTGAAGGTTACGTTGATGCTAGTTTTCAGTCAGATGTAGATGACTCTAAATCGATGTCCGGATTTCTATTTAGGCTTAATGGTGGTGCTGTCTCTTGGAAGAGTTCCAAGCAAGACACCACAACGGATTCCACCACTGAAGCTGAATACATTGCAGCATCAGATGCAGCAAAAGAGGCAGTTTGGATGAGAAATTTCATCCAAGAGTTGGGTGTAATTTCCAGTGCAGTTGACCCAGTCTCTGTGTACTGTGACAACAATAGAGCTATTGCACAAGCAAAAGAGCCGAGATCTCATCAAAAATCCAAAAATATACTGAGAAAATACCACCTACTTCGAGAGATAGCTGGTAGAGGCGACATCCTTATCGAGAGAGTGGCTTCAACAGACAATGTGGCAGATCCACTGACGAAGCCTTTACCACGACTGGTGTTCGAGAGACATCTTGAGAAGATGGGCTTGAGGAACATGGGTAGTTGGCCTTAGGAGATTATTATAGTCATAAATGATATCATTTGAATCAATAGTTGATTGATTGTATTTATAATCATATTGTGACAGATCTTTGTTTGAATATTAATAAATGTGGCATTCTTCATCTATTTACACATGTATCATGATGCATTGATGAAGTCCTTGAGATTGCTATAGTCCACAGAATGTGGTTACGCATATGATGGTGACCATGAAATACATTCTCGACTACGACTTCTAAATATTCCTGGTCGATGAGCCTTCGAGAATGGGATATCGATATATGCTCGTCAGAGACTGGTATTCATGATGTGTCTAGTGTAGTGCACCGTGTTTCATCTGTGTTGGCTTGGAGAAGTCAGCACACATGAATAGGTGCTCATTAGGAATGAGTTCACTGAACGACCCTACTCGGAATTCTATAAGTGGTTACTATTTGTCAAGTATAGAATTTCTAGTCATAGTTACTCCTCATGACCCAAGGTGTCATTGAGGTCTTGACAGATAGCTGTATACTTTGATTTAATGACTGATCACATGCGGGTCATAAAGTTGTTATTTTGGGTATTCAGTGATGCTGTCATAGGCCTATGATTGTCGTTGGGGATTCACCACTGGTCTTGATGAACTAGGATGTCCTATGTGTTTTTCTATATATGATTCAAGGAATCTCTGGCCAGAGTGGGTAGTGCTTGTGAAAAAAAAGAGTTTTTCATATACGCACACAAGGAATCATATAACGTGAAACAAATACATAGTTATTGAAATCATAATGGTCTCGATCAACCAATGCCCTTGATTCAATCGGGACATATTGAGTGAAAGGAATGTACTGCACGCTAACTATGGCTAACATGTTCTCATACATTGCTAGTCATTTGTATCTAGGTCTTCGTGAAGCGCAGATGCTACACGCTACCCACGATCGGTAGGTTGTTGCTAGAATTATATTTCCGTCATTGTCTATTAAAGGAGTTTAATTGACAATGGGGCATTCAGGGTAAGCCCAAAGAAGTCGTTTGACTTCTAAAATCATGAGGTTGTGATCCTACTGCTATGATACACTTGAGCCTCGCTGGGTCACAATCAACCAGCCGCCGATCTATTGATGAGAATTGAGACTTAAATGTTAAGTGCTCAAATTGAGTGATTTAGAAGAGATGAATTTAATTTTTGAAAGCTCATCACATTAATGGAGTTTCTATATTTGAAAATGTTTCATCAATAGAAAGTTCTAAAATTCAAAAGTTTGATATATTTATGTCTCATTATTATGTACATTAGTAGTACATCAAGTTATTCAATTGGATTGAGTTACTTGGATTATGAGTTTGTAGTTTTGTTATGACTTTTGGGCAAGTGGGAGATTGTTAGTAAAAATGCCATACAAGCCAAACGTTGGCTCGATGGGTTTTATAATAACCCTGGCCCAAATTAGCTAACCTTACAACTATAAATATAACATCACTCTAGGGTTAAAAAAAAGAACTCCATTCAATACACTCTTATAAGCCGTCATCACGTTAGCACTGGTGCCGGGCTTGTAGATCTGGTCAGGTTGATTGGACTTGAGGATCACAGCATACATATTGATTTCGATGTTATCAGTAATTCTCTTTTCATGCATTTATTTGATTTATGCATGTTAATATATGAATCAGGGCGCGATCGATCCGTCCCTGGGTCTGATCTGTTTATGTTTATTTTCCGCTGCGTTTGGATCTGACGCCGGGGTACGGAAACCCAACAATCTGATCGTTGAAACACTTATCAATACTTCCTGTCAAGGTTCTTTTCAAATTGAGGTGCATCTCCAAATCATGGTATGACTTATTAACTCGTGATAAAGAATTCAAAGCTCGACATATTGAATGTTCTAACCATAAGCCTCTATTACTAATAACAAGATACTTTTCTGATGGGATTGAAGAAGTTAATAACAGCAAACCACCATTGAATTGACTTTAATAGACATGCAACGAGATGTAACTGATAGATTCAAGAAAAAAATAGATGGGCTCGTTCACACATTCATTTCTTATGGTTCGTTATGTGTTTTGTGCTGCATGTACTCTCTTTATGTTTGCAATCCCTCCATTCGCGGAATTGTTCGTGTCCCTTATCATTTTAACTCTCGTCTTTGTAACATAGGCTTTGGCTACCTTCATATCTCAAACTAGTACAAGATTGTCCATTTGTTGTTAGCATAAATGTTCTGCAAGCCAAATGTTGGTTCGATGAGCTTTATGAACCCTAACCCAATTAGCTGTCCATTACAACTATAAACATGACATTTGTATCTAGAGTTAAGGTGAACCTATCATTTAAATCAATTCACTTCTCTTAGAAAAGTTCATACCAAACGAGCACTGATGTTGAGCTTGTAGATTTGGTCAGGTTGATTGGACTAAAGGATAACCGCCATCAGATTGATTTCGCTGCCATCGGTAATCCCTTTTCATGCATTCTGTTAGTTGGATATCCGCAATGGCATCGCCATGTGTACCTGCAAAACAAATACAAACACAATATGCAAATATAATAGTAATCTCAAAAGGATGTCGAATCTGGCTCAGATTTGTTGTTTTCCCAATCTAAGTAACTTAGAGAAACCTTGGTAAAGACCAGAATGTATCGACAACACCCCAACACCAAAGTCCCACCAAAGCATCAAGCACATAGCAAGGAGCACACGGCCAGCAATCACCCGGACAGAACCCTCACCAAGCGCACATAGCACTCAAACGCCTGAACCAGCCACACACACACCCCATTAGACAAGAACATGACCGAAGCACACAGCAACAAACAAGAAACACTAATCTACCTTCCACTGGACAGAACAGAGCGCACACAACACACGAACTAGAATCACCAAAGCAAAAGCAGCTGAAGCACAAAGCACTCGGCCAGCACGCCACCACTAACCACCGGAGCACAAAGCAACCGGACAAGGCAACCCTCACCTCCACCTTCAACACGTTGAACCACAAATTCTCAAAGAGGATAGATACGCGCACATACTGCTTGAGGGAGATAGGAGTCGCGCATACTGGTTGAGAGGAGTTGGGAGGCGGACGAACTGAGTGATAGGAGAGATTGAAGGAGGCGTACCTTGATTAAGAACCAAGTGGGGGAATTTTATTAATCACATTAGGGTAGGTTAATAAAGGGTTAATGGGCTAAACTAATTGGGCCACAATACCCAACAAATCTCCACCTTGGCCCAATACTGGTTTCTTTTCAGACGTAGGGAAAACATACAAGCAGACATCATCATCATCTTATGGTCCCCACAATACACAAAGTAATTGTGTGGATCGATTTCCTGTCAAAAATACAAAGTAAAGACAAGGAAAATAATAACAAGCACATATCAAGTTAAAGTGGAAAAGTAACCGGGGTAACAGTTTTGTAACGAGCACAAAGCAGGTTATAAAACACTAACCAAAGGACTAACCATGCATCAATCACCAATATCACATTTTAAAATTTTTAAACATGATTGAAACTCACTGTTGGGTTTTGGAATACCGAATAATCTTAGTTTTGATGTTAACAAAACTTGTTATTGTATTGCTAACATATTTCATCAAGTCTGCAGTTCATAGATCATAATTAAGAGCTTGATGAATTACAAAGAAGTAGCTTGAAAATATCAAGCTGGACCAAGACTGAAATACTGGCAGAGCGGATTGTTTCGATCATATCTCATTGCTCGGATATCAAAATGGCGTGCTTCCAAAGAGGTTGAACATCCAACCCAAAATACTAAAAGTCATATTTCACAACAGATCGGCTAGTTCGAAAGTTATCAAGGAGAAAAGATGCCTGCAAGATCGAGCTGTACCGCGAAGAAACAACAAGCTGTTACAGCAAGCAACTGTCAGTCCGTTGGGCATAACTCTTAGCTTATTTATTGAAACAAGATGATTCAGTATGGGTTGGAAAGCTAAGAAAAAGATATACAAGTCATCTTTTGTGATGACCAGGGATTATAGGTGTTAATCCCGTAGTGTTAATAATCCCTAAAGTGGTTTTACGTGGCGATTTGGAATTTAATCGAGGTGTTGGGCCTTCTGGGCTAGTTTAATTGGGTAGTTGGGATCGTTGGATCCAGAGGTTGAGATTGTATTCTCATTTGGGTGAAAAACCTAAGAGTTGGGTTTTTGTTGTGTCTCGGGATCTCGGGTGCTGTGTGAGCAACGGTAGGGGGTTTTGGAGTTAGAGAGAGAGTTTTTGAAAACAGATGATTTTTAATGAATCATGATGTATTTGTGGGGCTATTAATTTTTCGGGGTATTTTTGCTATAAATACCAATTGAACCCAAAATTTTACATAAAATTCCATTTCAGCCCCAATTTCTCTTCTCTCTCTCTCCCCGCCGAATCCCATCTGCTACAGCTCCCCCGCGGCTTCAAACGCTTCGCCCGCCGCCGTCCCGTCTCGTCGGGGCGCAGCTTTCCCCTCCATCAATTCGAAGTTTCGTCGCGTTTTGAAGTCGGATTTTGGCTGGAGGCGTCGATCCCCAATTTCTAGGGTTCATCGATTTTTCGTCCGATTTCTTCCGATTTTCGATTGGGTAACCTCCCTTACCCCTTTTTCGTCATTTTCGTGTATTTCCCTGCCTTTATTGTGTTCGAATTTGATGAATTATTAGGGTTCGAATTTAAGGGCTTGTTTGGGTTCGAATTTAAGGGGGTTGAGTTCGAAAATTTGGGGTTTTTGGCAAGGGATGTTGATTCTTGCTTGGATAGCTTAATTCTCATTTTAGATGAATTATGGTATTTATTTGGGTTCGAAATTGTGAGATTCGGGTTCGATTTTTTGTAGGGTATTCTTGAACAAATTTCGATATTGTCTCATTTATTTCCCTCCCTACATGTACCTTGCCCCGGGTCTTTTAAAAAGGTTAATTGTCGTGTGTTGACAATATTTTGAGGGTTATAGGTGTGCTTGAGCATGGGTTGCATGTTCGTAAATAATTGTGAATTATTTATCGTGTTAGCACATCGTTCCTCGGGGCATGTAACTCGAGCAAGGTTTGGCTCGGACTTCGGAGATTTAAGGTACGTGCGACGTACGAGCATTTCTATATATTTGGGCATTTGTGAATGCATAATGAAATTTGATTTCATTGAATAATCGCGCATGAGGATTATATATATATATATGTTGATATAGCCAAGGAATGACCCAAATCTTGATATCGCCGCTTGTAGCGTGCGTGACACTAGAGTAGGATGACTCTTACATGATATATGGGGTACTGGGATTATATGACCATTGTAGGGCATTTGAGATGCCTGAGAATGATCGTGGGATCATGTATTCATTATAAGACATTTGAGATGTCTAGGTATAATGAAGAATTGGTAAAATAAATGCTAGGCATTTGAGCTATCTGTGATTGATAGCGAGGTTATGAAATCAGTATTAGATATTGAGATATCTATATTTGCATGTTTAATGAGTTTGCAACCACTATCTGTTGATATTCGAGTATTAGGCATGCGATGAGTTAATCAATGCGTTGATTTACTGATTTTTGAGATTTGATGAGTTTGATGATTGTGAGAACAGGGACAGTACACGGAATCCCGGATGAGGATGTTGCCATCCAGGGAGTATCATTTAAAATTCATTAATATTTACTTGTGTTGTAAATTATGAATTTCATTATTGTGATTATGAGATTTTGTGTATTGGTATGCTCACCCCGTTGGGGGCTGTCTCTGTTGGGGCAGGTGAACAAGTGCATCGATGGCTGTGGAGCTGAGCTCGAGCTGTTGATTGGATGTACTCACAGGATCGTGGTACCAGGGCTTGATGGAGCACGGTATCGTATAGAGTACTTATATACACCCGAGGTTTATATACACATTTATGATGCTCGCATGTGTTTCATTATTGTGATTATGAGATTTTGTGTATTGGTATACTCACCCCGTTGGGGGCTGTCTCTGTTGGGGCAGGTGAACAGGTGCATCGATGGCTGTGGAGCTGAGCTCGAGCTGTTGATTGGATGTACTCACAGGATCGTGGTACCAGGGCTTGATGGAGCACGGTATCGTATAGAGTACTTATATACACCCGAGGTTTATATACACATTTATGATGCTCGCATGTGAGCACGGACATTCTTGTATATGGGTTGTATATAAAGGCATGAGCCTTCCTCTCTTTCATTATATGTTGCATGCAATTGTGGTAGAATTGCTAATGATATGAGAGTCGTTAGTGTATTATGTGGGTGTTGAGACCCATTTATGTCGTCATATGTGTGGTGTCTTCCCTGGCTGGGAATTTACTTGGTATTACTGCTTTCTGATGAGTATTATGTTTTCCCTGGCCGGGAATTATGATTGTGTGTTGTGCTTTAATTTCGGGATAGCTCTATTTATGGGGAGACTCTGCCCAAAGTTTTATAAAAGTCCACAATGTGAAGTGGCAAAAAGGGATGGTATTGGGCGAACTTTGTGAGTCTATTTCGTTGTTAGACTGATGACCTTATAACATTGAGTGTTAAAGGAATTTTTTTGTAATTGCCATGCAATGATAAAGTATCATCTGAGCTTCCCGATTGGCTTTTTATTGAAAGCATGTGCCACACATAGTGGTTAATACACTAATTAAGGGTTAAGGGCTTGGGGTCCTTACATCTTTGAAAGTCAAAGACTGAATCGGACGTTAAGATGGCCAAAAAGCTTCAGCACGTCACGCCATGTGCTGCTGCATCCAGCAAACATACAACCATTGCCTTGTATTTCAAGCATAACTCTCTCATACGAACTCGAAATCGAGCGATTCTTGATTTCATGGAAAGCTAAGAGAATGGGCTACAACTTTTATGTAGATCACGTTGCCCATAAATCAAAGAATCAAGAACTACAAGCAACAGATCGGAAGAGCAAGTTTATCAAGCTGTTTTTGTATCAAGCTTGTCTTGCACCAGACTGATCTGTCCAGAAGACTGATCCGGCCAGACTGATCTGTCCAAGCTGATCCGCCCAGACTGATCTGTACAAGACTTATCCGGCCAGTCCGGTCTGAAATACAAAGAGCCCAGAAACCAGAATATGACCGTTGCAAGCTCGGGAATCGTGCAGAACCTTTTCCAACTGGCATATTCTTGTGTCTAACGTATATATCATTGTTTGGGGCTATATATACAAGTCTTGGAAGCTCAAATAAGGTGATTGAAGGTCAATCCAAGCAAGATAAAAGCAAACCCACTTGGGATACAAATTGGGCAGCTTACAAGAAGAGAATAGCTTGAAAGAGAGCAAGCCCGGATTTTAGGCACCACTTACCTTGTTATATCAGATCTAGTTAGAGATCATCGTGCCATACATATTCACTCTATTCATTGTATTTGAGAGCTTAATAGATGAGTGAATATCATTGTAACGGTTGATGACTCATCACAACCGATTGAGAGGTCTTTATATGTGAGACATTAAAGAACATACATAGTTGAGTTGCTAGGAGTTCTAGTTGGATGGGGCATTCCTAATTGGATCGGGTTTGTACAATGGGATTGTATAAATCAAAGTCTTCTAGTGAATCCTTCCATGAGGTGGCAGAAGGGGAGACGTAGAAGGATTACACCACCTTCGAACTTCCATAAACAAATGCTTGTTTATGTACTTTAATTGCATATCTTTAAAATGTCTTTCAAATGGTTAATCGGTTATAGAGCAGGTTATTTCGAGTGTCTTCCGCTCGGTTTTGTAACCAAACTCGATATAATCTGTCGGTGCAATTATTTCAAGAACACGAGCTATTGAAGCTCAAGTTGGTTGAACTCGGGTGTAGACTGGCCACCCACCCCGATCGATTCTGACAAGTGGTATCAGAGCATGTTGTTCTTGGAAAGTATTTGAACCGATTTTAGGCGGAAATCTTTTAAAGATATTTTTTTCACGAGCATGAAATTATTTTCATAGCATAAATTTCAAAATTTAGGTGTATGAAAAGTTTTAGCATAAAATCAATTTCATTGTATTTATTTTGCACGAAAATAATTTTAAAATCTATTTTAAAGGTTTAATTTTCGTTCAATCTGTTATTGACTCGTTTTTAAATTTGAAATTGTTATTTTGAGATTTTTTATAACAATTTTCAAAGAATTTTAGTGTTTCTGGCAGCTTGCAGCGACTTTGGGAAAATTGGCACAACTTCTTGCTCGGATGTCCAAATGACGAACCGTTTTTGGCGTTGCAAAGTAGACTCGTAGAGGATCAGAACGGTATAGGTCTTGTAGCCCAAAATTTCTCGAGGAAAAGCAGTTTATTAGTTCAAGTTGGACTAAGTGTGCTGCCACCGTAGAAAGATGAAATGGACATTGTTGAGTTTTGTCAAAAAATTCAAATTTGTTGCCAAGTATGCTTCATCCATCATCAAAAGAGGTTATTTTTGTTCAAAAATTAATGTGCATTGTATTTTTTTAATTTTTTTTAGCCTACCCCATTTGCCCCTCACTTGCTCAAATTTTCAAACATTTTAAAATTGAAGGGGAGAGTTTAATCTCAATCCTTGAGGGGGAGTAAATTTATTTGTCTTCCTTTTTTATTCACACAAAAAGGGGGAGAAATATGTTGTTTAAAAAAATATGTTTTTTCTTGTTATGCAACATTGTGCTTTAATGTTTCTTATTTTTATTCAAGTTTTGTGATCATCAAAAAGGGGGAGATTGTTGGGTTTTGGAAAACCGAATAATCTTAGTTTTGATGTTAACAAAACTTGTTATTTTGTTGCTAACATATTTCATCAAGTGTGCAGTTCATAGATCATAATTAAGAGCTTGATAAATTACAAAGAAGTAACTTGAAAATATCAAGCTGGACCAAGACTGAAATTCTGGCAGAGTGGATTTTTCGATCATATCTCATAGCTCGGATATCGAAATGGCTTTCTTCCAAAGAGATTGAACAGCAAACTCAAAATACTAAAAGTCAGATTTCACAACAGATCGTCTAGTTCGAATGTTATCAAGGAGAAAAGACGCCTGCAAGATCGAGCTGTACCGAGAAGAAACAGCAACCTGTTACAGCAAGCAACTGTCAGTCTGTTGGGCATAACTCTTAGTTTGCTTATCGAAACTAGGATGATTCAGTATGGGTTGGAAAGCTAAGACAAAGATCAACAAGTAATCTTTGAAGTCAAAGACTGAATAGGACGTTAAGATGGCCAAAAAGCTTCTGCAAGTGACGCCATGTGCTGCTGCATCCAGCAAACATACAGCAGTACCATTGCCTCGTATTTCAAACACAACTCTCTCATAAAAACTCGAAATTGAGTGATTCTTGATTTCCTGGAAAGCTATGAGAAAGGGCTACAACTTTCATGTAGATCACTTTGCCCATAAATCAAAGAATCAAGAACTACAAGCAACAGATCAAAAGAGCAAGTTTATCAAGCTGTTTTTGTATCAAGCTTGTCTTGCATCAGACTGATTTGTCCAGAAGACTGATCCGGCCAGACTGATCTGTCCAAGCTGATCCGCCCAGACTGATCTGTACAAGACTGATCCGGCCACTCCGGTCCGAAATACAAAGAGCCCTGAAACCATAATATGACCGTTGCAAGCTTGGGAATCGTGCAAAACCTTTTCCAACAGCATATTTGTAAGGACCCCCGCTCCCTTAACCCGATATTAGTGTATTAACCCCTGTACTTAGTGCATACAATCATGTTATTAAGGGGGAAAGTGATTACATGCAACTCAAGCATGAATACCATCTATAAAATTTCTTTACATTAATCGTATAATGTCTATACTTTCCCAACATATTCCATAAAACATGTCATGCACCTTTAAACATACACTAACATGCTCTGAATTCATTTTGCAATTCATAATTAATTGCATGTAAACCATAAAGGAATAGAGAAGAGCCGTAGCCCATTTATACATTCCATATACACGTAAAATATACTCACATAAGAGCACCCAATGAATATGCGTGTATCTACTGTATAAAAGATTCTACCGGATACCGTTACTGGCACTTCAATCCTGGAAGTACCTCCCAAGCATAGCTCGATCCCAATTCTGGATCTATGCACTTGTTCAACCAGCTCTGGTACCTCGATCCTGGAAGTACCTCAAATCAGCCGCTCGAGCTCAATTCCAAGCCATCGGTGTACCTAATAACCTGCCCCAACAGAGACAGCCCCCACGCGGGGTGAGCATACCAATATCCCAAATCCCATAATCACAATAATACAATTCATAATTTACAATATGTAAATGCTATGAAATATATAAGAGATACTCCCTGGATGGCATCATCCTCATCCGAGATCCCCTGTACTGTCCCTGTTCTCAAAATAACTGAAACCATCAAATTCCCAAATGTCAGTTAATCATTACATTGATTAACGAATTCACTTGCCACATACCGACATTATAACAATAATATCAAATCATTAAACAATGATCACAAATATCCCATATATCTCTTTTATGGTTCCATAGTTCTATTTAATTGCTCGCTCTACAGTAGCGGCATTTCAGTCTCACGCATGCTCAACAGCAGTGGCGTAATAACCGATGTTCGCTCAAAGGCGACCACATCCAATCATTGCTCGCTCAAAAGCGGCGCCATGCAATTCCCAATGTATATACATCCATTTGTAGCAAGTACCATTAACCATGTATTTCAATATCCGTTAATATCCGTTTATTGCCAAAACCATATATCAGGCATTTCCATATACATTTATTACAATACAGTGTGTCATGCACTAAACAATTGCATTTAAAATAAGGGCTTATGCTCGTACGTTATATGTACCTTATACTTTCCGTAGTTCGAGTCCGACTTCGGCCGAGTTCCACGATCCGATGAATTATGTGCTAACACACAAAACTCACAATCAACAACAAGCATGCTACCACGTGCCCAAGCACGTTCAAACTTCTAAACTTATCGTCTAACCATGACGATTACCAGTATAAAAGCCACCCGGCTAAGCATGCATAGTACTCAAAATATTCCATTCAACAAGTTAAAAAGATAGCCAAGAATTCATCCGAGAATTCCATTTAATTTACTTGGCTCCAACCAAACCATTTTTAAAAGCTTGAAACTTCCACAATTCATACCCCAACTTCTCCCAACTCAAAACCACAACAAAACAACACTCAAGAACCTCCAAGAAGGGTGTTAGACTTGAATTAAAACAAACCCAAAAGATTTCAAGATTTTCACCAAAATCACCCAACCCAAACCAACCTAAAAACTCAACCAAATTCAACAAAATTACTATCAAATCAAAGCTACAGGAGAGGAGAAAGAAATTACCAGCTTTTCTTCAAGAAATCCGGCCCCTAAATCGTGTTTTCAAACGATTTTGTTGAAGGGGAAAGAGGGGAAGGGTTTAGGGGAAAGAGGGGTTTCACGATGAGAGAGGGAGAGAAGTGGGAGAGAAGTGATTCCGTGCCAAATGACGGAAATCTCGAGTCCAACGGGTATATATAGCAAAATACCCCAACAAATCAATACATCCACAAATACATCATGATTCAATAAAAATCATCTGTTTTCAAAAACTCTCTCTCCAACCTAAAATCCCCATACTGGCCCCAACATAAGGCACCCCGGACTCCAAGTCCCACTAAAAACCCAACTCATAGGTTTTCACCAAAATGGGAATACAATTTCAACCTTTGGATCCAACGATCCCAAATGTCCGATTTAACAACCTCGGGAGACGCAAAACCGCAATTAATTTCTAATTGCCACAATTAAAAATCTATCAAGGATTAATACCACACCGAGATTAACACCATAAATCCCCGGACATCTCAATATTCTTGTGTCTAACGTATATATCATTGTTTGGGGCTATATATACAAGTCTTGGAAGCTCAAATAAGGTGATTGAAGATCAATCCAAGCAAGATCAAAGCAAACCCACTTGGGATTAAAAATGGGCAGCTTACAAGAAGAGAACAGCTTGAAAGAGAGCAAGCCCAGATTTTAGGCACCACTTACCTTGCTATATCAGATCTAGTTAGAGATCATTTGTACCATATATATTCACTCTATGCATTGTATTTGAGAGCTTAATAGATGAGTGAATATCATTGTAACGGTTGATGATTCATCACAACCGATTGAGAGGTCTTTGTATGTGAGACATTAAAGAACATACATAGTTGAGTTGCTAGGAGTTCTAGTTGGATGGGGCATTCCCAACTGGATCGGGTTTGTACAACGGGATTGTATAAATCAAAGTCTTCTAGTGGAATCCTTCCATGAGGTGGAAGAAGGGGAGACGTAGAAGAATTACACCACCTTCGAACTTCCATAAACAAATGCTTGTTTATGTACTTTACTTGCATATCTTTAAAATGTCTTTCAAATGGTTAATCGGTTATAGAGCGGGTTATTTTGAGTGTCTTCCGCTAGGTTTTGTAACCGAATCGATATAATCTCTCGGTGCAATTATTTCAAGAACACTGAGCTATTGAAACTCAAGTTAGTTGAACTCGGGTGTGGACTGGCCACCCACCCCGATCGATCCTGACACTTACTAAAGGACAAACACTTAGTACCCATATCAGCAGGATTAAACAAATTACCTTTGAGTTTAACACCTACAGAACACTTAGAAAAACTCAAGCCCTAATGCACATAGTGATTCAAGTATCTCAACAACCATTTAACAGCATTCCAATGCATCATGTCAGGGTTAGACAAATACCTACTTAAGCAACTAACAACATAAGCTATATCATGCCTAGTACTAACCATCAAATACATAACAGATCTTATATCATTTGAATAAGGCACATTCTTCATAGAATCAAATTCAAAATCAGATTTAGGACATTGATCTTTACTCAACCCAAAATGAGCAGCTAAGGGCACATTATCAGGCTTAGCATCAGTGAAATCTACACCTTCTTTTTCAGTAAAACCTTTAGCTGCAAGTAGGTTTGAAGCTAACAGAATCATTTTCAATCTTAACCTTAAACAACCATTTGCAATCAACAATATAACAATTAACATGTTTAGGAACAAGAATCCAAGTATGATTCACAATCAAAGAATGCATTTCTTCTTTCACAGCACACAACCAGTCATTAGCAATTTTTGATTTCAAAACTTTATTGTAGGTTTTACATTCACAGTTATCAATTGATTCGAACACATTGAACACATAAGAAGCAAGGTCAAAGTCACTTAGCTTAGCAGATTGTCTTATGTTTCTCCTAGCCCTATCTCTGGTCAATTGATAATCATGCAAATATTCTTGTTCATCAGCAACCAATTCATCATGCACAACATGGTCATGTTCAACAACAATATCATGATTCTCAGGCATTTCATGAATCTCAGGTTCATTAACAGGCAATTTCACATGATTTTCAGCAAAATGCACATTGCTATCATTAACAGGAAGCAGACCAGACAAATGCTCCACCTTGCTAGGAGTAGCACTAGACTCAGACTCATCAACAGGGACATAAGGAAGCAAGCAAGGCATTTCAGACTCATTGAAAATTTCATCCCTACTTATAATGCTTTTAAAACCAGGTTCACTTCTTAGCCATAGTCTATATCCCTTAACTCCCTCGGGATAACCTAGAAAGACACACTTAGTAGATCTAGGTTCAAGTCTATAACCTTTCACATGCACAAAAGCAGAGCAACCAAACACTTTAAGATTAGAAAAATCTAGTTCTTTACCAACAAAGACAACAGGACACAAACCATTTAAAGGCACAGAAGGAGATCTATTGATCAAGTAAGCAGCTGTCACAACAGCTTCTCCCCAAAACTTCTTTGAGAGGCCATAAGATGCAAGCATGCTTCTAACTTGTTGGTTACAGATTTTAAAGATGACAAAACAGACCAGACCAATAAAGACAATGACAAAACAAATCAGATCGATGTCAACTACAGACCAGATCGATGTCAACCAGATCAGAACAGACCAGATCGACGCAGATCAATACAGATCAGATCAGAACTTATCAATTCAGACTAAGTTAGCAAACTTCGTTCATCAGTTCGAATAATCAACGTCTATTTATTGAAGCATTTAATGATGAATTTAATGCTGAAATAGACCAAACACTGAAGTTACCTTAAATGGTAAATAGACAAAGGAGATCTTATCTGACAAGAGCCAAAAGAATAGACCAGAAGGGAAATAGTCTAAAATAGAGGACTGCAGCTTGTTCAGAGGTTGATCAAAGTAAAGAGTTGCACACAAAAGGAAATATTATCTTTGGCAGAAATGCTTATATATAGGTGCAACTTAGATGCTCAACATACGAGACAATACAAGAGATACAAGCACGCATATGAGATCAACAATCAATCATTCTTATTGAGCATCCATTTGAGCAGAACACTATCATCGAAAGACTTCATCTTGTCGATCTGCTCAAAGTTGAAAGCACGTCTTATTGTTATATTTGATCGTTTAAGGATCATTTGTGCTTAGTATAATTCACTCTATCAATTGTATTTGTTATAAGATAGAAGAGTGAGTTCTTTGTAACTGTCAGACTGATTGTGTTTGGACAGATTGAGAGACTAGGAGTTTCAGTCTGGTAGTGGGGTAAATCCAGTTGAATCGGGGTTGTACAACATGATTGTATTACTCAAAGTCTTCTAGTGAATCCTTCATATATTGGAAAAAGGGGAGACGTAGAACGGATTGTCTTAGAACTTCCAGAAACACTTTTTGCCTATTTACATATCGCACTACTACGTATTTCAAGCCATCAGACCGGGCTTACTAACCAAGAACTTTACCGATTCCGCACTCACACTATCAGTGGTCTGTTCAGATTAGAATTGATTAAGAAATAGGTTTCATTTGCTAACCCAAGTGAAATCAATCCAGGAAAATATAAAAAGTTAAATTTTAGCAGAGTGTTTATTCACCCCCCCCCCCCCCCCCCCTCTAAAAACTCCTATCGATCCTAACAAGTGGTATCAGAGCGGGTGTTATTAATCAAAAGAATACTTGGACTGATGGCATCATTCAACAAGATTTCCATGTTCTCAAAAGAAGATTATGATGATTGGAGAATCCGCATGCAAGCTCACTTAGCAGCTCTGGATGATGACATGTGGTACGTCATTACAGAAGGACCAATGAAGATTCTAAAGGTTAACCCTGCCCTGGGAGGGTCAAGTGGTGAACCTCAGATTATTGAAAAAGAAAGAGCTACATGGACAAATGAAGAAAGGAAAAAGGCTAATCTAGACAATGTAGCCAAGGATATTCTGTTCAAAACCTTGGACAATAATATGTTCAGCAAGATCAAGATGTGCTCTACTGCCAAAGAAATTTGGGAGAAGATTGCACAGCTCTGTGAAGGGAATAATCAGACCAAAGAAAATAAGCTGACTGTGGCTCTACAAAGCTTGAAAGCGTAAAGATGAGACATGGAGAAACTAAACGAGTTTGATGAACGAGTTACAGGCATTGTCAATGAACTGAACAGTCTTGGCAAGGACTATACCAACAGAGAGATAACTCTGAAAGTGATGAGAACATTACCAAAGGAATGGGACGTCAAGACCATTGCAATTAGAGAATCTAATGATCTGAACAAAATCGAACTCCATGATCTGTTCGCTGATCTCAAGGCCTATGAATTCGAGCTGATCACTAGAGGGGAAGCAGAGCCATCCACCTCTCAGCCAGCCAAGGCACTTGCAGCCATTCCAGATCAATCTACCCTTATAGACCGATCTGTCGAACAGATGAGTAATAATGCTATCATTATTTATTAAGAAATTTGGTAAATTCATGTCTAAAAACAAAAAGAACTTTAAACGTTCTCATCAATATAAGTCAAGAAAAGATGATTCTGTTAACGATCAGGCTTTCTACAATTGTGGTAAGATCGAACACTTCATTGCAGATTGTACCAGACCAAAGAAAGACGAGAGGAAGGAAAGACACCGAGATGACAAGAAGAAGAAGCACTACAAAGATCGTAAAGGGCATCATGGAAAGGCTCAAAAAGTTCTGGTAGCAGAAGAAGGCAACAGTAAGTGGGCTCAGATTGATTCAGAATAAGAGAGCTCAGAAGAATCCTCTAGTGAAAGCGAAGAGGAGATCCAAGGCCTAATGGCAGACGAGGAGACTAGTCAGAATGATGAGGTATTCAATTTTGACTCAGATGAATTTACACGAGAAGAACTTGTACTTGCACTACAAGATATGGCCAATGGCTACAGAATACTAGCTGAATCATTTGATAAATTTAAGGCTGAAAGCAAAGATCAAACAGATGAGCATCATACCAAGCTGTGCTAAGCTAGGTGAATGTGTCAGTTTGAAGATCGAGCTGGATAAGCTAAAAATTTCCTATGAACAGCTCCATGTAGAAAATCAAAGAATTAGCGCACAAAATGCTAAACTTTCTCATATTTTCAAGACATGGACAAAATCAAGAGCTTCATTAGATGAGTTGCAAGAGGTACAAAGAAATGTTGGTGATATCACTGGCATAGGCTTTGGTCTCAATGAAAGCACTAAAAATGAAACTGAATTGTTGCTGGAAAAGAACAAAGTCAAACAAATGAAATTTGTTAGATCCAGCACAATATATGATCAGAAGTGCCTACAATTCAAACAAGAATCTCTTTCAAGGATAAAGGTTTGAGAAAGGGGATTGAGTATGTTAATCAAGCCACGGAAAAGGCATCAGCGAGTTTTGAGTCTATCAGACCAAACTCAAGAGTGCAAAATCTAAGGCAAGGAAAACCATCCAATTATCACAACTCACAACCAGTCCAAAGAAGATATAGATTGCCTGACAAGAATCAAAGGCCACCATTTCACAAAACACACTACACACAACAAGCTCAGCATACTTGTTATCGCACAGCACACACCACACCATACACACACAAACCAATAAAGCTGATTCAGGTGTGGGTCCCCAAAGAACTAATCGTTCCGGACCCAAGTAGGATTGGTTACCAACAATAATTCTTGTTTTGACAGGAACCCAAGAAGAAACTATCAGACTGATATTTAGACAGTGGATGTTCTCGACACATGACGGGACACATCGAGCTGCTGCTTGATATTACTCAATACACTAGTCCTAAGATCACCTTCGGTGATAACTCAAAGGGTAAAACCGTGGGCAAGGGTAAGATTGTCCATGGCAACATTATCATAAATGTTGTGTTATTAGTTGAGAATTTATGCTATAATCTGATTAGTATAAGTCAATTATGTGACAATGGTTATACCATAGAATTTCACAAACACACTTGCACTGTTAAATCATCTAATGGTAAAACCATGCTGGTAGGAATCAGGAATGGAAATAGTTATAAGATTAACTGGAATCATGATCAACCTGATAATCCTACTTGTTTCATCACTCATAACGATAATAAACATTGGCTATGGCATAAACGCTTGAATCATCTTAATTTCAAGACTATTTCTAGCCTATGTAAAAATGATTTAGTTATCGGTCTGCCCAAGATCAACTTTGCTAAGGATAAGACATGTCAATCTTGTCAAATGGGCAAGCAAGTCAGATCATCTATTAAGAACAAGAATGGCAAGTCATCCTCACGCTGCTTAGAATTATTGCACATGGACTTGTTTTGTAATATACCATAACAAGTTTAGGGGGAATGTTGTATACTCTTGTTGTTATTGATGATTACTCACGTTTTACATGGACTATATTTTTGAGCAGTAAAGACCAGACCGGCCTGAAATTAATCAAGCTGTTGAAGCGCATTCAGAATGAGAAATCCTCTGGGATAGACAGGATACGAAGCGACAAAGGCACTGAATTCTCAAACCAAAATCTTGAATCCTTTCTAGATGACCAAGGGATTAGACATGAATACTCAGTAGCTCGCACTCCTCAACAAAATGGAGTTGTAGAACGACGCAACAGAACGCTCAAGGAAGCAGCAAGAACAAGGCTTGCAGACTCTGGAATCTCTCAAAAGTTCTGGGCAGAGGCTGTCAATACTGCATGTTATACACATAATCGGTCCATGATTAATAAGAAATTAAATTCAACATCATATGAAGTATGGACAAATAACAGACCGACTATTTCATTTTTCCATATCTTCGGCTGCAAATATTATGTCCATAACAACGATAAGAATCATCTAACAGCTTTCGAATCTAAGTCAGATGATAGAATATTCTTAGGATATTCATCTGTTAGCAAAGCATTTCGTGTCTTCAATAATCAAACTCTAACTGTGGAAGAGTCAATTCATGTAGTTTTTGATTAATTTCCTGATATTGAGAACCACAAGGAATTAATTCAAAATCAGATAGAAAATATCCATCTCAAAGCTAACAGTGATGATGAGAATGTAGTTAACAGGTTAAGAGACAATCCACTAGAACCTGAAGTACCAGACAGACCTGTAGAAGCCCCCGAAGTTCTACTAGATCGAGCTGATGTCGCTGATCCGAAAGTAACGAATACCAACGTGAAGACCAATACTGACGATATCAGTATTCTGCCTCCATCAGGACCAGATGTTCTCAAACCAAACTACCGCTGGACTAAGAGGCATCCACCTGATCTGGTGATTGGAAGTCCATCTGTACCCATAAAAACTAGAGGACAGATGATGGATAAATTCACCTACGCTGCATTCATATCCAACCTGGAACCAAAACAGACTGACGAAGCTTTGGCTGACTATAACTGGATAGAGGCTATGCAAGAAGAGCTCAACCAATTTGAAGAGAATCAGATGTGGAGTTTAACTCCTAGACCAAGTGATCAGCCTGTTATTGGAACTTGGTGGGTTTTCAGAAACAAGCTAGATGCAAATGGCGTGGTAGTTAGAAACAAGGCCAGACTGGTTGCACAAGGCTTCAGACAAGAAGAAGGAATCGACTTTGATGAATCCTTTGCACCAGTTGTCAGACTTGAAGCCATTAGAATCTTTCTTGCATACACTGCTTTTAAAGATTTCAAAGTATATCAGATGGACGTGAAGAGTGCATTTCTTAATGGCAAACTTTAGGAGGAAGTCTACATCGAGCAACCTCCTGGATTTCTTAATCACTCGTTTCCAGATCACGTATACTTACTAAATAAAGCAGTGTATGGACTTAAACAAGCTCCCAAAGCCTGGTATGACACTCTGTCTCAATTTCTTCTGGATCATGATTTCCAGATCGGCTCAGTAGATAAAACTTTATTTATATTTATCAAGGGGGAACATACTTTGTTAATTCAAGTATATGTTGATGATATCATTTTTGGGTCACCTAACCTACCCCAATCTATGCGAGAAATTTTCTAAGTTAATGCAAAGTGAATTTGATATGAGCATGATGGGAGAATTGTCATTATTCCTGGGTCTACAAGTCAAAGAGCTCGATAATGGAATCTTCATTAATCAAACCAAGTACACCAAAGGAGCTACTCAAACGGTTTGGTATGGAGACTTGCTCAACTGCTGTAAGGACCCTAATCCTTAAGTGCGGAAT
Source organism: Haberlea rhodopensis (assembly GCA_907163345.1). Classification (NCBI taxonomy): domain Eukaryota; kingdom Viridiplantae; phylum Streptophyta; class Magnoliopsida; order Lamiales; family Gesneriaceae; genus Haberlea; species Haberlea rhodopensis. Next base: position 1,264,876 of record CAJQUN010000127.1, on the reverse strand, counting down.
CAAGGCATAATAGAGCTATCACGATAATCAGAGTGTAAAAGAACGTGTTGAGTTTATGAGCTTAAGCATTACATGCCAAAAATAAGGACTACCAAAAGGATTAATTACATTCCAATCAATGAATGTGTTTAACTATAGTTCAAGCTACTCCTAGAGTAGACACTATAGGAAGCAATCCCGTCCTTCAAGTCCCAAAAGCATCCTCAAAAAGCTCACCATCTCAACCCGTCTAGCCCTTCTATCATGCCAAACGTACCTACAAGGACAACCCCCAAACATGAGCAATAATAATCATTCATATTCAACACAATATGAAGATAAAGCGTAAATGCATAATCATAATAAAACACTTCCTGTTTTCCCCATGCATTTCAAACGCTTCCCGTTTGGTTGTCCCTGTACCATAACTCATGAGTATAATCAATAGATTATTTTTAATGGTCTAAACATGTCATGACATATACCAGCTCATCAATACCAAATACTGATCACCAATCCCTAGTCTGTCCATCACAATGTATTTTAATGCCCCTCGCTTATTTACATATAGGCGGCATAGGATAACCTCGCTTCAATGGACATGCGGCGCTCCCACCCCTCGCTTCACATTTAGCGGAACCAAACAAATAGCGGCAAACATTAAAATCATCAAGGGATGACCACGACTCATGGGATGTGCACCAATAATCATATGCATCTATAAACATCATGCATAACATGTATTTGCATCCACAATGCAATACCACATATATACTCGCATCCACAATGCATAAACAATGAGTATATAAGATACATGTACCGTTGGGGTGCCCGTACGTCCACTACGTACCTTTCCAAAAGTGGATTTGATATGGCTTCAGTTCCTCGGTTGCGTTGCTACCTGGGATGGTTCTACACAATTACACAACCCCATATTAGAAGCCAAATAATAGCCAAATACCAAAAATTTGACAAAAGAAATCATTTCTCAAAAATCCACTGGCGGCGATCGATCGCTTCCCTCAGGCGATCGGTCGCCTCAAAATTTTCCCTGCGGCGATCGATCGCGCCAAACATGGCGATCGATCGCCTATCCTTCGATTTGGCTACTGCCTCTCGGCGATCGGTCGCCTCATTTTAGGCGATCGATCGCCTAACCCGCAAAAATGTTACTGTCCCTTGGCGATCGGTCGCCTCTTTTCAGGCGATCGATCGCCTGGCACAGACATGCGATTTTCACCATTTTTGCTCCCAAAAACCTTCCAATGCATACCAACACTTAACCCAACAAATCAACAACATCAAATGCAACATAAATCACCAAAATATACTTCAAAACAAGTATAAATCCAACATATAACCAAACCCACAACAACCCAACACAAACCCATTTCAAAATCCTTCAAAATCATACCAAACTTAAATAAAACACAACAAAATTAACCATGAGGTATCCATACCTCTTGGGGACCTCAAATCACCCAATAAACTCCACGAAACAAGATTTTGCAAGGACTTCTCTTCACCCCAAAGCTCAAGAACGAAAATGAAGGGGGAGGGTTTGTGGGAATTGATTTTGGTAAAGTAAGAGTGATTTGGTAAAGGTGGGGGGTTATAAGGGTATAAAAGAGGATTGGGTTTAATTAAAATAGGGTGCATCCCACAATACCACGGTGTATAAAACACCCCAACATGATATTTAAAAGCATAACACCACTATGCTCCACAATTACAATTAAATGCATGTTTCCTCAAAAATGACTACCCACACATGAAGTTATTAAAACACCCCATATCTAACATGCATCACATGCACCCTGAAATGCAACCCGATCACATCTACCATGTGAATAAACATTTCAACATAATAATTCCAACACATAATTAATTACCACCATAATTAATCATATAAACTTAATTAATGCACCAGATTGCAATTAATCATTTCAGGGATATCACAATACTCCCCTACTTATAAGATTTCGTCCTCGAAATCACATGCACTTACCCCCAAAAGAAACTAAACATAAACACATACCAGAGAATAGTTCCGGGTAGTGCTGCACCATATGCCGCTCCATCTCCCACGTAGCCTCCTCGACACCCCTGCGATCCCACTGAACCTTGATCATAGGTATCACTTTGTTCCGAAGTCTACGGTCTGCTAGATCCAGAATTCTGACAGGCCGTTCCACATATGACACATCGGACTCTAACTGAACTTCGGAAGGCTGTAAAACATGCGACGGATCCGGCTCATACTTCCGCAGCATGGATACATGAAACACATCATGTATACCAGATAAAGAAGGCGGCAAAGCCAGTCGGTAAGCTAAGGTGCCAATGCGCTGCAAAATCTCGTACGGTCCAACATACCTCGGAGACAGTTTCCCGCACATCCCAAATCGCACAACGCCTCTGAAAAGCGAGATCTTCAAAAAGACCTTATCTCCCAACTGAAATTCCAACGGTCTCCGCCGTTTATTTGCATAAGCTGCCTGTCTGTCCTGTGCCGCTTTCATTTTCTGCCTTATCGTCTTTATCTTTTCTTCCATCTCCCGAATCAACTCCGGTCCTCCGACCGATTTGCGGTCCAAATCATCCCAACACAAGGGTGATCTACACCATCTGCCATAAAGAGCTTCAAACGGAGCCATCTGAATACTCGCCTGGTAGCTATTGTTATAAGAAAACTCTACCAAAGGCACTGAATCCTGCCAAGAGGCATCGAACTCCAAAACACAAGCTCTCAGCATGTCCTCGAGCGTCTGAATAGTGCGCTCGGTCTGGCCATCCGTCTGAGGATGATAAGCAGTACTCAATCTGACTTCAGTTCCCAAGGCTGACTGAAGGCCTTCCCAGAAATGAGATGTGAATCGCGGATCTCGATCCGACACTATGGAAACGGGGATCCCATGCAATCTCACCACATCTCTAATATACAACTGCGCCATCCTCAAAAAGGTGAAGGTCATGCTATAGGGGATAAAATGAGCTACCTTGGTCAATCGATCCACGATCACCCAAATAGCATCGAAGCCTGAAGCACTCCTCGGCAAATGAGTCACGAAGTCCATGGAAATGTGCTCCCACTTCCACTTCGGTATCTCCAAGCTTCTCAACTCGCCGCCAGGTCTCTGTCTCTCTGCCTTAACCTGCTGGCAGATCAAACACCTCTTCACAAAAGCGACGACATCACTCTTCATTCTCTTCCACCAAAACTGACCACGCAGATCTTTATACATCTTTTTCCCGCCTGGGTGGATGCTCAGTCTGCTACTATGAGCTCGCTCCAAGATCCCTTTACGCAGCTCCGGCGTACTCGGAACCACCCAACGGTTACCCAATCTCAAGGATCCGTCGTCGGCCACTCTGAACTTCGTTGGCTGACCAAGATGTACTAAAGATAACCACCTCTGAACCTCATCATCTGACCTCTGAGCTCTCCTGATGTTCTCATAGATATCTGGCTCAGCTAACAAAGTCGATACATACACATGTGATGCATAAATGTCAAAATCATAGCCCAGATGGCAATAGGAGGTCATCATAGCCGACAAATGGATGACGTCCTCAGCAGAACTCCTCACTTTCCGGCTCAAAGCGTCTGCTGTCAAATTGGCTTTCCAGGGATGGTACTCTATCTCGCAATCATAGTCCTTGAGTAGGTCCATCCACCTCCTCTGCCTCATGTTCAGCTCTGTCTGAGTGAATAAAAACTTGAGGCTCTTGTGATCCGTGTAAATGGTAAATGAAGTACCATACAAGTAATGTCTCCAAATCTTCAGGGCGAAGATGATAGCCGCCAATTCCAAGTCATGAACTGGATATCATGGTCTCATGCGGCTTCAACTGCCTCGATGCATAAGCTACCACATGCTTATCTTGCATCAGAACACACCCAAGGCCCTGAAGTGATGCGTCAGTATACAGAACAAATCTGGAGTTCTCCGTAGGGATCACTAACACTGGCGCCGTCGTCAACCGGTGCTTTAATTCCTGGAAGCTTTCCTCACAAGCTTCTGACCAAAAGAAAGGCACTCCCTTCTGAGTCAACTGCGTCAGCGGCTTGGCAATCTTCGAAAAGCCCTCGACAAAGCGTCGATAATACCCGGCCAAACCAAGGAAGCTCCGAATTTCAGGCACAGAAGTGGGGGCAGCCCACTCCATCACAGCCTCAATCTTCTTGGGATCTACAGATATCCCGCTGCTCGATATGACATGCCCCAGAAACACTACGCTGCTCAGCCAAAATTCACACTTACTAAGCTTAGCATACAACTGATGCTCTCTGAGAATCTGAAGCACTGTCCTCAAGTGTTTCACATGCTCTTCCTCACTCCGGGAGTAGATGAGAATGTCGTCAATAAACACAATGACGAACTGATCAAGATACGGCTGAAACACTTTGTTCATCAGACTCATAAAGACTGCTGGAGCATTCGTCACGCCGAACGGCATCACTAGGAACTCATAATGTCCATATCGGGTCCGGAATGCTGTCTTCTGCACATCTTCCTCTCTGACTCGAATCTGATGATATCCGGATCTCAAATCAATCTTGCTATACATCCTTGTACCTTGCAACTGATCAAACAAGTCATCTATCCTTGGGAGAGGATACTTGTTCTTCACTGTAGCCTTATTCAGTTGCCGGTAATTGATGCACAACCGCATCGAGCCGTCCTTCTTCTTCACAAAGAGAACTGGTGCGCCCCATGGCGACACGCTCGGGCGTATATATCCCTTGTCCAGGAGATCCTGCAACTGTTCTTTCAACTCTCTCAACTCAGCCGGTGCCATCCTATAAGGTGCACGAGAGATAGCGGATGTCCCTGGCAACAGCTCGATCCCAAACTCAACTTCCCTAGCCGGTGGGAAACCTGGGATCTCTTCTGGGAATACATCAGCAAACTCTGCCACCACTGGCACATCCTCAACTCTTAGTTCTTTACTCTTCCCAGACGTGTCCACGGCATAAATGAGATAACCCGTGTGTCCACGTTCCAACAACTGAGTCATCTTGATCGCTGAAACCAACGGAATCTTCGCACGAGAACCGTTGCCATAGAAGGTCCACTGACTGCCCAACTCAGGTCCGAACTTCACTGTCCTCTGCCGGCAATCTACCACTGCCTGATATCTGTTCAGAACATCAATACCCAAGATGCAGTCGAAGTCTGACATGCCCAACACAATCAAGTCTGACCTCAATTCGTTGCCCTCAAAATAAATGAGGCAGTCTGCCATAAACTGATCAGCAACGACATTCCTTCCAGTGGGTGTCGAGACCAAGAGAGGCGTGGGTAAAGAAGACGTGCGCATATGGTGTCTTTCCACAAAACCCACCGATACAAAAGAGTGGGAGGCACCTGTATCGATCAAAATAAAAGCAGGGTACGTAAATAAATGACACGTACCGGCAATCACCTCTTCTGGGGCTGCCTGGGCCTGCTCCCTGGTCAGTGCATACACCTGTCCCTGGGGCGGTCCTACTGTCTGACCTCCCGATGGTCGAGGCCCAAACTGCTGCCTCTGCTGCACTGTCCTATCATCAAACCTCGGCCTGTTGCCCTGAAACTCTGACTGTCCTCCCCGGGTGGGGCAATACCGAGCGATGTGGCCCATCTTGCCGCAGATATAACAGGCAGGACACTTGTTTGAAGAATGTGGCCCTCCACAATTGTCGCATCTAGGCTCTCCCGGCCTATTCCCTTGTGAAGATCCTCGGTTGGCGGACCAATTGCCCTTCTTGCCCTCCTGCTTCTGTCCAAAGAATTTCTTTCCACCAAATCGCGAAGATGAAGAGGCACCACGAGGTTTAAATGGCTCTCCTCGGGGCCTCAAGCTGTCATTAGTCTGCCTCTGTTGCGGTACCGGTGGTGGCATAGCACTAGGATAAGCTCCCACCCCAAGCTCGGCAAGCTCCGCCCTTGTGAGAGCATCATCAAAAGAAGTTGGGTTATTGGTGATAACCCGGTCATAGAGCTCCGGTCGCAACCCCTTCATAAAGTTCCTCATCTTTGCGTGCCCATTGGTGGCAATGTGGGGAACATACCTCAGCAACGAAGAGTACCGCGTGGCATAGTCTGACACTGTCATGTTCCCGTGTTTCAAACTTGTAAATTCATCCTCCTTCGTCTGCCTCGCCGTTGCGGAGAAGTACCGGTTCAGAAACCTAGTCCTGAAGAGTGTCCAATCAATCACAGCACCTAGTGCTCTTAGCTCCATCACCGTGCTCCTCCACCACATTAGAGGTTTCTTAGCTAATGAAACTCCGCCAGCCTCAGCCAAGCTGTAACAGCACAAGGAGCCGATACAAAGATCTGTTCAAGTCTTTCCAGCCACTCTTCAGCCTCTTCTCCGGACTCTGTCCCCTCAAACCGGGGCGGATGGTAAGACAGAAATTGCGTCAGACTGATCTCACCCGGCAGTAATAACTGAGCTACAGGTTCCATGCCTACGGCCGGTGGCGGTAGAGGGTTTACTTGACCAATACTTGCGTTCACACTACCAACATCTCCAACCTCCTCATTAGCGGCCATGCTGTAACACAAATGTTAACAACAATTCCAAAGCAATATATATGTTATGCCGTTAGGTAACAGGAATGAGAATAAGCACGTTAGTATAACAGGATATACATCAATATGCACCACATGCATAAACATGCTTCAAATGTAAGCACCTAGCCAATCATGCTAAGGCTACCCTTCACTCGTTCCCGGGTTCTCTAACCTGATGTAAGGACCCTAATCCTTAAGTGCGGAATCAAGGCATAATAGAGCTATCACGAAAATCAGAGTGTAAAAGAACGTGTTGAGTTTATGAGCTTAAGCATTACATGCCAAAAATAAGGACTACCAAAAGGATTAATTACATTCCAATCAATGAATGTGTTTAACTATAGTTCAAGCTACTCCTAGAGTAGACACTATAGGAAGCAATCCCGTCCTTCAAGTCCCAAAAGCATCCTCAAAAAGCTCACCATCTCAACCCGTCTAGCCCTTCTATCATGCCAAACGTACCTACAAGGACAACCCCCAAACATGAGCAATAATAATCATTCATATTCAACACAATATGAAGATAAAGCGTAAATGCATAATCATAATAAAACACTTCCTGTTTTCCCCATGCATTTCAAACGCTTCCCGTTTGGTTGTCCCTGTACCATAACTCATGAGTATAATCAATAGATTATTTTTAATGGTCTAAACATGTCATGACATATACCAGCTCATCAATACCAAATACTGATCACCAATCCCTAGTCTGTCCATCACAATGTATTTTAATGCCCCTCGCTTATTTACATATAGAGGGCATAGGATAACCTCGCTTCAATGGACATGCGGGACTCCCACCCCTCGCCTCTCATTGAGCGGCAAATACCCTTTCCTCGCCCTATACGATAACCACGCTCAAATGTGACATGCGGCGCTCCCACCCCTCGCTTCACATTTAGCGGAACCAAACAAATAGCGGCAAGCATTAAAATCATCAAGGGATGACCACGACTCATGGGATGTGCACCAATAATCATATGCATCTATAAACATCATGCATAACATGTATTTGCATCCACAATGCAATACCACATATATACTCGCATCCACAATGCATAAACAATGAGTATATAAGATACATGTACCATTGGGGTGCCCGTACGTCCACTACGTACCTTTCCAAAAGTGGATTTGATATGGCTTCTGTTCCTCGGTTGCGTTGCTACCTGGGATGGTTCTACACAATTACACAATCCCATATTAGAAGCCAAATAATAGCCAAATACAAAAATTTGACAAAAGAAATCATTTCTCAAAAATCCACTGGCGGCGATCGATCGCTTCCCTCAGGCGATCGGTCGCCTCAAATTTTCCATTGCGGCGATCGATCGCGCCAAACATGGCGATCGATCGCCTATCCTTCGATTTGGCTACTGCCTCTCGGCGATCGGTCGCCTCATTTTAGGCGATCGATCGCCTAACCCGAAAAAATGTTACTGTCCCTTGGCGATCGATCGGCCTCTTTTCAGGCGATCGATCGCCTCGCACAGACATGCGATTTTCACCATTTTTGCTCCCAAAAACCTTCCAATCCATACCAACACTTAACCCAACAAATCAACAACATCAAATGCAACATAAATCACCAAAATATACTTCAAAACAAGTATAAATCCAACATATAACCAAACCCACAACAACCCAACACAAACCCATTTCAAAATCCTTCAAAATCATACCAAACTTAAATAAAACACAACAAAATTAACCATGAGGTATCCATACCTCTTGGGGACCTCAAATCACCCAATAAACTCCACAAAACAAGATTTTGCAAGGACTTCTCTTCACCCCAAAGCTCAAGAACGAAAATGAAGGGAGAGGGTTTGTGGGAATTGATTTTGGTAAAGTAAGAGTGATTTGGTAAAGGTGGGGGGTTATAAGGGTATAAAAGAGGATTGGGTTTAATTAAAATAGGGTGCATCCCACAATACCACGGTGTATAAAACACCCCAACATGATATTTAAAAGTATAACACCACTATGCTCCACAATTACAATTAAATGCATGTTTCCTCAAAAATGACTACCCACACATGAAGTCATTAAAACACCCCAAATATCTAACATGCATCACATGCACCCTGAAATGCAACCCGATCACATCTACCATCTGACTAAACATTTCAACATAATAATTCCAACACATAATTAATTACCACCATAATTAATCATATAAACTTAATTAATGCACCAGATTGCAATTAATCATTTCAGGGATATCACAACTGCTTCAACTCCGATGAGTCCATCAATCAAGTTAGATAAAGACGAAGGGAGAACGTCAGTTGAGAAGCTGACTATGCAGGATGTAAGATCGATCGCAAAAGCACTAGTGGAACTTGTCAATTCTTAGGTGAAAGATTGATATCATGGTTTAGCAAGAATTGAACGTCGATTGCCACATCCATAGCTGACGCAGAATATCTCGACGCCGGAAGATATTGCGCTCAAATGCTCTGGGTTCAACATCAGCTCAGAGACTATGGCATTCAAGCTGCTGAGTCACCAATCTTTTGCGACAACACAAGTGCAATTGCAATCACATATAGTCAAGTCTTTCACTCTCGAACGAAACATATTGATATCAGACATCATTTTATTCAAGATCATGTTGTCAAAAAGGAGATTCGGATCGAGTACATTTCAACAGACCAGCAAGCTGCAGACATCTTCACTAAACCACTCCCTGAGGCTATGTTTAATTATTTTCGTCAAATTCTTGGTTTAATAGATCTATCGTAATATATTTGACACCTGTTTAACTTCGTTTTTAAAGATTTAGTGTTAGCACAGATCCATAATACAATGGTCAGTAAGATACAGACCGATCCTGACTATCAGACCGCTCTCTATCGATCTGATGTTATCCTATGATCTGACTAAAAACACCATAAATCTTTAACATAGTAATATTTTACAGCCTGGACTGATCTAACTTTAACCGCCTTACTATACTATCATCCAGTCCGTTAAAATTTGAATTTTTAAAATATCAGTCATTGAGATACAGACACGTGTCTAATATCTTTGTAATTATCAGGCTGTACATCTCATTCACATCTTTATTCCATATTCGCATCCTAACCTTTCCAATGGCAACCATTACTCACAATTCACTATCTGTTGAGTTTGATGCTCTCTACAGGATGGAAGATACAGAAATGGTGTCTACATTCAAAATTCTGGAATCATCTGGACTAAGGAAATTCTTGGAATGCGGAACGGTGGTGTATGAATCGGCGATCAAAGAACTATTCTCCAACGTCGTATCTCAAAAGAATTAAATCTCTTCTTCAGTTAATGGCCAGATTGTTGAAATCTCTCAGGAGCTGTTTACGGAGACGTTTGGACTTCCTACCTCTGGCATGTCCGACTTCGCTAACTTGTCCAAAGCCACTCTGGAAGAATTTCAACGCAGAGTATCAATCTTCGGACTTACACTTAGGCCTTCATGCAAGAAGAAGAAGATGTTTTTCCACTTTCAAGTGCTCTGCGGTATCGTCAGAAAACCGCTGCTGAGCAAGGCTGGGAGTTTTGATGCTGTGACGTCTGAGAAGTTTGGGGCCATGGCAGCTATTCATTTTGGACAAAAAGTGAACTGGTCCTCCATCTTATTTGGTGTCTTACTGGAGACCATCACTTACGCAAAGCAGGCTGACTGTTTTGCCGTTCCACTGAGCAAGCTGTTGGAGTCCATGAACATTGAGCTTGGGAAATCTTCGGCACTCAGTCCGTTCAAAGTCATCAATCCTAAAGGATTGGCTCTGTTAAGATCCAAAAGTGCTCCCCCAACTCCCACTGATTTATTGACTGTCAAAATGGAGGTTGGTGCAGAACAGGCTGCAGCGAAGACAACAAGGGCTAAGCGAAAACTGGTAGTGGTCCAAACTGACTAGGATGAAACCCAGTCTGCCTTTACTACTTCATCCCTAACCAAACCCCTAACAAAGAAGCCTCGAACCCAATTCACCAAACCCTTGACAACCTTAAACCCCAAACCCATCTACCTTTCCTCCAACCCAAGCAACCCCTGTACTCCAAGCTCCACTCCCAAAATCCCAAGCTTCACCTCAAACATCCAAAGCTCCACCCAAAATAGCCAAAGTGGTGCCCCGAGAAGTTTGGGGCCATTGCAGCTATTCATTTTGGACAAAAAGTGAACTGGTCCTCCATCTTATTTGGTGTCTTACTGGAGACCATCACTTCAACAAAGCAGGCTGTCTGTTTTGCCGTTCCACTGAGCAAGCTGTTGGAGTCCATGAACATTGAGCTTGGGAAATCTTTGGCACTCAGTCCGTTCAAAGTCATCAATCCTAAAGGAATGGCTCTGTTAAGATCCAAAAGTGCTCCCCCAACTCCCACTGATTTATTGACTATCAAAATGGAGGTTGGTGTAGAACAGGCTGCAGCGAAGACAACAAGGGCTAAGCGAAAAATGGTAGTGGTCCAGACTGACTCAGAAACCCAGTTTGCCTCTACTACTTCATCCCTAACCAAACCCCTACCAAAGAAGCCTCAAACCCAACTCACCAAACCCCTGACAACCTTAAACCCCAAACCCATATCTACATTTCCTCCAACCCAAGCAACCCTTGTACTCCAAGCTCCACTCCCAAAATCCCAAGCTCCACCTCAAACATCCAAAGCTCCACCCAAAATAGCCAAAGTGGTGCCCCGAGTCCCATCCAATATCCCAGTTGTCAAGGGTATTGTGATCAAAGAATTGGGCGATTATACCCAATCATGGATCAAACCCTCACCTGTTGCTGGGAAGGGAAAAGCCACCATGACAGAGTCTGCACCCTCCAAGCCCAAATCAGCTGCTCAAACAGCTATTGACATTGCCATGGAAGACATTGAAGACAAAGTACATGCTCTCACCGTCGTATTCGATGAATGGGTCTAGTACAGATTGGTCAATCACTTCAATCCGTTCTTTGGTAAACTCAAGCGGCTGAACAAAATGGAACAGGAAGTTCTGAAAGGCACAAAAACAGATGATGTTCGCATTGCTGTGCATCGCAAAGAGATGTTTTGTGCAAAACACAGGCTGGGGCTTACAAACCTCCTTATACAAGCCAAGAAAGCCAATTTTGATGTCACCAGCCCGACTGTCAAGGACGACAGCGCGGTCTAGCTCAGCTGGAGATGGACGTTCTAACTCGTCATATGGCTGTCCAAATGCATCGCCAGCGGCTGAATATTTCAACCCCTCCTCCCAGTCCGGATCACCCAACCCCAAGCCAGACTGTGGCAGGACAAAGTTCTGAGCCAACCATTATTAAGCCAGCGGAGCATCCACTACCTAATGCTCCGTCTGCTGTAGAGGCTGAGGCAATGGACGTACTGCTGGAATCTCCTACTACTTCTATTCCTTTTGCATCCTCAGTCTCCGAAGCTCAAACCAGCACACTAGTCGCACCAAAGACTATTGTCCCACAAGACATTGTTGATGTTGGAATAGTTGTGCCCAGCATCGTTGCGGCTTTACAACTTGAGGAGCCCGTTCAACCAATCTCTCCTTCAGATCAGTCTGCTGCAGACTTGGCATTTTTGGATCAATTTTCTACGGATCTGGTTGACTTAGTCCGGTCCGACAATCGCCAATCTGATGACTCATCTGCTGTGCCGACTGAAAAAGGGAAAGAGCTGTCTGTGTCACCTGCTGAAGAAATTCCAGACTACCTTGATGATGCTCCATCAGTGGCCAAGTCCCTTTGCGAGTTATCTGATAACTTTCTCTTTCTCTCCCAAAGAGTAAGAGAAGTACATCAAAGCCAGCGGACTACCTCTATGGATTTTAACTCGTTCAAGGAAAAGATGCTGGAAAGCATCAATAATATCCAGTATGGTCTGAACGATTTGTTCTCTCAATAAGCATCCTATAAGACCAGTCTGAGAAAAGAACAGATCGAGCTGGCTTCCGAAGTCAAAACTGCAGTTGCAAAATCCCTCCTTACCCAAGATCATCGTTTGGATGCTATCTGCGCTCAGCTTACCCAGATCGTAGATTTACTTCAGGAGATTGCTGATGCCAAAAGGGGGGAAAGAAGAAATAAATAAAGCCAGAACAACAGCCCGTAAAGAAGACATAAATAACTGCCTGTAATGAATAACATATGCAAATGTATTCATCAAACAAGTTTATAAAAAGTTTTCAGTCGGAATTCTCAGTTATTCATTTATTTTGAATATTTCATTTATTTTGAACAAAAAGACTTAATCGATCTGAACGAAATTTCTACAAGAAAAATGACTTAATAAAAGGATAAAGAAGCTAGGTTTTGTCATCATCAAAAAGGGGAAATTTGTTGGTTATGGATTTTAAAGAATGACAAAACAGACCAGACCAATAAAGACAATGAGATAACAGATCAGATCGATGTTAACCAGATCGATGTCAACCAGATCAGAACAGACCAGATCAATGCAGATTAGATCAGAACTTATCAATTCAGACTAAGTTAGCAACCTTCGTTCATCAGTCCGAATAATCAACAGATATTTATTGAAGCATTTAATGATGCATTTAATGCTGAATAGACCAAAGACTGAAGTTACCTTAAATGATAATAGATAAAGGAGATCTTATCTGACAAGCGCCGAAAGAATAGACCAGAAGGGAAATAGTATAAAATAGAAGACTGCAGCTTGTTCAGAGGTTGACCAAAGTAAAGAGTTGCACACAAAAGGAAATATTGTCGTTGGCAGAAATGCTTATATATAGGTGCAACTTAAATGCTCAACATACGAGACAATACAAGAGATACAACACGCATATGAGATCAACAATCAATCATTCTTATTGAGCATCCATTTGAGCAGAACACTATCTTTGAAAGACTTCATCTTGTCGATCTGCTCAAAGTTGATAGCACGTCTTATTGTTATATTTGATCGTTTAAGGATCATTTGTGCTTAGTATAATTCACTCTATCAATTGTATTTGTTCTGAGATAGAAGAGTGAGTTCTTTGTAACTGTCAGACGGATTGTGTCTGAACAGATTGAGAGATTAGGATTTTCAGTCTGGTAGTGGGGTAAATCCAGGTGAATCGGGGTTGTACAACAGGATTGTATTACTCAAAGTCTTCTAGTGAATCCTTCCTATATTGGAAGAAGGGGAGACGTAGAAGGGTTGCCTTCGAACTTCCAGAAACACTTCTTGTCTATTTACATATCGCACTACTTCGTATTTCAAGCCATCAGACCGGTCTTACTAACCAAGAACAAACCGATTTTGCACTCGCACTATCAGTGGTCTGTTCAGATTAGAATTGATTAAGAAATATGTTTCATTTGCTAACCCAAGTGAAATCAATCCAAGAAAATATAAAAAGATAAATTTTAGCAGAGTGTTTATTCACCCCCACCTCTAAACTTTCATATTCGATCCTAACATAACTTTCTCAAGGAGAGTCCTATTCATCATCTCAGTCACACCATTTTGCTGAGGGTTATAATGCACAAACTTGTGCCTCTGAATCCCAGATACATTGCACAAATTGTCAAACAAAGAATTTGTGATGCCCGAGGATTAATGGTGTTAATCCCGGTGTGGTAATGATCCTTAATGGATTTTATTTGTGGCATTTGTGTTTTAACTGCGGTTTTGGGACTCTCGGGGATTTTAAATCCAATTTTTGGAGTCGTTGGATCCAAGGGATGAGATTGTATTCTCATCGTGGTGATAACCTTGGAATTTGGTCTTCGGTGGGACTTGCCGGAGTACTTTGTACTGGGGCTGATGATGAAATTTGTTGTTGGAGAGAGAGTTTTTGAAAACAGATGATTTTTAATGAATCATGATGTATTTGTGGAGGTATTGGTATTTTGGAGCATTTTTGCTATATATACCAGATGGACTCGGGATTCCGTCATTTTCTTCCGGAATCATCTCTCTCTCATCTCTCTTTCACCCTTTACCCCAAACCCTTCACCTCTTTCCCCTTCAATGGAAATCGTTGGGAACTGGATTTAGGGGCCGGATTTCTTGAAGAAAAGCTGGTAATCTCTTTCTCCTCTCTTGTAGCTTTGTTTTGATTGTAATTTTGTTAGATTTGGTTTAGTTTTGGGTTTGAGTTGGTTTGGGTGATTTTGGTGAAAATCATAAATCTTTTGGGTTTGTTTAAATTGAGTTTAACACCCTTGTTGGAGGTCCTTGGGTGTTGATTTGTTGTGGTTTTGGGTTGGGAGGAGTTGGGGTATGATTTGTGGAGGTTTCAAGCTCTTGAAAATGGTGTTTTTCGCAAAATCGCAGGTCGCGATCGATCGCCGAGAAGCGCCGATCGATCGCGACGAGCTGCTGGAAATTTATGGAAGATAAACAGTGCGCCGATCGATCGCGACTTCTTGGTGATCGATCGCGAGGCGTTTGGTGATCGATCGCCAATATATGGCAATCGATCGCGAACTGTTTCTGCCCGGCAGTGAGGAGCGCGATCGATCGCGCGTAAATGTAGATCGATCGCGGCTTGCTGATTAGTGTTTTTTTCCAATTTGTTTTGAAACTTGGAATTTTGGACTTGGGGTTTAAATAGCCGGTTTCCAGGGCACTGTCTACATTCCAATGAGAATGTCATACTTTTAAAATGGGTTGGTTGGAGCCAAAGTTTATTGAAACGGAATTCTCGATTGGATTTTTTGGCTATCTTTTAAACTTGTAAAATGGTTTATTTTGGGTATTATGCATGCTTAGCCGATGGGCTTTTATTTTGTAATCGTCATGGATAGACGATAAGTTTGGAAGTTTTGAACATGCTTGGGCACGTGGTTGCATGCTTGTGTTTGATTGTGAGTTATTTATGTGTTAGCACATAATTCATCGGGTCGTGGGACTCAGGCAAGGTAGGACTCGAACTACGGAATTATAAGGTACGTATGACATACGAGCATAGCCTATTATAATGTTGCAACTGTAAAATGCATGGTATGTGGTAATTGCATTAAATGGACATTGAAATGCATGGTATGTAGTATTTGCGATAAATGGATGTTGAAATGCATGGTACATGGTACTTGCTATAAATGGATAGCGATATGCATTGTAAATGGTAATTACGTTAAATGGATATACATTGGGAACCATACGGTGCCGCTATTGAGCGAGCAATGATTAGGGATGCTGTTGTCGTTGAGCGACCATCGATTATGACGCCGCTATTGTTGAGCGTGCGCGGGGTTTAGAATGCCGCTATTGTGGAGCGAGCAATCAAATGGGAACATGGAATCATTGGTTAGACATATGTGACATCTACGACCTTTTATATAATGATTTTACCATATTGATTATGGAACTGGCATAATAAGAATGGTATTAGTTAATCTATGTGGCGATTAACTGGCTTTGAGAATTTGATGAGTTTGGCTATTTTGAGAACAGGGACAATACAGGGGATCCGGATGAGGATGATACCATCTAGGGAGTATCATTTAAATTATGGCATTTACATTCTGTAAATTATGAACTGTAATGTTATGATTATTGGATTGGTGGTATTGGTATGCTCACCCCGTGTGGGGGCTGTCCCTATTGGGACAGGTGATACAGGTGTAGCAGCAGCTTTGGAGTTGAGCTCGGGCTGTCGATTGGAGGTACTTCCCGGATCGAGGTACCATAGCTGGTTGAATAAGTGCATAGATCCAGAGTTGAGATCGAGTTGTGCTTGGGAGGTGTTTCCAGGATTGAAGTGCCAGTAACGGTATTCAGTAGAGTGTTTTTATACATTGGATACACGCTTATTCATTGGGGTGCTCTTATGTGAGTACATTTTACGTGTATATGGGATGTATAAATGGGCTACGACTTTTCTCTGTTCATTCATGGTTTTCATGCAATTAAATATGAAAATTGCTAAATGAACTGAGAGCATGTTAGTGTATTATGAAGGTGCATGTTATATATGTAATCTTGGTTGGGGAATTTGAATATTATGTGTATCAAAGGCAAGAAATTTTCTGGATGGCATATGGTGTTGTACTTGCATATGGCTTTTCCCCATGATAGTATGATTATATGCACTAATGATATGGATTAATACACTAATAACGAGTTAAGGAGGTCCCTACATTAGTGGTATCAGAGCAGTGGTTTGCTGTTTGGGGCTGTTGAGGGCCTGGAACATGCTGATAGGAATGGGTAGCACATATTTATGCATGATGATAGTTAGTGAGGTGTGGCACAACTATATTGCTTATGTGCGTTTATGATATGTGTTCATAATTGGAATATATTGTTGCTAACCATGGTGGTTGCAGGGTCACATGGGACATGGATCATGCATTACGGTTGCATATTGGAGTGATGATTTTAATGCTTTGCCGCTAAATGTTGAAGCGATGGTAAAATTCCGCATGTCACATTTGAAGCGAGGTGCATTAAAATACACTCATGGGAATGTTTTTTTTTAGATATGGGTTATGCATTGAGGTTGCATACATGGCGTAGCGATGTGAATACTTACCGCTTCATGGCGTAGCGATGTGAATACTTGCCGCTGTCATATCGTAGCGATGAGAGAATATTTGTCGCTAATATGAAGCGAAGAACACGGCCGCTGTCATATCATAGCGAGGGATATTATTTCCGCTGGTGTTGTCTAAGCGAGGGGTATTTCCGCTGTCATGTAACACGAGGGGCATTTCCGCTGTCATGATTAAAACGAGGAGTAATGGTGCCGCTGTCATACCGTAGCGATGAGAGAATATTTGCCGCTGATATGAAGCGAGGAACACGGCCGCTGTTATATCACAGCGAGGGATATTATTTGCCGCTGGTATGTCAAAGCGAGGTAGCGATGGAGATATTTGCCGCTCATATAAAGCGAAGAACACGACCGCTGTCATATTATAGCGAGGGATATCATTCCGCTAGTCTATTGGCGATGGTTTATGCCACCGGGTATCTATATAGCGATGGTTTATTCCACTATTCTATTGGCGATGGTTTATGCCATCGGGTATTCATAGCGATGGTTTATTCTGTTATTCTATTGGCGATGGTTTATGCCGCCGGGTATTCATAGCGATGGTTTATTCCGCTATTCTGTTGGCGATGGTTCATGCCGCCGTGTATATATAGCGACGGGTCATTCCGCCACATCTATTGGCTATGGTTCATACCGCCAGGTATTATATAGCGATGGGTCATTCCGCTACATCTATGGCGATGGTTCATACCACCGGATATCTATGACGGTGTTTTATGCCGCTGACTCTATGACGAGGGATCATGCCGTCGATTCCATAGCGATGGATATACCGCTATGTGCATAGCACTGGATTACGCCGCATACGAGCGATGGGTGGTGCTGGTTGTGTACCACTGGTGGACGATGGATACAGGTATGCCGCTATCTTGACAGCGATGAGGTATGGTATATTACTGTTTTGTTAGCATTATTGTGGATACCATGTGTTATTATATACCGTCATGTGTTTGACGATGAGATTATGGATGTCAGGTGTTGACATGTACCGACACGAGTTGACGATGTCACTTTGGATGTCATTTGTTGACATATACCGTCAGGGATGACGATGACATAATGGATGTTATATGTAGACGTGTAGCGTCGTTTAGATGTATAATACATCTGGGTGTATGTATTTAATCATATGGTTTGAGTGCCGATGGTGAGCACATGGTAGAGTCTGAGTTACTAGTTGACGAGACCATTATGCCGAGCAGGTTTGCTCGATGGAGCATTAGATGCATTGTACCGGTGAGTGTACCACATCATGTTATAGAGGTAAATATTTGTCGAGCAGTGACACCCTTGGGTATGCTCGCTGGGATTGCTAAGGCCAAGTGATTGGTGGTAAGAGTAGTCATTGAGGAAACTACTCGCTTGTTGTTGTGATGTGGGGTAAGCATGGTTACACCCACCCTGAGGGTGTGGAATAAGTCTTAATGGATTAGGATTGCTTTGTGGTTGAGCAAGGACACCGAGATGTCCTTTGTGCTTTAGTATTAGAGAAATATTGGGTGATGACCCACTACTCTAATGGATGTTACGGTATGGTGTACAAGGTTGGAACGTATGATACGTTGGTAGGCTTGGTATAAGCCTATGGAGGCAGCGTTTCGCTAGCCAGGTATTGTAGCAGTGTTATAGTGTGCTTGTTGTGGCCATTATACTGCACGTTGGGACCGGGTTTGGTGGATCGTGTGTTGATACGACGAAAACCTATGGTAGACTCTTGTAGTCTCTATGTGGTATGTTGATTGAGGCAGGGAATGCCTCACGGGGACGTTTATACGTCTATTGTTTTGAGGAACCTGTACTGGGACAGCTCGATTTTGTTGGCAGTACCAACACGAGTGTCAACAAGTCGTTGTTAGCTCTAGTTGAGCATCCTTGCATATGGAATGCAACGGGAGTCACAATTGGATTTGTAGGATATAGCTAGTGAGGTAACACTACTATACTGATTTTATCTCTTGGAGAAATTTGGATGGCACTGTCATGGAGACAGCTGGTATCGATTGTGGGTTGATTGTGAATCAACCGGGGTAAGCCCTACTAGTGTTGGACTAGACGATGGCTTCGTACTTCCGGTGAGAAGTTCGAGGAGACGTCTCCGGGGAAATGCTAGAGTTTGTGAAGTACTATGATATTAGTACAGAGCATCACTAGGTTGAGTATACATGGTGTATATGGGTTTTGATTTGGTAATAGTGGCTTCGATGCACTATTCTGAACCAGTTACATATTCTGGTTCTGAGATATGTTTTGGTAGATATATCCAGGTTTCCGAACGGTGGTTCGATGATTGGAGGATCATGGATTCATGACATTTTCCTTGAGAGGAAGTCGGTATTATTATACCTACCGGTTGAATCTTTTGGGGAGATTCGTTGTTTTGGTTCGTGTGGTGTTGAGGTTGAAATCACTCCCTTTGGTTTTGGTTTGTCAACCATCATTCTCCGTGGGGTGAGAATAATCGAGGTTTGACAGTTGGTTTTGGGATTTGGGTATGATTGGTGATACCCGAGTCTATTGCAATGAGTATGCATGTTGTGTTGGTGTATGGGCATGTATACCGTGTGTGTATACGAATGCCAACTTTATTTTGTTCCCTGTTGAACGTCGAGTTTGTATGCTTGGTTTGGTGAATCTCCGGTGTGAGATTGTGGAACCTTGAGATTGGTAATCGCCATGGCACGAGATATTCTGAGGATTAATTGTGAAGTCCGATTGACTTCCCCTGAGGAGGGATTGTCGTGTTTTAGGACAATGGTAGTTCTTGTTGGATAATTCGATAGCCTTCCTGTTTTAGGATTGTTGAACCCCAGGATAGACGAGGGATGGCCAGGATTTGGATTTGTTTAGTATCGTGGTTGACACGTGGGGCGGGAATGCAATTGATTGTTCTTGCATATCCTTTCGAGAACTTGAGACCTTGTGGGGTCTTGATGGTGTGTTTGGACCAAGATGTGATCTTCTTGGAACACCCGGATGTGAACATCTTTAGAGATGTGTTGTGTTGGTCGGTAGCCTTGTGGTTGCCCAATCTGTGTGGCAGTGTGGTGTAACTACTCCTTGTTGGAGGTGAGTTTGGAATTGAAGCCGGTTATGGTTAGGTACACTGTTGTGTACTGGTGGTTCCCTTGGCAACGATGAATGTTTAACATCGTGGGTCGGATCTTAGAGATATCCTCGAGGCGATACCTATTTTGGAATCGCGAATGATTCGTTGTTTTGCACTTAAGTTTGGGCTGACTGCTTTTGAGTCGGTTAGCATTGGGGGTATGCTGACCTTCTGTTGCGGTTGCAATGGTCTGGGAGGTTTATCCCATTCCAGGTTTTTGGTGCGAGGTCGGTGTCCTCGCAGTTCGGAATGTCGTTCATGATATGTTCATGATTCGGCGACGTAGATTAGATTGGTTTGCGTTGTCTCGGCGTTCGTGGAGTACGCCTGTCCAAATTTCGGGGACGAAATTTTAGTAGTGGGGGATAATTGTGATGCCCGGGGATTAATGGTGTTAATCCCGGTGTGGTAATTATCCTTAATTGATTTTATTTGTGGCATTTGTGTTTTAACTGCGGTTTTGGGACTCTCGGGGATTTTAAATCCGATTTTTGGAGTCGTTGGATCCAAGGGATGAGATTGTATTCTCATCGTGGTGATAACCTTGGAATTTGGTCTTCGGTGGGACTTGGGGTCCGGAGTAATTTGTACTGGGGCTGGTGATGAAATTTGTTGTTGGAGAGAGAGTTTTTGAAAACAGATGATTTTTAATGAATCATGATGTATTTGTGGAGGTATTTGTATTTTGGAGCATTTTTACTATATATACCAGATGGACTCGGGATTCCGTCATTTTCTTCCGGAATCATCTCTCTATCATCGCTCTCTCCTCCTTTACCCCAAAACCCTTCCCCTCTTTGCCCTTCAATGGAAATCGTTGGGAACAGGATTTAGGGGCCGGATTTCTTGAAGAAAAGCTGGTAATCTCTTTCTCCTCTCTTGTAGCTTTGTTTTGATTGTAATTTTGTTGGATTTGGTTGAGTTTTGGGTTTGAGTTGGTTTAGGTGATTTTGGTGAAAATCATAAATCTTTTGGGTTTGTTTAAATTGAGTTTAACACCCTTGTTGGAGGTCCTTGGGTGTGGATTTGTTTTGGTTTTGGGTTGGGAGGAGTTGGGGTATGTTGTGGAGGTTTCAAGCTCTTGAAAATGGTGTTTTTCGGAAAATCGCAGGTCGCGATCAATCGCCGAGGATCGCCGATCGATCGCGATGAGCTTCTGGAAATTTATGGAAGATAAACAGTGCGCCGATCGATCGCGACTTATTGGCGATCGATCGCGAGGCGTTTGGCGATCGATCGCAAAGATATGGCGATCGATCGCAAACTGTTTCTGCCCGGCAGTGAGGAGCGCGATCGATCGCGCGTAAATGTAGATTGATCGCGGCTTGCTGAATAGTGTTTTTTTCCAATTTGTTTTGAAACATGGAATTTTGGACTTGGGGTTTAAATAGCCGGTTTTCGGGGCACTGTCTACATTCCAATGAGAATGTCATACTTTTAAAATGGGTTGGTTGGAGCCAAAGTTTATTGAAACGGAATTCTCGATTGGATTTTTTGGCTATCTTTTAAACTTGTAAAATGGTTTATTTTGGGTATTATGCATGCTTAGCCGATGGGCTTTTATTTTGGTAATCGTCATGGATAGACGATAAGTTTGGAAGTTTTGAACGTGCTTGGGCACGTGGTTGCATGCTTGTGTTTGATTGTGAGTTATTTATGTGTTAGGACATAATTCATCGGGTCGTGGGACTCAGGCAAGGTGGGACTCGAACTACGAAATTATAAGGTACATATGACGTACGAGCATAGCCTATTATAATGTTGCAACTGTAAAATGCATGGTATGTGGTAATTGCATTAAATGGACATTGAAATGCATGGTATGTAGTATTTGCGATAAATGGATGTTGAAATGCATGGTACATGGTACTTGCTATAAATGGATGGCGATATGCATTGTAAATGGTAATTGCGTTAAATGGATATACATTGGGAACCATACGGTGCCGCAATTGAGCGAGCAATGATTAGGGATGTTGTCGCCGTTGAGCGAGCATCGATTACGACGCCGCTATTGTTGAGCGTGCGCGGGGTTTAGAATGCCGCTATTGTGGAGCGAGCAATGAAATGGGAACATGGAATCATTGGTTAGACATATGTGACATCTACGGTCTTTTATATAATGATTTTACCATATTGATTATGGAACTGGCATAATAAGAATGGTATTAGTTAATCTATGTGGCGATTAACTAGCTTTGGGAATTTGATGAGTTTGGCTATTTTGAGAACAGGGACAATACAGGGGATCCGGATGAGGATGATACCATCCAGGGAGTATCATTTAAATTATGGCATTTACATTCTGTAAATTATGAACTGCAATGTTATGATTATTGGATTGGTGGTATTGGTATGCTCACCCCGTGTGGGGGCTGTCTCTATTGGGACAGGTGATACATGTGTAGCAGCAGCTTTGGAGTTGAGCTCGGGCTGTCGATTGGAGGTACTTCCCGGATCGAGGTACCATAGCTGGTTGAATAAGTGCATAGATCCAGAGTTCAGATCGAGTTGTGCTTGGGAGGTGCTTCCGGGATTGAAGTGCCAGTAACGTTATTCGGTAGAGTGTTTTTATACATTGGATACACGCTTATTCATTGGGGTGCTCTTATGTGAGTACATTTTACGTGTATATGGGATGTATAAATGGGCTACGACTTTTCTCTGTTCATTCATGGTTTGCATGCAATTAAGTATGGAATTGCTAAATGAACTGAGAGCATGTTAGTGTATTATGAAGGTGGTTGTTATATATGTAATCTTGGTTGGGGAATTTGAATATTATGTGGATCAAATGCAATTAATTTTCTGGATGGCATATGGTGTTGTACTTGCATATGGCTTTTCCACATGATAGTATGATTATATGCACTAATGATATGGATTAATACACTAATAACGGGTTAAGGGCACAGGGGTCCCTACAGAATTACAGAACTACAAGGAATGATCAGTCCTAAGTTTCTTAATTTTTTTACCAGTTTGGTTCTCAATTAAAGTCTTCCAATTTGAAACTTTTCAAAAGCATCTGATTTATTTTTCATTAGAAAAACCCATACTTTTCTAGAAAAGTCATCAATCAAAGCTAGGAAGTGTCTATTACCACCTTGTGTAGGAACACTAGAGGAACCCCACACATCAGCATGCAAGTACTCAAGAATCACAGAACTCTTAGTCACATTGCGGGAAGGGGAAACAGGAAATTTCACTCTTTGTTGTTTGCCATAAACACAAGAATCACAGAAAGGCATGCAAGACAACTTGTCTTTACCAAAGCAACATTTTTTATGCAAAATCTCTAGACCTTTAGAACTCATATGACCTAATCTTCTATGCCACAGATCAGTCTAGTCATCAGTCACAGTATTCACATTATCATACAAAGATTGAATTGTGTGATTGTGTAGAACCTTCCCAGGTGGCACCACAACAAAGGAGATAAAGTCCTACCAAATTCTACATTTTGGAAAGGTACGTAGAAGACGTACGGACACCAAACGGTAACATGTATTTTGTATACATATTGGATTATGCATTGAGGTTGCATATATATATATATATATATGTTGGATTATGCATTGTGATTGCATAGGTATATTGGATTATGCATTGTGATTGCATATACATGTTGGGCTATGCATTGTGGTTGCATACATATATGTTGAATGCTTGGTGCACATCCCATGAGTCATTGCTATGTTTGAGTGATGATTTTAAATGCTTTGCCGCTGTCATTTGAAGCTATGATAGAATACTTGCCGCTGTCATATCGTTGCGAGGAAAGAATATTTGCCGCTAAATGTTGAAGCGATGGTAAATGCCGCATGTCACATTTGAAGCAAGGTTATTCGATGCCGCTGATATGTCGAAGCGAGGGGTATTAGTGCCGCGGTCATGACAAGCGAGGTGCATTAAAATACACTGTTATAACAAGAGTAGGGAATGGTTATTGGTATTAATAGAATGGTTACATGTCATTACATTTGTGAAACCATAATATAATATTGACTATGATTATGAGTTATGGTACATGGACAAATAAAGGAAGCGTTTAAAATGCATTAGAATACATGAAGTGCTTTGTATTTATGGTTTATGCATTTACTCATTATAATCATATTGTGGTGAATATTGATTATTATATGCTCACGGTTTGGGGGTTGTTCCTATAGGTACATTTTGGCATGAAGGGCTAATGACCGGGTTGATGCGGTGAGCTTGTGAGGAGTGCTATTGATTTAGAAGGACATGATTCTTTTGTATAGTCTCTACTCTAGGAGTAGTGTAAAGCTATAATATTAACATTTGGCTGAGAATGTAATTAATCCTTTTTGGGATTTTATTTTTGGCACTGTAATCCTTAAGCTCGAGGCATCAACATGAACCTTATACTCTCATCTATGCATGTTTAGTTCTTCTTATAACTTTAATTCGCACTTAAGGTAGCGAGGCCTTACACCTCTTCTCCCTCATAAACCATGTGATATCTCTCCCTAAATTTTGAAAAATACCACCCAAAAATTCATAAGAAATGTTTCGAATTCAACATGCAATCCTAGAATTGAGAAGAAAGTGGGTAGAGAAGCTAGAAACCTTCAAGAATTTGAAGCTTAGGAGCTTTGAGTTGGATTGGTGGTGTATTCAATCTGAACTACAAGGGTATGAACTCTCTTTTAAACTAATTTTAGTTGGTCTTGGTTGTATAAAATCGAAAAGCTAGGAAGCATGATAATGTTGATCTCATTTTGATAAAACATAATCTGTAGAAAAATGTTTTTGTTAGTCTATTGTTTCGTGTTTTTGGGATTTTTAACCTTTGAATATGACTTTTATCTGTACATGATGTTTTAGATAATCAAATTTTTAGCAGTTTTAAAAAAAGAATCATACAATTTTGAGCTCAGATGATAAAGTTATGTCGATTTTATTTTAAGTGCTCATTTATGACTCTGCATGTTCTTGCATGTCACATGCAGACTTTTTTCGAGGTTCTGGGTACATTGTGCTTTAAATTTGATGTTGGTCTTCAAACAAAAATTGTCGATATTTGAATTATCTTTGATTATAAAAAAAATAGGACTTAATTTGGACTTATTTTGAAGAAGTTATGAATTTTATACTATCAGTGCTCATTCTGAGCCCTGCATGTGGGCGAAAATACCCATGCAGTGTGTTCTTCGAATTCCTGAGCATTTTTGGCTATGAATTCCAGAAAATGTCTAGGAATAGGAATTGTAGTGTTTCAAGTTGGCTGTAATTTGCCACTGGAATCACTCAATTCAGATTTGAAACGAAAACGATATTGTATTTTTACTAACACTATCAAAATAGATGAAATGTAATATTTTTAGTTTCTGAACTTTGAGCGCTGAAATCGAGCCTTTTTGATGTCGTTTGAAATTAAAGCGATTTTTCTACGAAAATGGGTCAGGCTGGAAATGTAAGAAAATCGATTGGGGTCATATTTATAAGTTAGATATGATTCAATGCATTATTTGAACACTTAGTGTAATATTTTTAGTTTCTGAACTTTGAGCACTGAAATCGAGCCTTTTTGATGTCGTTTGAAATTAAAGCGATTTTTCTACGAAAATGGGTCAGGCTGGAAATGTAAGAAAATCGATGGGGGTCATATTTATAAGTTAGATTTGATTCAATGCATTATTTGAACACTTAGTGTCATTTTGGAATTTACATGACCAGGTTAATTGATTCCGTAGTTGACTCGAGAAGTTCTCGGTAGATTAGCTTTGGTTGAGGTACGTAGAAATGAGTTGTATCATGACGTCTGATGAAGACGTGTAATGGTGCTATTGTATGATTTTACATGTCATTAATTGATTTCTATGATTTAATTGTCACTATGTGATTCTTATGTGACTATATGACATGTTGAGATACAACGTAGTACATGATATGTGAATTACATGATATGTATTGATTTTCACATGAGATTGCATGGCATATTGAGTTGCATATGTCATATGATGCATAGATGATTCATGGGCATATCATATTGATATATCCACTTCTTTGATATCCTTGATGATGACTGAGTTGATTTACTATGAGTGTCGGGGATGGCGGGGACGGCGATGACATGCAGTTTAGGTAGCGACTGTAGCCATGTGCGTTGCTACCGAACCTAGACACGAGGGATGACGAGCACAGCACATGATGATTTTCCTTGCGCAAAGTGTGTGTGCTGTCACCCTATGCTCGAGCTGATATTGATTGATGATACCTTCCTTTGGACTCTGAATTGGTATCTTGAGATTCGATTCTTTATACCCGTTCATACATCGCATTTGTGATGTCCGGAATAATTAATAATTAATATTCGTTCATTAAATTTAATTATGTTGTTTTTATGATATGTCGGGATTTAAGTCTTGGGTGTCGGACTTTGGAGAGGAGTTGAGATAAATGATTTCGAGATTGAATTTATAATGTTAATTAAATTCAAGGAGATTCTTGAATATTTGGGAATCGTATTTTAGTCTGAAGTTGGAATAAATAATTGTGAATTGAACTTGTGATGTAAATTAAATTTAAGATGTGTCGTCTTGCAAAAATAAATTAGTTAATTTATATTGAAATAATAAAAATTGGGGAATAGATATTATATGTGTGGAAAGGATTTAATTTGACACATTTTTCTCTCCTCCCAACCTCAATCGATAAACCCATCCCTTTTCCCCTCCTCTTCCTCGCGACATCCACAGCAAAGGAGCAAGCGATTTCCAAAATTTTCGTTGTGATTTTTCGGAAGGTTTGACAATGATTTCATCTCTTTTATCTGATTGTTCTTTTCCTTTGTGCAATTTTTATGAAACTCGGCTTACTGCTGCGATTTTGAGGAATGTTTGGTCGAGTTTTTTGCCCTTCTGCTCGTGTGTTTTTGGTTCTGGTATAGGCGATTTATTTCATTGAATTTGTATCTTGGGCATGGTTAATCATTAGTTAAGTGGTGGTGCATATTCTTTACGCCATTTTGATTTTTTTCCTTGCTACTGTGTCGTTTGATCAGGCTGTGCAGATCGAGTTTTCTTTTAAATTCTGCTATGCTTGGTTTTTTTTGTTCCACCTTATACTTTAGTTGGGTTATGAAGTATGGTTTAAGACATAGGTGAAAGTCATGTACAATAGATTCGATTTCCCTCCCTGTTTCAAGATTTCAGAGTCGTTCCTTAAGTTTTGATGTAGCCGTGAAATCCTAACTCGATTGTGTGAGTCCTTGCTGCATCTAAGGGTGTTTTGGTGGCTGTAAATGTGTGTTTACTGCTGTAGATACATGAGTTGTTGGTGCACATTTTCATGGTTAATGTAGTGCGCGTGTGATTCCAGCATGTGTGTGTTCAAACCTGCTGTGTGTGTGCGTGCGTGTGTTCTGCATGTGTGTGTGAGTTTGGGTGCTGGTCAAGTGAAGGGAACTGTAATTTTTAGCATGTATTTAGTGTGTATAATGATGATTGATTTCAAACGTTGGCATACGTATGTTCAATTTATTTTGAAGTGTATATACTTGCCATTTGGGTCCAAAATTAATCGAATATGTAATCGATTATATGCTACTGAAATGAATTGAATGGGTTGTGATAGCGGGTCGATTTAGCCACTAGTTTTCTAGGATTCTACTGCTGAAATGAGTTTGTAATCCTTGTTGTTTGGTCGAAATTTATATAAATTGGTTGGTGTTTAGAGGCTGAAAAATCGAACTACTTGTTGTTGTGTTAGTCGACTCTTCCTAATGAACTTCTCACTGTACTAGTGTGTGTATATGTTGTATATACATGGGTATGAGTATTTAAGTGCGTATAGATGTGTTTATGTCAAAATGGCGTATAGTAAAGCTAGACCGATTAGTCTAGGTTCCTTGCAATGTATGAGATAACAACTTTAAGCACGAGCAAAATCTTAAATGCATGCTAAATGTTGAGTAGATCGTACTACCGAGGCATGAGAAAGTCGAGTAAACTTCAAGACTTTGACTATGTAATGAAGCTCATATTATTAAATTGTAAATAGAGGTTATTGTATTGAGTTGAGAATGACTTTAATGATATTATTTATAATGTAAATGAGGTGATATGGAATTGATATTTGATACAGATACTGTACGAGCATCCAGATATCGAGGATAGCCTATCATGTTGTCGACTATAAGGTACGTGGCGACGTACGAGCAGGTATATCTAGTATATATACATTCATGTATACATGCAATTTGAATATGATGATTCAGGTAAGTATTTGACTTTAATAATTGAGTTTCATATACGAGTTATGGGGGACACGTAGTGGTACGTGGTCCAATTTTACTTGTTGAGTAGTGATGCCGTGGGCATGAGCGATATGAGAAAGTATCGAGAATGAGATGGTGGGATAACCAGGGTTACATTGGGATAACCAGGTTCACATTGATGTTGAACTATTTATGTTTGAGCATAAATAATATATTGTCATTGTATTGAATTCATAAGTGTTGTTGAGTATTATATTTTCAGTGACAATACTAAACTTGACATTATGAAGTGCGTGAGTTTGAAACAGGAACGGTGTGTGGAAGTCATACAAATTCGGAATTGTACAGGGAGTATACGTTATGGGTTTTGAATAATTTAAATTATTGCATTATGATTTTGTATGTTGATTTGTGATTGAATATTGAGTGGGAGTGTGCTCACCCTGTGTGGGGGCTGTTTCTGTTGAAACAGGTACACCAGGTACGATGCTGCTTAGGAGTGCTAGGATCGAACCTTGTTGGATGATGCTTCCAGAAGCATAGTATGAGATTGAGCCGATATACGAGGTTGAGCGGTTGGTATCTATACTAATTATGCATCCGGATGTGTATCCGTTATTCGTTGCTCTTCTATGAGCATTTGTATCTGTATATGGACTGTATAAGGGTGTTGAAACCCATTTTTGTTGTCTTATTAGTGTGGTGTCTTCCCTGGCTGGGAATTTACTTAGTGTTCTGTATTCTGTTTAGTATTGTGTTGTCCCTGGTCGGGAGTTATATTATGTGCTGTGTTTTTGTTTCCGGATAGCTCAGTTTGTGGAGAGACTCTGCCGAAATTTTTAAAAACCCACAATGTAAAAGTGTATAATGGGGTTGGTAAAGAGTGAAATCTTTGAGTCTATTTATTGGTAGAGTTGATCATATGTCGTTGAACATTATTTATGTCATGGGATAATGAGAAACATGAAATGATTCTTTTTAAAGAATGAAAAGAAAAATGAAAAATTTATACACATACGACGTCATAAATGAACTAATGACGAGTTTAAGTGTTGGGGCCTTACATTAGTGGTATCAGAGCCAGGTTGCTCATTGGGACTGTTAAGGGCCTAAGAACTTGTTGATAGGAATTGGTAGCACATATTTATACATGATGGTATTAGTGTCGTGTGACACAACTAATTGCTTATGTGTTTTTACGATGTGGAAAATAGTATTACTAATCATTGTGGTTGCAGGAATCGTGTAGAGTGCGATGGGATGGCATTAACGGTAATGTCTGGCACTCCATATGTTATGTGCTAAGGAATTTGATTTTGTAGGAAAATCAGGAAATGGAAATGTGAAACGTACGGGCTTCGGACGGTAAAACGTGTTACACCTTTGATTATTTATATCGTGGATGGTGAATCCTTACATGTGATGGTATATGTGAAATGATAGTGATATATATTGTGATAATGGAATCAACTGTTGATCGCTTTTATTTTAAACAGTATTTTCGAGTGTAGCGATTCTATACCGCAAGTGCACGGTGTCAAGTTTTAGTATAATGATAATATAAGTACGGATTGTCGATCCCACGAGGACTAGTAAATAAGTACCATACTCCACTAGTTTAACTATATTTAGCCTACGAAAATTGGTTATAACTAATTAACTAATTTAACTAATTAACTCAATAATAAATCCAAACAAACGATAGAGAATGAGAATAAAATTAATAGAGACAATTATCAAGACTTTCGGTTCACCTATGTAATCCCCCACAATTCGCCTATTAGTTAAGAATTAAATTCAAACAATCTAAGGTGACGAGTTTTCCTAATTCACTTGTTATACCTTGGTCCGGCTATAACAAATCTAATACTAACGTAACAATAAGCCACTCTCGTACCCTTATTGAACAGTTAATATTGTAAATCGATCTATGAAAACTTCTAGCCTTCGATTACTAGATATCTATAGCTATCACACGTGTATTTGACTTCATCTCTCGATCTCAGTCTGAAATCCACGGCATAAATCACTATATCGAATTCCAATTTTATCTCTCGATCTCAATTGTAATTTAATATCATTCAAGGATGGCCAAACCCTTAAAAGCATGAATAACAATGATCTATGCACTTAGATAAATAAGAATCAATCAAAACATTAAAATTAAATCATGGGTTCATAACATGGGATCCCCTAAGTCTTGATAACAAACTTAGCCTAGCAACATATTCAATATCAAATGCAAAATTATGTTTTTCAACATCAAAAGCATAAGAAAATTAAATAGGAACAAACAAAGTTTAGAAATACGTATAAACTAGCGATGAATCGCGTCGTCGACTCCGTATCTCTGTCTCTTCCTTTGCCGTGCGTTCTGTACGTGTATCTTCTTCACTCACGTGAATTCCAGTTAGCTTGCTGCTTCGTTCAGAATCGAAGTCTGGAATTCGTCCGAGCAGATGGCTTTACATGCGAAGATTCAGTCTGCTGTTCACGTCCACCAATCTGTTCTCTCCTTCCGTTCACGTCTCTCCTCTCTTCTCCCCCTGATATCCTCTCTTCTCACGTTCCTTATCGCCAGTAGCTACTGCCTCTCCTCACGTCTATCTTCTCCACTCACGTCTGAGCCTGTTCGTCCCTCTCTCTCAATATGATCACCTTCGTTCGTCAAAACTCCCGTTGCTCTCTATCAGCTGTTCACGTTTATCCTCCTGAACCTCTTCCCTTCTGTATCTGTATTGCTCCTCTCAAATATAATCAGATATGGTCCCAGAAATTTGGAGAATTCTCCTCTCACTCTGATATCGTAAACTCTCGTCTCCCTCACGTACGTTCTTTTTCTTCCTCCGCTTCTTCCCTGATATTTGCTGTTCTTTTTTCACGTCACTCCCCCCTTTCCTGGAGATTTTGTTTCACGTACGTTGCTCCCTTTCAAATCTGATGTAACTTTCTCTTTTATACTCAAATCCCGTACGTCTCCTCCTTCAATCTGTGTTCTCACGTCTCTTTCTTCCTTTATAATTATATATTATAATATCATATATTATAATATAATATTGCATCCATGTTCGTTAATATCCGGTTATGCTCGGTTTTGTCATTTTTCATTAATTAAAGCTCATTTTCTCCACTTTTATGCATTTGGACCTGGATTTCTGAAACATACAAATATATACCAGAAAGCGTAATATTTTCCAGGAATCACTATAAAAACGCCCCTAAGTATATATCAAATTAAGTGTAAAAATCACACTTATCAACTCCCCCAAACTTAAACTTGATCGTCTCGAGCAAGAAATAAGATCATAAAGTAGAGTTCAATATTGAAGATTCAAATAAATTCGCAGTCAATCAAGTAACTCAGACATCTCACTTACAGACATATAACAGTTAATCAGAAAGTTCAACACGCTGTGTTTTCTCCTAGATCAAGCAACATGTCTCTGAATCAGAACGTGCGTGTGTGCTATTGTCACTTTCAAGTTTCATGCAACTTTCATAGATCAAATTATGCTAGGTAATGAAAGTTAAGATTATCATTGAGCACCCTATAGTCCTATTCTCAAACAGCTTCTCCACTAATGTAGTCACTCCCTAGACTTGGATCAATAGGTCTTTTTAAGCTTGTAGCGTTAGGCCTAGGTGTTTGGCTTCAAAGAAAAGATAGGATAGCACAAAGAAGAGAGTATAATCATGTAAAATTCAAATTTTTAGCACAACTTGAGCTTCTCTTCTTTTTCTCTTTTAGCCTTGGCCACTTTGAGTCTTATTTAGTCACTTTTTTTCTCAAGGCTTTATCTATCTTTTTCTTTACTCATTCATCATTTTTTTTCAACAATAAGCTCATCAACATATAACAAATTATGTGCATCTAATGAGTTTCATTATACTCCCTTTAGGTAATGATGAATTCTTTCAATTTAGGCTCATAAAGGTGGGTATAATGAGTTGCCAAAAAAATGTTGAATGGGGCTAATAGCATGTTAAACATACACCATTCTTTTTCAATTAGGCTCAAAATGGGACACTAGAGATTGATATATATCATGTTAAGCTTTAAAGGCTCAAACGGCCCAAAGATCGCCTAGATCATTTCCAAGTCGAGTTTATAACTATAAAATTTCGCTTCAAAGTGTCATCATCAAATAGTTTCTAAGGTACTCTAAGATGCTCAAAAACAATTCATCAAGTTCACAAGAACTTTCACTACTACAAGTGCAATTCACAAGATTATGACTCAAATGTGCTCAATATATTCATCATCTTTGACATGCTACTCAAAACAAGATATTCACAAACAAGTTTTACAATCATCAAAACTCAAGTTGACATGCAGAGTGAGATTAATATCATCATGGAATAGAGACCACTACTATGATTCATTCTTATCTTACTAATTGAACTCATTTTCAAGGAAAATATTTTTGTTGGTGCTCAAGAAACGATCAATTTCCAAATAAGAAGCATGAAACAGTAATGCACTCCCCCAAACTTAATTCATGCATTGTCCTCAATGTAATAGGAATGGAAAGTAAGACAAAACATTACCGTTGACAACGACCGTCAGTGATCGTTGTCCAATTCCTCATCAGCTCGTGGGGTATAATGTTGGACAGATCACAGCACGCATGGAGTCTCGCCAAAATCAAAACAAAAACAAAAGCAAAACAAAAATAAACTAAAACAAACAAAGGGATAGGAAATAGTTCTTGATTTATAGTCCCAAGCTGGACTTTTTACCATTTACGCTCAAGTGCCGCAAGGGCCAATGGGGGAAGAGTTTCCATCCTCCATGTGGTAATGTCGTAACCACTTCTATTTCACAGTGAATAGTCCCCCATGGTCATCTCTCAGTTTGAAGGTGTTGAATGGTAGAACATCGACAATTTTGAATGGTCCAGCCCATGGTGCGTCAGACTCCCATGGAAAAAATCTCA
Source organism: Haberlea rhodopensis (assembly GCA_907163345.1). Lineage (NCBI taxonomy): Eukaryota > Viridiplantae > Streptophyta > Magnoliopsida > Lamiales > Gesneriaceae > Haberlea > Haberlea rhodopensis. Next base: position 1,231,551 of record CAJQUN010000127.1, on the reverse strand, counting down.
TCTTCTTCCTATTCATTAATACCGAGTCTCCTACACCAAATTTACCTCTTCTTTGTTGGCCATTCGATGTGACATCCACCTTCTTCTCACTCTTATCTCGGAGGATCAACTTCCCTTCTTGGACATCTATCAATGCCCTTCCAGTAGCTAGGAACGGTCTTCCTAATATCAATGGCATGTCCGCCTCCTCTCCTATGTCTAGCACCATGAAATCCACCGGAATGGTGAATTTGTCAACCTTTACCGCTATCCCATGAGGGTACTTGATGGACTTGTCTGCCATCTGCAATGAGACATTGATTGCTTTTAGCTCTCCCAAGCCCAGCTTCCTGTACACAGACAAAGGCATTAAATTAACACTTGACCCCAAATCACATAAAGATTTATTAAAAGATTTAGAATTTATTTTGCAAGGTATAGTGAAACTCCCTGGATCCTTTAACTTTGGAGGTGAATCATTTTGAATGACAGCTGAACACTCCTCAGTTAAGTTTATCATCTCATGCTCTCCCAGTTTCCGCGTTTTCGATAGAATCTCCTTTAAAAACTTAGCATAATTCGGCATGTGCCGAATAGCATCTATGAAAGGCTTCTCAATATGAAGATTCTTAATCAATTCTAAAAATTTAACAAATTTAGCATCGATCTTTGCTCTTTTATACGCAGCGGGGAATGGGGGTGGGATATCTACCTTAGCAGGTGTGATGGGTGTAGAGGTCTTAGTAGACTTACCTTTGTCGCGGGTTTGTCCCTCTTCTTGCTTGATGTCCTCCTCGCCTCTTAACTCTACGTGCACATCCTTCTTCTCAGCGACCTCCTTTCCACTCCTCAACGTGATAGCATGGACTTGCTCCCTAGGTTTCGTCTCAGTGTCACTAGATAGTGATCCTTGTGCTCGTTCGGCTACGATCTTTGATAACTGTCCCACTTGGACTTCCAAGTTCTTTATCGATGCCTCATGATTGTTCATCCTTGTTTCAGCCGATGATATGAACTTAGTTAGCAGCTCCTCCATGCTTGGCTTTGGTGCATACCCCGGTGGTGGTTGGGGATAGTTCCTCGGCCCAGTATTGTACGTATTTGGGTAGGGGTAGGTCTATGGTGGTCGGTTCCCTACGAAATTAAAAGCTTCATTAGTAGTAATGAATGGGTTACCAACCTGGCATTCAGTGCTCGGATGTCCTCCATGGCAAAGCTCGCATGTAACAGTTTGGACTTGCATTGCATGCATGCTCAAACTATCGATCTTCTTGTTCAGCGCTTCCAACTGGGCAGCTAGGGCAGTGACTTCACTCACTTGATGCAATCCGACTTGCTTCTTTGGCACGTTCCTCTCGGACTGCCATTGACAGCTATTAGCAGCCATATCCTCCAACAGTGTATAAGCTTCCTCGGGCGTCTTCCTCATCACAGTTCCTCCTGACGCTGCATCAATCATAGAACGATTATCAGAAAATAAACCGTTATAAAATGTTTGTACCTGCAGCCAGATAGGGAGGCCGTGATGTGGGCATCTCCTCAGTAGATCTTTGAAGCGCTCCCAAGCCTCATATAGTGTCTCTGGATCACATTGGGCAAAAGTAGTGATGTCATTGCACATCTTGGCCGTCTTGGATGGTGGAAAGAATTTTGACAAGAACAACCGTGTCATTCCATCCCACGTGGTAATAGATCCTGCAGGCAACGATTGTAACCAGGATTTAGCTTTATCTTTTAAAGAAAAGGGAAACAAACGTAACCTGATGGCGTCGTCAGTAACGCCATTATGCTTGAATGTATCACAAATCTCCAAGAAGTTGGAGATGTGATCATTTGGATCATCTGTAGCAGCTCCCCCAAACTGGACCGAATGTTGGATCATCTGTATGATAGCAGGGTTGATCTCAAAATTGTTAGCCTGTATGGTTGGTCTCGTGATACTCGACAGTGATCCATGGAATGCAGGGTGGGCATAGTCCATGAGTGATCTTGCCACTACTGGTACCGGAATCTCCTCGTTATTAGCCATGTGTGCTCTTGCTTGCCTTAGCCTCCTTTGACAAGTGTGCTATCAAGTGTAGGCTTGCTACTCCTTAGCATGCACCAAGAGATTACAACCTGTAACAATCAACCAAAAAGAACACAAACAGTAGAAGAATAGAGAGAAAGAAAAAAAAATCAAAAATAAAAACAAATAAATGACTAAACTACAGTCAACTAATCTCGTTTGATATTATTAAAACTAGTCCCCGGCAACGGCGCCAAAAACTTGATCGCTTTTATTTTAAACAGTATTTTCGAGTGTAGCGATTCTATACCGCAAGTGCACGGTGTCAAGTTTTAGTATAATGATAATATAAGTACGGATTGTCGATCCCACGAGGACTAGTAAATAAGTACCAAACTCCACTAGTTTAACTATATTTAGCCTACGAAAATTGGTTATAACTAATTAACTAATTTAACTAATTAACTCAATAATAAATCAAAACAAACGATAGAGAATGAGAATAAAATTAATAGAGACAATTATCAAGACTTTCGGTTCACCTATGTAATCCCCCACAATTCGCCTATTAGTTAAGAATTAAATTCAAACAATCTAAGGTGACGAGTTTTCCTAATTCACTTGTTATACCTTGGTCCGGCTATAACAAATCTAATACTAACGTAACAATAAGCCACTCTCGTACCCTTATTGAACAGTTAATATTGTAAATCGATCTATGAAAACTTCTAGCCTTCGATTACTAGATATCTATAGCTATCACACGTGTATTTGACTTCATCTCTCGATCTCAGTCTGAAATCCACGGCATAAATCACTATATCGAATTCCAATTTTATCTCTCGATCTCAATTGTAATTTAATATCATTCAAGGATGGCCAAACCCTTAAAAGCATGAATAACAATGATCTATGCACTTAGATAAATAAGAATCAATCAAAACATTAAAATTAAATCATGGGTTCATAACATGGGATCCCCTAAGTCTTGATAACAAACTTAGCCTAGCAACATATTCAATATCAAATGCAAAATTATGTTTTTCAACATCAAAAGCATAAGAAAATTAAATAGGAACAAACAAAGTTTAGAAATACGTATAAACTAGCGATGAATCGCGTCGTCGACTCCGTATCTCTGTCTCTTCCTTTGCCGTGCGTTCTGTACGTGTATCTTCTTCACTCACGTGAATTCCAGTTAGCTTGCTGCTTCGTTCAGAATCGAAGTCTGGAATTCGTCCGAGCAGATGGCTTTACATGCGAAGATTCAGTCTGCTGTTCACGTCCACCAATCTGTTCTCTCCTTCCGTTCACGTCTCTCCTCTCTTCTCCCCCTGATATCCTCTCTTCTCACGTTCCTTATCGCCAGTAGCTACTGCCTCTCCTCACGTCTATCTTCTCCACTCACGTCTGAGCCTGTTCGTCCCTCTCTCTCAATCTGATCACCTTCGTTCGTCAAAACTCCCGTTGCTCTCTATCAGCTGTTCACGTTTATCCTCCTGAACCTCTTCCCTTCTGTATCTGTATTGCTCCTCTCAAATATAATCAGATATGGTCCCAGAAATTTGGAGAATTCTCCTCTCACTCTGATATCGTAAACTCTCGTCTCCCTCACGTACGTTCTTTTTCTTCCTCCGCTTCTTCCCTGATATTTGCTGTTCTTTTTTCACGTCACTCCCCCCTTTCCTGGAGATTTTGTTTCACGTACGTTGCTCCCTTTCAAATCTGATGTAACTTTCTCTTTTATACTCAAATCCCGTACGTCTCCTCCTTCAATCTGTGTTCTCACGTCTCTTTCTTCCTTTATAATTATATATTATAATATCATATATTATAATATAATATTGCATCCATGTTCGTTAATATCCGGTTATGCTCGGTTTTGTCATTTTTCATTAATTAAAGCTCATTTTCTCCACTTTTATGCATTTGGACCTGGATTTCTGAAATATACAAATATATACCAGAAAGCGTAATATTTTCCAGGAAGCACTATAAAAACGCCCCTAATTATATATCAAATTAAGTGTAAAAATCACACTTATCAACTGTTGTGCTTGATTATTGTGGTAGAATTGATGAATGTTCCGGTAGCTTTTATCTCCGAGCGAGGGAGGTACTTGCCGCTGTCATGTCTAAGCGAGGTAACATGCCGCTGTCATTGTCGAAGCGAGGGGTCCTAAAATTCCGCTGTTGTATTGGGACCGGAACAGTCACAATTCTAGTGATTAATGTGGAATATTGTGGTTATAACTGGAACGTGATATCGATCATTATATTGTGAACTGTAGTATTAACCTGGATGCAGGTACATGGAGCTAGTGGAAGTTCCGGTAGTTGTTATATTCGAGCGAGGGAGGTACTTGCCGCTGTCATATGAAGCGATGGTAGTATGATATTTGCCGCTGTCATGTCTAAGCGAGGTAACATGCCGCTGTCATTGTCGAAGCGAGGGATATCATATGATGTAAGGACCCTAATCCTTAAGTGCGGAATCAAGGCATAATAGAGCTAATATAAAAGATCAGAGTGTAAAAGAACGTGTTGAGTCTATGAGCTTAAGCATTACATGCCAAAAATAAGGACTACCAAAAGGATTAATTACATTCCAATTAATGAATGTGTTCAACTATAGTTTTATACTACTCCTAGAGTAGATACTATCCAAAATAATCCTGTCCTTCAAGTCCCAAAAGCATCCTCAACAAGCTCACCATCTCAACCCGTCTAGCCCTTCAATCATGCCAAACGTGTACCTACAAGGACAACCCCCAAATATGAGCAATAATAATCATTCATATTCAACACAATATGAAGATAAAGCGTAAATGCATAATCATAATAAAACACTTCCTGTTTTCCCCATGCATTTCAAACGCTTCCCGTTTGGTTGTCCCTGTACCATAACTCATGAGTATAATCAATAGATTATTTTTAATGGTCTAAACATGTCATGACATATACCAGCTCATCAATACCAAATACTGATCACCAATCCCTAGTCTGTCCATCACAATGTATTTTAATGCCCCTCGCTTATTTACATATAGGCGGCATAGGATAACCTCGCTTCAATGGACATGCGGGACTCCCACCCCTCTCCTCTCATTGAGCGGCAAATACCCTTTCCTCGCCCTATATGATAACCACGCTCAAATGTGACATGCGGCGCTCCCACCCCTCGCTTCACATTTAGCGGAGCCAAACAAATAGCGGCAAGCATTAAAATCATCAAGGGATGACCACGACTCATGGGATGTGCACCAATAATCATATGCATCTATAAACATTATGCATAACATGTATTTGCATCCACAATGCAATACCACATATATACTCGCATCACAATGCATAAACAATGAGTACTATAAGATACATGTACCGTTGGGGTGCCCGTACGTCCACTACGTACCTTTCCAAAAGTGGATTTTGATATGGCTTCAGTTCCTTGGTTGCGTTGCTACCTGGGATGGTTCTACACAATCACACAACCCCATATTAGAAGCCAAATAATAGCCAAATACCAAAAATTTGACAAAAGAAACCATTTTCCAAAAATCCACTGGCGGCGATCGATCGCTTCACCCAGGCGATCGGTCGCCTCAAAATTTTCACTGCGGCGATCGGTCGCCTCAAACATGGCGATCGATCGCCATTCCTTTGATTTGGCTACTGCCTCTCGGCGATCGGTCGCCTCATTTTAGGCGATCGATCGCCTCGCACAGAGGCGCGATTTTCTGCCATTTTTGCTCCAAAATCTCATCCAATCCATCCCAACACTTATACAATCAAACAACAACAAAAATGACAACTTAAACCACCAAAATATACTTCAAAACAAGTATAAATCTAACCATTAACCAAACCCACAACAACCCAACATAAACCCATTTTAAAACCCTTCAAAACCAACCCAAACTTAAACAAAACCTTACAAAATTAACCATGAGGTATCCATACCTCTTGGGGACCTCAAATCACCCAACAATCTCCACAAATCAAGATTTTTGAAAGGTTTCTCTTCACCCCAAAGCTCAAGAACGAAAATGGAAGGGAAAGGGTTTGTTGGAAGTTGATTTTGGTAAAGTAAAAATGAATTAGTAAAGGTGGGGGGGTATTGGGTATAAAGTTGGGTTAATTAAAAATGCAATCCACAATCCATGGTGTATAAAACACCCCAACATGATATTTTCCAAAGCATTAAACCGAAATGCACCAAAATATCAATTAAACACATGATTTCTAATTAATTGCTAACCATGGCAAATAAATCATGCTTCCAACCATAATTCCCAACATACCCAACATGCACCCTGAAATGCTATCCCGGGTCACTCTAACATGTGACTAAGCATTTCCACATAATAATTCCAACACATAATTAATTACCACCATAATTAATCATATAATCACAATTAATGCACCAAATTGCAATTAATCATTTCAGGGATATTACATATGATGCCGCTATATGTCGAAGCGAGGGGTCCTAAAATTCCGCTGCTATAACAAGACAGGAACAACCACATTATCGATATTGATAGCGATGTCTCATTCCGCTATATTGGTTGGCGATGGTTCATGCCGCCATGTTTATTGATAGCGATGTCTCGTTCCGCTATATTGGTTGGCGATGGTTCATGCCGCCAGGTATATTGATAGCGATGTCTCATTCCGCTATATTTATTGGCGATGGTTTATGCCACCGGGTACATGTGTAGCGATGCCTCTTTCCGCTATGTCAATGGCGATGGCTCATGCCGCCAGACATGTGTCTATCGATGGTGCATTCCACTGATTCCATGGCGATGGTTCTTGCCGCCGATTATATATATAGCGACGCCTCATTCCGCTATTCTATTGATGGTGGTATATCATTTTGTGTATTGATGTGAAATCATATTTTGTGGAATATTTATGTTGAGAGCAGGGACAATTTAAAGGATCAAGTGTGGATCAACTGTGTACAGTAAGTGTTATTACATCTTATTGTTTTAAGAATGTATATTCAGTGTGATTATGGATATTATGTATGCTAGCGTTGGCGATGAGTATTATGTACCGTCGTAGGGCGATGGAGATTGATGTATTTCTATTGTGTTAGCAGTGAATATTTTTAGTACCGCTATTGTGATTAGCGATGAATGCTGTTGTATCGCAATTGTGTTAGCAATGAGTATTGATAATGCTTTGATTGCAGATGGCAATAGAAGTTGTGCTATGTACAGTTATGTTATTGCTCATTGGGTACATGTGATTTAGGCCCAAGAGGATATTGGATCGATCCAGGAGGACGAAGTATCGAGGTAAACCGTTTCAGTTGGTTGAACATATTGATATATGTTGATTCGAGTTATTTTGTTGATTTATATTTATTTTGAAATCATGTACGTGTAGAAAAGTTGATAACGGAATTGAAGTGGAACCTAGATGTGTCATTCATATTTTGTTGCGTTAATAAGGCAAGAAGGGGTGTAACCTCTGTGATAACACTCTCATATCTACGGTGTGTAGTGATGAGATATTGAAAATAGATGTTAATCATTTTGTGGCGTTAATTATTGTTGTGAAAGCATGCTAGTTTTGTAGGTGGTAGGATTAATAATGGATTAATCACCTATTATGTTGAATAGAATACCATCAGATAGACATGAGTTTAATGAGCGTGTCACGGGATGACATGAGTATGTTGCGGGATGACGCGTGATTACTACGAATGTCGTGTGTGGACATGTGATCATTGTGAATATTCATGATTAATAAATTATTATGTTTCGAGGATGAGTTAAAGATTGATATAAATGGCGTCATTGAAGCATGCAATCAATTCTTATGTTAAATTTCAATCACCCTATGAGACAGTGTGCTGTAAATGTTGTGTATAGAAACGCGTGAAACTTTTGATGCAGGGAATTAATGTTTGATGACAGAAACATTATGGATATCGAAATGCGTAAATGACAAGGTACGTGTTATGTTACTAGTATTTGAGAAATACTAACGAGATTATTTCCTATGACAGATAGTAATTGGGTGAAGTAATGTGGAAATGTTGATACTTAAGAGTATGTGAGTACTGTGATTAACATGATATTATGATGTCATTGTGTATTGTAGATGATTCCATCTACAAAGGTATGTCACGAACTATTCGATATTGATGTTGATGCCTTGTGTTAGATGAGTATAATCGTGACATGAAAATATTGGTGTTAAGCCATTTATCATGATTTGATACTGATGGTCTGTGGCTGTTGGTGCGTATAATGTTGATATACGTATATGAGAATTACTAATGCGTTTTCTAGTAAATTACCTTGCGCCTAATAATAGTCAGAAGATGATATGAAAGGTTGATGTGTAAGTGCTCAAGAGTACCATTATTTCATACGGACAAGGATGATGTGCGATATGACGAGGTTGGTGTATCGTCATACATTCTGATATACACGTGATATACATGGATTGCATGATTTAGCGATTATATGATGATGTTAATCTCGTAAGGATTCATATGAATAAGTGTATTCATATATGTTAGCTCACTAGATGCTAATGTTTGGATATGGTAAAGTAATGTGATTGCAGTCTTGTGATCGTTGGTGTAATGGGACACATGTGTAAGCTGTGATGATTCGAATGACTGTCATCCTACAGATGGTCAAGTCACTATCTTGAGCTGTATAACGGTACGTAAATTTTACTGTTGGCTTTTATGGTGAGCATACATTTAAATTTCGGGGTCGAAATTTTATTAGTTGGGGAGAATTGTGATGTCCGGAATAATTAATAATTAATATTCCTTCATTAAATTTAATTATGTTGTTTTTATGATATGTCGGGATTTAAGTCTTGGGTGTCGGACTTTGGAGAGGAGTTGAGATAAATGATGTCGAGATTGAATTTATAATGTTAATTAAATTCAAGGAGATTCTTGAATATTTGGGAATCGTATTTTAGTTTGAAGTTGGAATAAATAATTGTGAATTGAACTTGTGATGTAAATTAAATTTAAGATGTGTCGTCTTGCAAAAATAAATTAGTTAATTTATATTGAAATAATAAAAATTGGGGAATAGATATTATATGTGTGGAAAGGATTTAATTTGACACATTTTTCTCTCCTCCCAACCTCAATCGATAAACCCATCCCTTTTCCCCTCCTCTTCCTCGCGACATCCACAGCAAAGGAGCAAGCGATTTCCAAAATTTTCGTTGTGATTTTTCGGAAGGTTTGACAATGATTTCCTCTCTTTTATCTGATTGTTCTTTTCCTTTGTGCAATTTTTATGAAACTCGGCTTACTGCTGCGATTTGAGGAATGTTATGGTCGAGTTTTTTGCCCTTCTGCTCGTGTGTTTTTGGTTCTGGTATAGGCGATTTATTTCATTGAATTTGTATCTTGGGCATGGTTAATCATTAGTTAAGTGGTGGTGCATATTCTTTACGCCATTTTGATTTTTTTCCTTGCTACTGTGTCGTTTGATCAGGCTGTGCAGATCGAGTTTTCTTTTAAAATTCTGCTATGCTTGGTTTTTTTGTTCCACCTTATACTTTAGTTGGGTTATGAAGTATGGTTTAAGACATAGGTGAAAGTCATGTACAATAGATTCGATTTCCCTCCCTGTTTCAAGATTTCAGAGTCGTTCCTTAAGTTTTGATGTAGCCGTGAAATCCTAACTCGATTGTGTGAGTCCTTGCTGCATCTAAGGGTGTTTTGGTGGCTGTAAATGTGTGTTTACTGCTGTAGATACATGAGTTGTTGGTGCACATTTTCATGGTTAATGTAGTGCACGTGTGATTCCAGCGTGTGTGTGTTCAAACCTGCTGTGTGTGTGCGTGCGTGTGTTCTGCATGTGTGTGTGAGTTTGGGTGCTGGTCAAGTGAAGGGAACTGTAATTTTTAGCATGTATTTAGTGTGTATAATGATGATTGATTTCAAACGTTGGCATATGTATGTTCAATTTATTTTGAAGTGTATATACTTGCCATTTGGGTCCAAAATTAATCGAATATGTAATCGATTATATGCTACTGAAATGAATTGAATGGATTGTGATAGCGGATCGATTTAGCCACTAGTTTTCTAGGATTCTACTGCTGAAATGAGTTTGTAATCCTTGTTGTTTGGTCGAAATTTATATAAATTGGTTGGTGTTTAGAGGCTGAAAAATCGAACTACTTGCTGTTGTGTTAGTCGACTCTTCCTAATGAACTTCTCACTGTACTAGTGTGTGTATATGTTGTATATACATGGGTATGAGTATTTAAGTGCGTATAGATGTGTTTATGTCAAAATGGCGTAGAGTAAAGCTAGACCGATTAGTCTAGGTTCCTTGCAATGTATGAGATAACAACTTTAAGCACGAGCAATACATCTTAATGCATGCTAAATGTTGAGTAGATCGTACTACCGAGGCATGAGAAAGTCGAGTAAACTTCAAGACTTTGACTATGTAATGAAGCTCATATTATTAAATTGTAAATAGAGGTTATTGTATTGAGTTGAGAATGACTTTAATGATATTATTTATAATGTAAATGAGGTGATATGGAATTGATATTTGATACAGATACTGTACGAGCATCCAGATATCGAGGATAGCCTATCATGTTGTCGACTATAAGGTACGTGGTGACGTACGAGCAGGTATATCTAGTATCTATACATTCATGTATACATGCAATTTGAATATGATGATTCAGGTAAGTATTTGACTTTAATAATTGAGTTTCATTTATGAGTTATGGGGGACACATAGTGGTACGTGTTCCAACTTTACTTGTTGAGTAGTGATGCCGTGGGCATGAGCGATATGAGAAAGTATCGAGAATGAGATGGTGGGATAACCAGGGTTACATTGGGATAACCAGGTTCACATTGATGTTGAACTATTTATGTTTGAGCATAAATAATATATTGTCATTGTATTGAATTCATAAGTGTTGTTGAGTATTATATTTTCAGTGACAATACTAAACTTGACATTATGAAGTGCGTGAGTTTGAAACATGAACAGTGTGTGGAAGCCATACAAATTCGGAATTGTACAGGGAGTATACTTTATGGGTTTTGAATAATTTAAATTATTGCATTATGATTTTGTATGTTGATTTGTGATTGAATATTGAGTGGGAGTGTGCTCACCCTGTGTGGGGGCTATTTCTGTTGAAACAGGTACACCAGGTACGATGCTGCTTAGGAGTGCTAGGATCGAACCTGTGATATCCCCGAAATGATTAATTGCAATTTGGTGCATTAATTGTGTTTTTTTTTATGATTAATTATGGTAGTAATTAATTATGTGTTGGTATTATTATGTGGAAATGCTTAATCATGTGTTAAAGTGACCCGGGATAGCATTTCAGGGTGCATGTTGGGAATTATGGTTGGGAACATGATTTATTTGCCTTGGTTAGCAATTTGTGGAAATCATGTGTTTAATTGTTATTTTGGTGCATTTTGAATTAATGCTTTGGAAAATATCATGTTGGGGTGTTTTATACACCATGGTAATTTATGGAATGAAATTGGTTTAATTAAACCACTTATACCCCAATTCCACCCTTCCAACCATCACTCTTACTTTCCCCAAAAACCACCACCAAACCCTTTCTTTCCCCATTTTCGAGTTGATGCTTAGGGTTGAAGAGAAAACTTTCAAAAAACTTGCTTTGTGGGATTTGGTGTGAGTTTTGAAGTCCCCAAGAGGTATGGATACCTCCCCATTGCTTTTATTGTGTTTAGATTGGGTTTGAAATGATTTTTGAAATGTTTTGAAATGGGTTTGTGTTGGGTTATTGTGGTTTTGTTTGGGGGTTGGATTTATGGTTGTTTTAAGGTGTATTTTGGAGGTTTATGTTGTTATTTGAGTTGTTGGTTTGATGGTTTAGTGTTGGAATGGGTTGGAATGGTTTTGAGGTGCAAAAATGGAGGTTTTTCGGGTAACAGGGATTGGCGATCGATCGCCCATTCCAGGCGATCGATCGCGCCCAGGCAGTGGGCTTTTCAAGCATTTGGCGATCGATCGCCACTCTTGGGCGATCGATCGGCGGGACTGGCGATCGATCGCCGAAGGGTGCAAAATTTGGTTCTCGGACAGTGAGGTTTGGCGATCGATCGCCGTGATGGGCGATCGATCGCGAAGGCCAAAATATTGTGTTTTTGGATTTTTTTGTAGGATTTTTGGTATTGGACTATTATTGGGTTCTAATATTGATTTGTGTGAATGTGTAGAACCATCCCAGGTGGCAACACAGCCAAGGCATTGAAGTCCTACCATATCCTACATTTTGGAAAGGTACGTAGTGGACGTACGGGCACCCCAACGGTACATGTATCTTATATACTTATTGTTATGCATTGTGGATGCAAGTATATATGTGGTATTGCATTGTGGATGCAAATACATGTTATGCATGATGTTTATAGATGCATATGATTATTGGTGCACATCCCATGAGTCGTGGTCATCCCTTGATGATTTTAATGCTTGCCGCTATTTGGTTTGGTTCCGCTAAATGTGAAGCGAGGGGTGGGAGCGCCGCATGTCACATTTGAGCGTGGTTATCATATAGGGCGAGGAAAGGGTATTTGCCGCTCAATGAGAGGCGAGGGGTGGGAGTCCCGCAGTCCATTGAAGCGAGGTTATCCTATGCCGCCTATATGTAAATAAGCGAGGGTCATTAAAATACATTGTGATGGACAGACTAGGGATTGGTGATCAGTATTTGGTATTGATGAAATGGTATATGTTCATGACATGTTTAGACCATTAAAAATAATCTATTGATTATACTCATGAGTTATGGTACAGGGACAACCAAACGGGAAGCGTTTGAAATGCATGGGGAAAACAGGAAGTGTTTTATTATGATTATGCATTTACGCTTTATCTTCATATTGTGTTGAATATGAATGATTATTTTTGCTCATGTTTGGGGGTTGTCCTTGTAGGTACACGTTTGGCATGATAGAAGGGCTAGACGGGTTGAGATGGTGAGCTTATTGAGGATGCTTTTGGGACTTGAAAGACAGGATTGTTTTGCCTAGTGTCTACTCTAGGAGTAGTGTAAAACTAGTTGATAACATTCATTTGATGGGGAATGTAATTAATCAATTTTTGGTAGTCCTTATTTTTGGCATGTAATGCTTAAGCTCATAAACTCAACACGTTATTTCTCACTCTGATCATTTATATTAGCTCTATTATGCCTTGATTCCGCACTTAAGGATTAGGGTCCTTACATTAGTGGTATCAGAGCAGTGGTTAGAGAACCCGGGAACGAGTGAAGGGTAGCCTTAGCATGATAGGCTAGGTGCTTACATTTGATGCATGTTTATGAATGTGGTGCATATTGATGTATATTCTGTTATACTAACGTGCTTATTCTCATTCCTGTTATCTAACGGCATAACATATATACTGCTTTGGAATTGTTGTTAACATTTGTATTACAGCATGGCTGCTAATGAGGAAGTTGGAGATGTTGGTAGTGTGAATGCAAGTATCGGACAGGCGAACCCTCTACCTCCACCGGCCGTAGGCATGGAACCAGTGGTTCAGTTATTGCTACCGGGTGAGATCAGTCTGACACAATTTCTATCTTACCATCCGCCCCGGTTTGAGGGGACAGAGTCCGGAGAAGAGGCTGAAGAGTGGTTGGAAAGACTTGAGCAGATCTTTGTATCGGCTCCTTGTGCTGTGACAGCTTGGCTGAGGCTGGCGGAGTTTCAATTAGCCAAGAAACCCCTGATGTGGTGGAGGAGCACAGTAATGGAAATGAGAGCACTGGGTGCTGTGATTGATTGGACACTCTTCAGGACTAGGTTTCTGAATCGGTATTTCTCCGCTGCGGCGAGACAGACGAAGGAGGATGAATTTACAAGTCTGAAGCAGGGGAACATGTCAGTGGCAGACTATGCCACACGGTACTCTTCATTGCTGAGGTACGTTCCCCACATTGCCACCAGTGGGCACGCAAAGATGAGGAACTTTATGAAGGGATTGCGACCGGAGCTCTATGACCGGGTTATCACTAATAACCCAACTTCTTTTGATGATGCTCTCACAAGGGCGGAGCTTGCCGAGCTTGGAGTGGGAGCTTATGCTAGTACTATGCCACCACCGGTACCGCAATAGAGGCAGACTAGTGACAGCTTGAGGCCTCGGGGTGAGCCATTTAAACCCCGTGGTGCCTCTTCATCTTCGCGATATGGTGGAAAGAAACACTTTGGTCAGAAACAGGATGGCAAGAAGGGCAATTGGACGGCCAACCGAGGGTCTTCACAAGGGGATAGGCCGGGAGAGCCGAGGTGCAACAATTGTGGAGGGCCACATTCTTCAAACAAGTGTCCTGCATGTTATATCTGTGGCAAGATGGGCAACATCGCTCGGTATTGCCCCACTAGGGGAGGACAGTCAGAGTATCAGGGCAACAGGCCGAGGTTTGAGGATATGACAGTGCAGCAGAGGCAGCAGTTTGGGCCTCGACCATCGGGAGGTCAGACAGTAGGACCGCCCCAGGGGCAAGTGTATGCACTGACCAGAGAGCAGGCCCAGGCAGCCCCAGAGGAGGTGATCGCCGGTATGTGTCATTTATTTACGTACCCTGCTTTTATTTTGATCGATACAGGTGCCTCCCATTCTTTTGTATCGGTGGGTTTTGTGGAAAGACACCATATGCGCACGTCTTCTTTACCCACGCCTCTCCTTGTCTCGACACCTACTGGAAGAAATGTCGTTGCTGATCAGTTTATGGCAGACTGCCTCATTTATTTTGAGGGCAACGAGTTGAAGGCAGACTTGATCGTATTGGGCATGTCAGACTTCGACTGCATCTTGTGTATTGATGTTCTGAACAGATATCAGGCAGTGGTAGATTGCCGGCAGAGGACAGTGAAGTTCAGACCTGAGTTGGGCAGTCAGTGGACCTTCTATGGCAACGGTTCTCGTGCGAAGATTCCGTTGATTTCAGCGATCAAGATGACTCAGTTGTTGGAACGTGGACACACGGGTTATCTCATCTATGCCGTGGACACGTCTGGGAAGAGTAAAGAACTAAGAGTTGAGGATGTACCAGTGGTAGCAGAGTTTGCTGATGTATTCCCCGAAGAGATCCCAGGATTCCCACCGGCTAGGGAAGTTGAGTTTGGGATCGAGCTGTTGCCAGGGACATCCGCTATCTCTCGTGCACCTTATAGGATGGCACCGGCCGAATTGAGGGAGTTGAAGAACAGTTGCAGGATCTCCTGGACAAGGGATATATACGCCCGAGCGTGTCGCCATGGGGCGCACCAGTTCTCTTTGTGAAGAAGAAGGACGGTTCGATGCGGTTGTGTATCGATTACCGGCAACTGAATAAGGCTACAGTGAAGAACAAGTATCCTCTCCCAAGGATAGATGACTTGTTTGATCAGTTGCAAGGTACCAGGGTGTTTAGCAAGATTGATTTGAGATCCGGGTATCATCAGATTCGGGTCAGAGAGGAAGATGTGCAGAAGACAGCGTTCCGGACCCGATATGGACATTATGAGTTCCTAGTGATGCCGTTCGGCGTGACGAATGCTCCAGCAGTCTTTATGAGTCTGATGAACAGAGTGTTTCAGCAGTATCTTGATCAGTTCGTCATTGTGTTTATTGACGATATTCTTATCTACTACCGGAGCGAGGAGGAGCATGTGAAACACTTGAGGACAGTGCTTCAGATTCTCAGAGAGCATCAGTTATATGCTAAGCTGAGTAAGTGTGAATTTTAGCTGAGCAGTGTAGTGTTTCTGGGGCATGTCATGTCGAGCAGCGGGATATCTGTAGATCCCAAGAAGATTGAGGCTGTGATGGAGTGGGCTGCCCCCACTTCTGTGCCTGAGATCCGGAGTTTTCTGGGTTTGGCCGGGTATTATCGACGCTTTGTCGAGGGCTTTTCGAAGATTGCCAAGCCGCTGACACAGTTGACTCAGAAGGGAGTGCCTTTCTTTTGGTCAGAAGCTTGTGAGGAGAGCTTCCAGGAATTAAAGCACCGGTTGACGACGGCGCCAGTGTTAGTGATCCCTACGGAGAACTCCAGATTTGTTCTGTATACTGACGCATCACTTCAGGGCCTTGGGTGTGTTCTGATGCAGGATAAGCATGTGGTAGCTTATGCATCGAGGCAGTTGAAGCCGCATGAGACCAGATATCCAGTTCATGACTTGGAATTGGCGGCTATCATCTTCGCCCTGAAGATTTGGAGGCATTATTTGTATGGTACTTCATTTACCATATACACGGACCACAAGAGCCTCAAATTTTTATTCACTCAGGCAGAGCTGAACATGAGGCAGAGAAGGTGGATGGACCTACTCAAGGACTATGATTGCGAGATAGAGTACCATCCGGGGAAAGCCAATTTGACAGCAGACGCTTTGAGCCGGAAAGTGAGGAGTTCTGCTGAGGACGTCATTCATTTGTCGGCTATGATGACCTCTTATTGCCATCTGGGCTATGATTTTGATATTGATGCATCACCTGTGTATGTATCGACCTTGTTAGCTGAGCCAGATATCTAAGGAGAGCTCAGAGGTCAGACGATGAGGTTCAGAGGTGGTTATCTTTAGTACATCTTGGTCAGCCAACGAAATTCAGAGTGGCCGATGACGGGTCTTTGAGATTGGGTGACCGTTGGGTGGTTCCAAGTACGCCGGAAGTTGCGTAAAGGGATCTTGGAGCGAGCTCATAATAGCAGACTTAGCATCCACCCAGGTGGGAAGAAGATGTACAGAGATCTGCGTGGTCAGTTTTGGTGGAAGAGAATGAAATCTGATGTCGTCGCTTTTGTAAAGAGGTGTTTGATCTGCCAGCAGGTTAAGGCAGAGAGACAGAGACCTGGCGGCGAGTTGAGAAGCTTGGAGATACCGAAGTGGAAGTGGGAGCACATTTCCATGGACTTCGTGACTCATTTGCCGAGGAATGCTTCAGGCTTTGATGCTATTTGGGTGATTGTGGACAGATTGACTAAGGTAGCCCACTTTATCCCCTATAGCATGACTTTCACATTTTTGAGGATGGCGCAGTTGTATATTAGAGATGTGGTGAGATTGCATGGGATCCCCATTTCCATAGTGTCAGATCGAGATCCGCGATTCACATCTCATTTCTGGGAAGGTCTTCAGTCAGCCTTGGGAACTGAAGTCAGATTGAGCACTGCTTATCATCCTCAGACGGATGGCCAGACCGAGCGCACTATTCAGACGCCCGAGGACATGTTAAGAGCTTGTGTTTGGGAGTTCGATGCCTCTTGGCAGGATTCAGTGCCTTTGGTAGAGTTTTCTTATAACAATAGCTACCAGGCGAGTATTCAGATGGCTCCGTTTGAAGCTCTTTATGGCAGACGGTGTAGATCACCCTTGTGTTGAGATGATTTGGACCGCAAATCGGTCGGAGGACCGGAGTTGATTCGGGAGATGGAAGAAAAGATAAAGACGATAAGGCAGAAAATGAAAGCGGCCCAGGACAGACAGGCAGCTTATGCAAATAAACGGCGGAGACCGTTGGAATTTCAGTTGGGAGATAAGGTCTTTTTGAAGATCTCGCCTTTCAGAGGCGTTGTGCGATTTGGGATGCGCGGGAAACTGTCTCCGAGGTATGTTGGACCGTACGAGATTTTGCAGCGCATTGGCACCTTAGCTTACCGACTGGCTTTGCCGCCTTCTTTATCTGGTATACATGATGTGTTTCATGTATCGATGCTGCGGAAGTATGAGCCGGATCCGTCGCATGTGTTACAGCCTTCCGAAGTTCAGTTAGAGTCAGATGTATCTTATGTGGAACGGCCTGTCAGAATTCTGGATCGAGCAGACCGTAGACTTCGGAACAAAGTGATACCTATGATCAAGGTTCAGTGGGATCGCAGGGGTGTCGAGGAGGCTACGTGGGAGACGGAGCGGCATATGGTGCAGCACTACCCGGAACTATTCTCTGGTATGTGTTTATGTTTAGTTTCCTTTTGGGGTAAGGGCATGTGATTTCGAGGACGAAATCTTATAAGTAGGGGAGTATTGTGATATCCCCGAAATGATTAATTGCAATTTGGTGCATTAATTGTGTTTTTTTTTATGATTAATTATGGTAGTAATTAATTATGTGTTGGTATTATTATGTGGAAATGCTTAATCATGTGTTAAAGTGACCCGGGATAGCATTTCAGGGTGCATGTTGGGAATTATGGTTGGGAACATGATTTATTTGCCTTGGTTAGCAATTTGTGGAAATCATGTGTTTAATTGTTATTTTGGTGCATTTTGAATTAATGCTTTGGAAAATATCATGTTGGGGTGTTTTATACACCATGGTAATTTATGGAATGAAATTGGTTTAATTAAACCACTTATACCCCAATTCCACCCTTCCAACCATCACTCTTACTTTCCCCAAAACCACCACCAAACCCTTTCTTTCCCCATTTTCGAGTTGATGCTTAGGGTTGAAGAGAAAACTTTCAAAAAACTTGCTTTGTGGGATTTGGTGTGAGTTTTGAAGTCCCCAAGAGGTATGGATACCTCCCCATTGCTTTTATTGTGTTTAGATTGGGTTTGAAATGATTTTTGAAAGGTTTTGAAATGGGTTTGTGTTGGGTTATTGTGGTTTTGTTTGGGGGTTGGATTTATGGTTGTTTTAAGGTGTATTTTGGAGGTTTATGTTGTTATTTGAGTTGTTGGTTTGATGGTTTAGTGTTGGAATGGGTTGGAATGGTTTTGAGGTGCAAAAATGGAGGTTTTTCGGGTAACAGGGATTGGCGATCGATCGCCCATTCCAGGCGATCGATCGCGCCCAGGCAGTGGGCTTTTCAAGCATTTGGCGATCGATCGCCACTCTTGGGCGATCGATCGGCGGGACTGGCGATCGATCGCGCCAGGGGTGGCGATCGATCGCCGAAAGGTGCAAAATTTGGTTCTCGGACAGTGAGGTTTGGCGATCGATCGCCGTGATGGGCGATCGATCGCGAAGGCCAAAATATTGTGTTTTTGGATTTTTTTGTAGGATTTTTGGTATTGGACTATTATTGGGTTCTAATATTGATTTGTGTGAATGTGTAGAACCATCCCAGGTGGCAACACAGCCAAGGCATTGAAGTCCTACCATATCCTACATTTTGGAAAGGTACGTAGTGGACGTACGGGCACCCCAACGGTACATGTATCTTATATACTTATTGTTATGCATTGTGGATGCAAGTATATATGTGGTATTGCATTGTGGATGCAAATACATGTTATGCATGATGTTTATAGATGCATATGATTATTGGTGCACATCCCATGAGTCGTGGTCATCCCTTGATGATTTTAATGCTTGCCGCTATTTGGTTTGGTTCCGCTAAATGTGAAGCTAGGGGTGGGAGCGCCGCATGTCACATTTGAGCGTGGTTATCATATAGGGCGAGGAAAGGGTATTTGCCGCTCAATGAGAGGCGAGGGGTGGGAGTCCTGCAGTCCATTGAAGCGAGGTTATCCTATGCCGCCTATATGTAAATAAGCGAGGGGCATTAAAATACATTGTGATGGACAGACTAGGGATTGGTGATCAGTATTTGGTATTGATGAAATGGTATATGTTCATGACATGTTTAGACCATTAAAAATAATCTATTGATTATACTCATGAGTTATGGTATAGGGACAACCAAACGGGAAGCGTTTGAAATGCATGGGGAAAACAGGAAGTGTTTTATTATGATTATGCATTTACGCTTTATCTTCATATTGTGTTGAATATGAATGATTATTATTGCTCATGTTTGGGGGTTGTCCTTGTAGGTACACGTTTGGCATGATAGAAGGGCTAGACGGGTTGAGATGGTGAGCTTATTGAGGATGCTTTTGGGACTTGAAAGACAGGATTGTTTTGCCTAGTGTCTACTCTAGGAGTAGTGTAAAACTAGTTGATAACATTCATTTGATGGGGAATGTAATTAATCAATTTTTGGTAGTCCTTATTTTTGGCATGTAATGCTTAAGCTCATAAACTCAACACGTTATTTCTCACTCTGATCATTTATATTAGCTCTATTATGCCTTGATTCCGCACTTAAGGATTAGGGATCCTTACAGAACCTTGTTGGATGATGCTTCCAGAAGCATAGTATGAGATTGAGCCGATATACGAGGTTGAGCGGTTGGTATCTATACTAATTATGCATCCGGATGTGTATCCGTTATTCGTTGCTCTTCTGTGAGCATTTGTATCTGTATATGGACTGTATAAGGGTGTTGAAACCCATTTTTGTTGTCTTATTAGTGTGGTGTCTTCCCTGGCTGGGAATTTACTTAGTGTTCTGTATTCTGTTTAGTATTGTGTTGTCCCTGGTCGGGAGTTATATTATGTGCTGTGTTTTTGTTTCCGGATAGCTCAGTTTGTGGAGAGACTCTGCCGAAATTTTTATAAAAACCCACAATGTAAAAGTGTATAATGGGGTTGGTAAAGAGTGAAATCTTTGAGTCTATTTATTGGTAGAGTTGATCATATGTCGTTGAACATTATTTATGTCATGGGATAATGAGAAACATGAAATGATTCTTTTTAAAGAATGAAAAAAATTTATACACATACGACGTCATAAATGAACTAATGACGAGTTTAAGTGTTGGGGCCTTACAGCATTCATACATGGTATGCATTGAATGATACTTTGTCATTCTTGACATGACCTATTTTTTTCTCGTACTAGGTTCTGACCCCCGTAGTGGGGGCTGTCATGTCTTTTGTTGTTCGGGCATGACAGGTGTTATAGGTAGATAGATGTTGGATGCTCGTGAGGAAACATCTTAGAATACCTGAGTTCAGCTTTGATATGTTGAGTCTGAGTCCCAGTAATTGTTAGAGTACTTTTTAATTACATTTTAAATTACTAGGGTATGCCCCGAGTATCTGTATTTTAAGCATTCTATTACTGGTTGGTTATATATGTGATGAGCAACATGTTGAATTGGGAAACTGGAATTACATATTTTCATTATCATTATATATGTATCACCTAAAAGCGAAATTTTTTAGGGCCATTTGATAAGACATTTGAAATAAATCTTTCGCTGTTTACGTAAATTAATCATTATGTGATACTTAAGCACCACATTAGGATCGGGCACTCACAATATGACATCTCAATAACTTGAGATCTACGACGCAAAACACACAATGCTTCAAAGGAAACCACCAGTATACAAGAGTATACTCACATTATACTCGGTTTCCATATCTCAAATTCCATAAAAACAATGGAATCTTAATCATCGAAGGAAAAGTTGCACCATTTGTAACTTGAATCGGGCAACCCCTAGCCACCGATTAACACAAATTCACATCTTCGTAGATGTTAACATCAGTGTGTTCCAAGAAATCATATCTTGGCCCCAACACACTACCAAAAATTTCACAAACTCACATGATTCCACAGAGAATATGCAAATTCTCATGTGTTGACATCAAATACCAAACGAATTCGAGACATGCTCATCCCGTGTTTACTCTTAAAATCAACAATTCTAATACGAGGATGACTATCGAATTACACTCATCAACGAACATCCTCAACATAAACTAGCATACATTTCACGTAACGGATTCGGATAACTCATTGAACAATGTCAAACATTGTTACCACAACAATCAATTCATATTTGAATTGCTAAGCATCTCCTCAAACGATGCAAGAAGACCTCTTCTCAAGAGAGAGAGAGAGAGTCAACCAAAACTTCACAAATCATTCATCTGAATAGATTGCTCCATTGAGACCACAAATCTCGAGGATAACAAAATCTCTTTCAAGAGCCCCACCAACCAAAATACATTTCCCAGTTGGTCAACAAGCATAAAAATGATGGCACACGCACACATACACACACGCATATATATTGTAAGGCCTCGCTACCTTAACCGGATATTAGTGCATTATCAGGTATATTAGTGCATATTGTCATGTCATTAGGGAATTCTTATCCATACTTCAATAACATTAACATGCCATTAAATTTCAATATTAATCCTCTTAATGCTCAATTCCCAATACAACTCAACTAGCATAAATATACTCCTCATAACGCACTAACATGTTCTCAATTCATCATGCAATTCCCCATAATTAAATGTGTGCCAATCATAAATGAAAAGAGAAATCTCAAGGCCCTTATACAATCCATATACACATAAGAATGAGCACATGCGAGCATTGAATAAGTAAATGTGTATCTATTGTATAAGTAGATTACCCAATACCAATATTATACCTCAGTCCCGGGAGCATTTCCAATCAACAACGCGAACTCAACTCCAGAGCCAATGTTGTACCTGTTCTAGCTGTTCCAACAGAAATAGCCCCCACCCACGGTGAGCATACCAATAACACCATCTCCATATCATCAATCTTACAATTCATAATTTACAGAATTTAAAGCTGTAAAGTCAGAAAGTACTCCCTGTGTGTACCGTTACCAAATGGGATATCACATGTTGTTCCAGTTCTCACAATAACCAAAATCATCAAACTCCCAAATTCAGTTAATCAAACTATTCCCATGCTCAAACCGTCAATTCCAAAATCAATTATAATTAAATCATTCAAAAATGATTTACAGAAATCAAATATATTTTATTTAATGATTTCACTATCCCATCACATCGCATCACATCTCTCGCTCAATAGCGACGACACTCCATCCTCTCGCTCGCTCGATAGCAACGGTATCATAACCGATGCTTGCTCAACATCGGCATCATCTTACCCATTGCTCGCTCAACAGCGACATTACCACAATTCTTAATGCATATCAATTGATTGCAACAATAATATATTATTCATAAACATGACAATAATATATCTAATTATGCTCGTTCGACCCACGTACCTTATAGTCCAATCGTAAAAGCCAAACCTTGCTTTTGCCCCGAGATCCATATTTGCTATGCACGGTTAATAACTCACAATCAATTATAAGTACACAACCACCTGCTTAAGCATGTACTCAACCTCCAATTACATCATCCCAACATGATGATTAATCATAATATTGAACTATGTATAGTACTCAAGACATCCCATTTTATCCTACATTCAATGAGTTATCGACTAACTCGAACGAGTAGTACATAACCGACTACAGTTTAAATCATGCCACATCATTTTAAAATGTAATATTTTCATAGGAATATAGACATCATCATGAAAATATACTAAACAAACCCCAATTCCAAAATCCCAATTTAAAACAATTTTCAAAAATGAAATAGGGGCCATGATGGATCGTCGTTTTCTCGCGATTGATCGCGAGAACAATCTGCCAAAAACCATCCTTCCACGATCGATCGTTGAGACCTCGCGATCGATAGCCACTCCCTCTTAGATCGATTGCCGAGTCTTCGCGATCGATCGCCGCGACTGTTCATCTTCACCAAATTTCAGCGTCATGTCGCGATCAATCGCGAACTGTGATTTTCCGAAAAATTTGGGTTTCAATGGTGTTTTTCACCCCTAACTCAAAACAACCACCCCAATACCTTCAACACTTCAATTACTCCATTTAAACTCAATAAAAAACGCCAAGAACAACACTTTAACAATTTAACCAAAAATTCCCAAAACCCAAATCCATTACCACACATAACAAAACTGTATAAAACTACTACCAAAACGAAGATAAAAGCGAGGGGAATAATATTACCCAATTATCTTCGAGAAATTTTACTCTAAAGTCGAGTCTTGATCGATTCTTCCATGGGAGAAGAAAGAGAAAGGGAAAGGGGAAGGGGGAGAGAGGGGAGAGAGACGTGGAGAGAGGGAGAGAAGTGAGGTGAGGAATGGTTGAACACCGAGTCCACTTAGTATATATAGTACCAAGGCTCCAAAAACCCGATCCTCAAATACTCGCACCATAACTCATTAATAATCATACATGTTCTATAATTATCTCACACTCACTCAATTACATCATAAACCTCAATCCAAAGCTCCCCAGACCCGAAGTCCCACTATCACACGATTCCAAGGTTCAACAACTCAATGAGAATCAATCTTGAACCTTGAATCCAACAACCCCGATACCAGATTAAAATCATCGGAGTCTCAACACCGTAATTATCTCATAATTACCACAATAAAAATCCATTAAGGATTATAATCACTCCGGGATTAACACAATACACATACACCACAAGCATACTCAATGCAAACTCGACCTGAGGTATCTCCAAAAATACCCACACGCCTCATACACGACTATCAATTACTCAGTTATTCTCACATACTAGAGAAAATTAATTGACAAACTATAGACTAATGATGTGAATTTCCAACATCGACACCACACACACTGACTCATCAATCGTCCCAAGATTCCAGATAGATATACAAATACCTCTACAAGGAACAATTATACATATACGAACCTCTAAACTCGAATCATCGTTCGAACAATCAAAATACATTTATACCGAAATGCATCATTGAACCAATATATGCATCACTAACTCATGATAGTGCATCAATGCAACTATCACTGTAAGGACCCTAGTTCCTTAAGTGCGGATTAAGGGCATAATTAGAGCTAATATAAATTATCAGAGTAGAATAATCGTGTTGAGACTATGAGCCTTAAGAGTTACATGCCAATTCAAGGACTATCAATGGATTAATTACATTTCCAAATCAAAATGAATGTTATCAACTATAGCTTTACACTACTCCTAGAGTAGACACTATAGAAAAGTAATCCTGTCCATCTTCTTTTCCCAAAAGTGTTCTTCTCAAGCTCACCGCCTCAACCCGCCTTAGCCCTTCTTATCATGCCAAAAGTGTACCTACAAGGACAACCCCCAAACATGAGCAATAATATCACTCATATTCAACACAATATGAATATAAGGCGTAAATGCATAAATCACAATAAAACACTTCCTGTTTTTCCCATGCATTTTAAACGCTTCCAGTTTGGTTGTCCCTGTACCATAACTCATGAGTATAATCAATAGATTATTTAATGGTCTACACATGTCATGACATAATTCCATTTCATCATCACCAAATACCAATCACCAATCCCTAGTCTGTTCATCACAATGTATTTTAATGCCCCTCGCTTATTTACATATAGGCGGCATAGAATAACCTCGCTTCAATGGACATGCGGCGCTCCCACCCTTCGCTTCACATTGAGCGGCAAATATTCTTTCCTCGCCCTATATGATAACCACGCTCAAATGTGACATGCGACGCTCCCACCCCTCGCTTCACATTTAGCGGCAACAAACCAAATAGCGGCAAGCATTAAAATCATCAAGGGATGACCACGACTCATGGGATGTGCACCAATAATCATCATATGCATATACAATCATCATGCGTAATTCAACATGTATTTGCATCCACAATGCATAATCCCATATATACTCGCATCCACAATGCATAAACAATGAGTGTATTAGATACATGTACCGTTGGGTGCCCGTACGTCTTCTACGTACCTTTCCAAAAGTGGAATTGATATGGCTTCACTTCCTTGGTTGCGTCGCTACCTGGGATGGTTCTACACAATCACACAACCCCATATTAGAAGCCAAATAATAGTCAAATACCAAAAATTCGTCAAAAGAATTCATTTGCCAAAATTTCACTGCTGGCCGATCGATCGCTTCGCTGAGGCGATCGATCGCCTCAATTTTTGCTTCGCGGCGATCGATCGCGCCAAACATGGCGATCGATCGCCTACCTCATATTTTGACACTGCCCCTCGGCGATCGATCACGCCATTTCAGGCGATCGATCGCCTACTCTGTGATTTTGGTACTGCCCATTGGCGATCGGTCGCCTCATTTCAGGCGGTCGATCGCCTCGCACAGACTCGCGATTTCCACCATTAATGCACACCAAAACCATCCCAAACCATACCAAAACTTAAACCATCAAACCCACAACAAAATAACATCATAAACCTCCAAAATACACCTCAAAACAACCATAAATCCAACCCTCAACCAAAACAACACCAACCCACAACAAACCCATTTCAAAATCATTCAAAACCATTTCAAAACTAAACCAAACACTATAAAATTACCAAGGATGTATCCATACCTCTTGGGGACTCTAAATCTCACAAAGATTTCCACCAACAAGCTTTTTGCAAGGATTTTCCCCACCACTTTTAGCCAAAAACAAAAATATGAAGAAATGAGGGTTTGGAGGGATGATTTTGGGGAAAAGGAAGAGTGATGGTTGAAGTGGGGTTGGGGGGTATTAGTGGGTTATTTGGGAATTAATTAAATTTGCACATCCACTATTAATCATGATTTATAAAAATACCCCAACATGGTATTTTAAAACATTGCACCAAAATCACAATTAAACTCATGCTTTCCATTTAATTGATAACCATAACAAATAAATCATGCTAATATTCATATCTCCCAACATGCCCAACATGTACCCTGAAATGCACTCCCGGGTCACTCTTTCCATGTGACCATGCATTTCCCATATGATAATTAATTCCAGCACATAATTAATTACCACCATAATTAATCATATAAACACAATTAATGCCCAAATCGCAATCAATTATTTCGGGGATATCACAATACTCCCCTACTTATAAGATTTCGTCCTCGAAATCACATGCACTTACCCCAATAAGAACTAAACATAAATAACATACCAGAGAATAGTTCCGGGTAGTGCTGCACCATATGCCGCTCCGTCTCCCACGTAGCCTCCTCGACACCCCTGCGATCCCACTGAACCTTGATCATAGGTATCACTTTGTTCCGAAGTCTACGGTCTGCTCGATCCAGAATTCTAACAGGCCGTTCCACATAAGACACATCGGATTCCAACTGGACCTCAAAAGGCTGTAACACATGAGATGGATCCGGCTCATACTTCCGCAGCATTCGATTCATGAAACACATCATGTATACCAGATAAAGAAGGTGGCAAAGCCAGTCGGTAAGCTAAGGTGCCAATGCGCTGCAAAATCTCGTACGGTCCAACATACCTCGGAGACAGTTTTCCGTGCATCCCAAATCGCACAACGCCTCTGAAAGGCGAGATCTTCAAAAAGACCTTATCTCCCAACTGAAATTCCAACGATCTACGCCGTTTATTCGCATAAGCTGCCTGTCTGTCCTGGGCTGCTTTCATTTTCTGCCTTATCACCTTTATCTTTTCTTCCATTTCTCGGATCAGTCCCGGTCCTCCGACCGATTTGCGGTCCAAATCGTCCCAACACAAGGGTGATCTACACCGTCTGCCATAAAGAGCTTCGAAAGGAGCCATTTGAATGCTCGCCTGGTAGCTGTTATTATAAGAGAACTCTACCAAAGCTACCGAATCCTGCCAAGAAACATCGAACTCCAATACACAAGCCCTCAACATGTCCTCGAGCGTCTGGATAGTACGCTCGGTGTGGCCATCCGTCTGAGGATGATATGCAGTGCTCAATCTAACTTCAGTTCCCAAGGCTGACTGAAGACCCTCCCAAAAATGAGATGTGAATCGTGGATCTCGATCCGACACTATGGAAATGGGGATCCCATGCAATCTCACCACATCTCGAATATACAACTGCGCCATCCTCAAAAAGGTGAAAGTCATGCTATAGGGGATGAAATGAGCTACCTTAGTCAATCGATCCACAACCACCCAAATAGCATCAAAACCCGAAGCACTCCTCGGTAAGTGAGTCACGAAGTCCATGGAAATATGTTCCCACTTCCACTTCGGTATCTCCAAGCTTTTCAACTCGCCGCCAGGTCTCTGTCTCTCTGCCTTAAGCTGCTGGCAGATCAAGCACCTCTTAACAAAAGCGACGACATCAAACTTCAGTCTCTTCCACCAAAACTGACCACGTAGATCTTTATACATCTTCTTCCCGCCTGGGTGGATGCTAAGTCTGCTACTATGAGCTCGCTCCAAGATCCCTCTACGCAACTCCGGCGTACTCGGAACCACCCAACGGTTACCCAATCTCAAAGATTCGTCCTCGGCCATTCTGAATTTCGTTGGCTGACCGAGATGCAATAAAGATAACCATCTCTGAATCTCATCATCTGACTTCTGAGCTCTTCTAATATTCTCATAGATATCTGGCTCAGCTAATAAGGTCGATACGTACACTGGTGATGCATCTATATCAAAATCATAGCCCAGATGGCAATAGGAGGTCATCATAGCCGACAAATGGATGACGTCCTCAGCAGTACTCCTCACCTTTCGGCTCAAAGCGTCTGCTGTCAAATTAGCTTTTCCGGGATGGTACTCAATCTCACAATCATAGTCCTTGAGTAAGTCCATCCACCTTCTCTGCCTCATGTTCAGCTCCGCCTGAGTGAATAAAAACTTGAGGCTCTTGTGATCCGTGTAAATGGTAAATGAAGTACCATACAAATAATGTCTCCAAATCTTCAGGGCGAAGATGATAGCCGCCAATTCCAAGTCATGGACTGGGTATCTAGTCTCATGCGGCTTCAACTGCCTCGACGCATAAGCTAGCACATGCTTATCTTGCATCAGTACACACCCAAGGCCCTGAAGTGATGCATCGGTATACAAAACAAATCTGGAGTTTTCTGTAGGA
The DNA here is from genome assembly GCA_907163345.1 of Haberlea rhodopensis. NCBI lineage: Eukaryota > Viridiplantae > Streptophyta > Magnoliopsida > Lamiales > Gesneriaceae > Haberlea > Haberlea rhodopensis. The sequence goes on along the minus strand of CAJQUN010000127.1, from coordinate 1,202,965 downwards.
ATCACCAATACTGGCGCCGTCGTCAACCTGTGCTTCAACTCTTGGAAGCTCTCCTCACAAGCTTCTGACCAAAAGAATGGTACTCCCTTCTGGGTCAACTGCGTCAATGGCTTGGCGATCTTCGAAAATCCCTCGACAAAGCGTCGATAATAACCGGCCAAGCCAAGGAAGCTCCGTATTTCAGGTACAAAAGTGGGTGCAGCCCACTCCATCACAGCCTCAATCTTCCTGGGATCCACTGATATCCCGCTGCTCGATATGACATGCCCCAGAAATACTACACTACTCAACCAAAATTCACACTTGCTGAGCATGGCATACAACTGGTGATCTCTGAGAATTTGGAGCACTGTCCTCAAGTGTTTCACGTGCTCTTCCTCGCTCCGGGAGTAGATGAGAATGTCATCGATGAATACAATGACGAACTGATCAAGATAGGGTTGGAACACCCGATTCATCAAGCTCATAAAGACAGCCGGGGCGTTCGTCACACCGAACGGCATCACTAGGAACTCATAATGTCCATATCGAGTCCGAAATGATGTCTTCTACACATCCTCCTCTCTGACTCGAATCTGATGGTACCCGGATCTCAAATCAATCTTGCTATATAACCTGGTACCTTGCAACTGATCAAACAAATCATCAATCCTTGGGAGAGGATACTTGTTCTTCACTGTGGCCTTATTCAGTTGTCGGTAATCGATGCACAACCGCATCGAACCGTCCTTCTTATTTACAAAGAGAACCGGTGCGCCCCATGGCGATACGCTCGGGCGTATATATCCCTTGTCAAGGAGATCCTGCAACTGCTCCTTCAATTCTCTCAACTCCGCCGGTGCCATCCTATAAGGAGCACGAGAAATAGCGGACGTCCCTGGTAACAACTCGATCCCAAACTCGACTTCTCTAGCCGGTGGGAAACCTGGGATCTCCTCTGGAATACATCAGCAAATTCTGCTACCACTGGTACATCCTCAACTCTCAATTCTTTATTCTTTCCAGACGTGTCCACGGCATAGATGAGATAGCCCGTGTGGCCACGTTCCAACAACTGAGACATCTTGATTGCCGAAATCAACGGGATCTTCGCACGAGAACCGTTGCCATAAAAGGTCCACTGTATACCCAAATCAGATCTGAACCTTACTGTTCTCTGTCGACAATTCACCACTACCTGGTATCTGCTCAAAATGTCAATACCCATGATGCAGTCGAAGTCTGATATGCCTAACACAATCAAGTCTGCCTTCAACTCGTTGCCCTCAAAATAAATGAGGCAATCTGCCATAAACTGATCGGCAATAACATTCCTTCCAGTGGGTGTCGAGACCATGAGAGGCGTGGGTAGAGAAGACGTGCGCATATGGTGTCTTTCCACAAAGCCCACAGATACAAAAGAGTGGGAGGCACCTGTATCTATCAAAATAAAAGCAGGGTACGTAAATAAATGGCACGTACCGGCGATCACCTCCTCCGGGGCTGCCTGCGCCTGCTCTCTGGTCAGTGCATACACCTGTCCCTGGGACGGTCCCACTGTCTGACCTCCCGATGGTCGAGGCACAAACTGCTGCCTCTGGTGCACTATCCTGTCATCAAATCTCGGCCTGTTTCCCTGAAACTCTGACTGTCCTCCCCGAGTGGGGCAATACCGAGAGATGTGGCCCATCTTGCCACAACTATAACAGGCAGGGCACTTACTCAAAGAATGTGGCCCTCCACAATTGTCGCACCTTGGCTCCCCCGATCTATTTCCTTGCACAGGCCCTCGGCTGGACGACCAATTGTACTTCTTGTTCTCTTACTTCTGACCATAAGATTTCTTTCCACTGAACCGTGAGGACGAAGAGGCACCACGAGGTTTAAATGACTCCCCCCCGGGCCTCAAGCTATCAGTAGCTTGCCTCTATTGTGGCACTTGTGGGGGTATAGCACTAGGATAGGCTCCAACTCCAATCTCCGCAAGCTCTGCTCTTGTGAGAGCATCATCAAAAGAAGTGGGGTTATTGGTGATAACCCGGTCAAAAAGCTCCGGTCGCAACCCCTTCATAAAGTTCCTCATCTTTGCATGTCCACTGGTGGCAATGTGTGGAACATACCTCAGCAACAAGGAATAATGCATGGCATAGTCTGACACTGACAGGTTCCCTTGTTTCAAGCTTGCAAACTCGTCTTCCTTCGTCTGTCTCACCACCGCAGAGAAGTACCGGTTCAGAAACCGGGTTCTGAAGAGCGTCTAATCGATCACTGCACCCTGTGCTCTCAGTTCCATTACCGTGCTCCTCCACCACATTAAAGGTTTCTTTGCCAACTGGAACTCCGCCAGCCTCAGCCATGCTGTAACAGCACAAGGAGCCGATACAAATATCTGTTCAAGCCTTTCTAGCCACTCCTCAGCCTCCTCTCCTGATTCTGTCCCCTCAAACCGGGGCGGGTGGTAAGACAGAAACCGAGTCAAGCTGATCTCACCAGGTAGTAATAACTGAGCCACTGGTTCCATGCCTACAGCTGGTGGAGGTAGAGGGTTTGCCTGACCAATACTAGCGTTCACGCTCCCAACATCACCAACCTCTTCATTAAGGTTCCCCGCGTTCATAGCAGCCATGCTGTAACACAAAGGTTAACAACAATTCCAAAACAAATATATATGTTATGCCGTTAGATAATAGGAATGATAATAAGCATGTTAGTATAACCGTATATACAACAATATGCACCACATGCATAAACATGCTTCAAATGTAAGCACCTAGCCAATCATGCTAAGGCTACCCTTCACTCGTTCCCGGGTTCTCTAACCACTGCTCTGATACCACTAATGTAAGGACCCTAGTTCCTTAAGTGCGGATTAAGGGCATACTTAGAGCTAATATAAATTATCAGAGTAGAATAATCGTGTTGAGACTATGAGCCTTAAGAGTTACATGCCAATTCAAGGACTATCAATGGATTAATTACATTTCCA